>CM070709.1:9134812-9649192 GCA_036346265.1 Melocanna baccifera
ATTGGTAGGTGCTGAAGTGTTTCTTCTGTCTAACCTACATCCAAAGAAAGTCCTGCATCGGAGTAGGCTCGAGGGAAAGACAGAAGACGAAGAGTACCAGATACCATAGTCAATGGTAGCTCGAAGGTACGAAGATGCGCTTCACCGCTTGACGGTGAGACACGAGGAGAAGCTCGAATCGAGCACACACACACGCAGAAGTGTATGTCCGGCCTCGAGGCGTTGAGGTACAAGAGGGAACCGATCATGCTTCAACTCCTTCGATCAACGGGCTCGCCATCTTCATCCGGATCAAGGGAAGTCGTTGTCGCCATCGAGTAGATACCGCTTGCCATCACTCATGTCAAAGCGCCAGAGGTCTCGAGTGTACTTGCCCGATGCAAGAAGGTACCTCCCGAGTCCGCTTGATCCGAAGCCAAGAAAGAAGCTCAACTCTCCCATCATGCTCATCTCAAACTCCGAGCTCATGACATCGAAAACCGAGAAACGAGCATGTGAGGAGCCGCTAAAGATGATGTCATCCACATAAATTTGGACGAGCAGAAGATCGTGCCATGCCGGCGAATGAACAAGGTCTTGTCTACTTTACCCATCTCAAAACCATGACTCAAATGTAGGACTTAAGCCTCTCATACCAAGCTCTAGGGGCCGCTTAAGTCCATACAAAGCTTTGGAAAGCTTGAAGACATGGTTTGGGTATTTGGGGTTTTCAAACCAGAGGTCAGTTTGACGTAGACCTCTTCCTCAATAAAGCCATTGAGAAAGGCACTCTTGACGTCCATTCGTAAAGCTTGAAACCCTTAGAAGTGCAAAGGCAAGCGTGATTCTAATGGCTTCAAGTCCTGCACAGGGCAAAGGTCTCTCAAATCTAGACCTCAACCCGGGAGTACCCCGAGCTACGGGCCTAGCCTTGTTCGAATAACCACTCCATCCTCACTCGCTTGTTCTTGAACACCCACTTAGTCCCAATAATATTGTGACTGCTGGGCTCGACAAGCCACTGCACCTTGTTTCTCTCGAAATTTTCTAACTCCTCATGCATGGCATTGACCCAAGA
Organism: Melocanna baccifera; assembly: GCA_036346265.1. Classification (NCBI taxonomy): domain Eukaryota; kingdom Viridiplantae; phylum Streptophyta; class Magnoliopsida; order Poales; family Poaceae; genus Melocanna; species Melocanna baccifera. The sequence continues at coordinate 9,135,870 of CM070709.1, forward strand.
CTCATCGTAAAGAGCCCGACATACATCCTTGGGCTCAAAAGAGGCAACAAAAGCAGAGTGGAGACAAGTGAGACGTGTTGCACTTTGAGCGTGTAACACGCTTCAAAGAGATCTCCAATTATCCGCTCTCAAGGATGAGCTTTTGGATATGATGGGGAGGTCCCGGATGAGAAGAAGTAGTGACCTCTACCTCATGAGTCGATGAGGTAGGACAGAGCCACTAGCTCCCCGAGGATGCGAAGGAATGGGCCGATCTCCTTGAGGTACGGTGGTGGAAGTAGGCACCTCAAGGGAGGAGAAACTGATCGGGTAGACAACCTCATCTTCATCCTCCTCATCATCCACAAAGATGGGCTTGACTCGCTTCATCAACTCGAGATGTCGCCTAGTCCTGACCGCCTCATCGAAGGTCACCGCAGTCTCTACCATTTTACTAGACTCGCAGCCTGCACTCTATAAGCTCGCGAAGAAGTCGAGTAACCCAAAAATTCCATCACAGAACGTGACTCAACTTATCTAGGTTCCCTGACTTCGTAATAAAACACTTGCAACCAAAAACACGAAAATGAGATACGCCGCTTTCGCCGTATCTCAACTCAAAAGAAGTGCGATGCAAGTGTGCCTCGTAAAAACTCGATTTGAAACATGGCACGCGGTGGCTATAGCCTCACCAAAACTTCCGGTGTAGAATATTCATCGAGCATCGCGTCCGGCCATCTCGACTAAGGTACGGTTCTTCCTCTCCACGACGCCATTCTTTGTGGGACGATGGAGAAGAGAACTGGTGCTCTACACTGCCTCATCGCAAAACCTCTCAAAGTAGGAATTCTTGAACTCGTGCCATTGTCACTGCGGATCGCCGTAAGGCACCCGGAGCTCAACAGAAAGCCTACTAAAAGACCCGAAAATGGGTAAATGTTTCATCCTTCGAGGCTAAGAAAACACCCAAGAGTACCTCGAGAAGTCATCGACTACGACAAGAACATACCACTTCCCTCCCGCTGATCGCACTCTAGTGGTCCAATCAGATCCATGTGGAGCAGCTGTCCCTGCATCGGTCATCGTGGATCGTGACCGAGGATGGGAAGCGGCAACCATCTTGCCCGCGGCAAGGAGCGCAAACAAGATCTTTGACCATCTTGAGCTTCGCGCACCACGAATGAGATCATGGCCACTAACTCGGTCAAATGATCAAATCCAATATGACCAAGTCTCCTATGCCGAAAGAGAGGTCGCGGGAATCGTAGCAACTAAACACCGAGAGGATCACCGTAAGACTCGTAAAAATCAGCACGAAAGATCCTCCCAAAACGAAATCCCGCAAACCGGATCACCGTAAGAATCAAGAATTTTGCAATTGTTTTTCTTAAAGCTCACCTCAAAGTCGCCATCGTAAGTCGAGAAACCGAAAGCAAATTATACCGCAGCTTACTAACCAAGGCAACATCTTTTAAAACAAAAGACTCATTAATGCGATTGCACCTTTGGCGATGACACGCCCGGATGAAGCATCTCCGAAGGTGATCGCCTCATCACCGGAGCACGCAAGGGAAGAAAACCAACGGGAATCTCCGGTCATGTGTCGTGAACACCCGAGTCTACGAGCCAAACCTTTCCTTCCTCGCCCGCGAACTCGAGTCAAACAGAGTAAAGTCTCAGATTGGGGTAAATCAACAGTGATTTCGCACCTAATACTGAATAACACGCCGAGCGATGAAGTAGTCAAGCACGATCGACTCTATCTACCCTACGCCCTCGTTACTCAAAGCGTAAGGTCTAAGAGCAGACCGGCCGTTCGCCGAGTCCGATCGCACGGAGAGTGAGTCGGAGTACCAACAACACGCGATCTCGCCAGCGTAGCTATCTCGATGGAAACGAGATCTACCTCGTGACGGCGATATCATGACCCGGGCAAATCGAGGACGAAATCGTAAGAACCGGAAAAACCAAGTCCTCGATGTCGCCAAAAGCATCAACAATAGCAATCTTAGACTCGGCCTGGTCTTAGGTGCACTCGTGGTCTGGGCTGCTGACCGAATACGCCTAAGAGCTGCAACACGGTCCTCGCGCAATCCTAGCACGCCCAAGCATCGGCCGATCATATGTCCATCCTTCTCGACTGAAGGTGCAATGAAACTTCACCCCGTGAGAGGCCGGTTGCGTGTGGAATCACCTTGTCCGTAAATCCCTGGACAAAGCCCGCAGATTTAAATTTGACTTTTCAGTCCCTGGCTCACTCGATCACACCTGGTGCTATGGGTCCGAACACGGCAGTGGATGCTTCCTCATGTCCTCATAGAAATCATATCCTAGACCCCGATTAAACTGCAAATCTTAGATTGGTCTAGAATAAGATTGAGCTTCTTCTTGCTCTCCTACAAATCTCTCGAGAGTGTTCATAAGATACCGACACTCCAAAGAGAGAGGTGCAAGAAGAGCAGGAGAAGGGGGAACAGCAGAGGGTAAGGAAGGTAAGAAGAACCAATAGTAGAGGAAAGAATGGCTTGTGCACGCACACCACTGATGGGACAAATCCTACTACTAGCAGGTTGGCTCACGCCGCTAGACGCCTCTACCTTACCCTGGGCTTCTCCCAACACCAAAGACACACATTACAACATGATTGTGACTTCTCTAGTAGATCCTTAGTTAGCTTCACGCATTTTTCTTCCAAAATAATCAAGTCGATTTTAGTTTATCACAATTTTTGCAAGGTGAGCTAACAGGTCCTTAGAAGCATATTTAGCTATTTTCTTGTTGTAATCAATCATTTCTTGGAATTGTTTAGAAACAGATTCAAGTTCAACAGCTTAATTTAGGACAATTTAAACATGAAGCAGCTTGGCTCAATCAAAGAAGCATGCAATTCAGCAATTTTATGATCTGCTCTTTTTAAGTTCATTTTTAAGTTATTGCAATTTTCACAAGTTTCAGTGCAGATCAATAAGCATAGTATAAAGACCTCTAAAAGCATTATCCTTATCCTCACATGAGGTGCAAGAAGTAGTCCAATATTAGAGGAAATAGAAGCAACCCTACTCATTTCTAGTTCAAAGAACTGGACTATCATTCTTCACCTTAAGCAAATCAAGCTCTAAGTCAAACTATCATGAGAGGTCCTTAGCTTTTCCATATCTCCAAGCAAAGAAGAACATACATCACATTCTGGCCACGAGGGAGCAGATATAAGTGAAGTAAACTCCGTGACGATCTCTCTACTTCCTTCTCAAGATCCACAACCCTAGCTCTAGATTTAGCATAGAACTTTCCTAACTTCGTAAATGCAAGATAGAGCTGGTCGAGGAGGACCTACCTCATCCGAGTCGCCAGAGCTCATTGTCACGACGCCGTTGTCGCTGGCCATGAAGCACATGCCGATGAAGTCGCCGCCCTTGGGATCTTGATCATCCTTGTCGCCGCCGCCGCCCACCCCTCCACGTCTTGAAGTCGATGTCGCCGAAAGCAAAGTGAGGACACGGTGGAAGAGCTTCTTGGCTTTGCCAAAGTTGCGAACTTCTTCTTGCCTTGAGCGTGAATCGGGGCTTCTTGTTGCGGTTCTTGTCGATGTAGTCGTTTGCTTACACCGCCGTAGTCGTTCTTGCCTTTCACTACCTTGGGGCAATTTGTTCAATGTGGTTGGGGCCGCCACACTCAAACAAATGACAGTGTCCTCCTCTTTCTCGTCCCTCCTCCTCTTGTAAGCATGGGAAAACTTCCGAGCTAGGAGGGCCGCTTGCTCATCCTCGAGCTGCTCTAATCGATCATCGCTTATGTCACGAGAGAGCAAGCAAGGAGAATCCACACGGCATCGTAAGAAAGACCGTGGCTGAATCGGATCGTGACTAGGGCCATCGATCGTGACTTCGACTTGCGAGACAATGTCAATCTCGTGAGTCTTGAGACGCGAGTATAACGATCAAGAGTCAAAGTCGAGAGGTCCGTGGTGTCCTTGATGGTAGTCACTTTCATCTCCCAAACACGCAGATCGAGTGCGTGAGCATCCGTCGAGCGTTATCCGAGTCTGAGTATGTGAGACCGACCGCCGGAGGTTGCTCGTAATTTTGTGAAAACGCGCAAAACACTCATCAAGAGACTCGCCGTGAGCATTTCAAACTTGTTGTAATCTCGCTTGAATCGGTCCGTCGAACCGCCTTAATCTGGTGGTGCCTCATGATATGCGCCGAGGGTCGCCAGATGTCGGGCCGACGTGAGATGAGAGATGCGATCAAACCGCTTCCCGCCGCACTCGGATTATAATGTTCCTTGCCTTAGCATTTGCCTCAACATCAGCCATATTATTAGCATTGATGTCCTCATCGGTAGGAACAACAAAACGGGTCTTGACCTTGCGCCAGATGGCATACCCCTGGGCCTGGATATATGTCTCCATTCGCTCTTCCGTATGGGTAATCGATGCCATCGAAAACGGGCGGCTTGGTCGAGTACTTGTCTGTCGCCATGGCTCTTGAGACCGGTTAAGATCTATAGACAAGAGTTAACCGGCTCTGATACCAATTGTAGGACCAAAATGGCGACAGAGGGGGGTGAATGTCGCTATCTTCAAAATCGCCCCCAAGAAATAGAACACTGATATTTCAAAAAGATGCAAGACAAAGCACCTCAGAAAATTAAAATTAATTTTGCTGAAATTTGAAACGCATGCAACACGGAAAAATTCAGCATAAATCAAAGATTAACCAGTAAAAATTTCAGCTAAAAATACTGCTATTTGATCTGCATGCAAAAAGGTTGAAATTTAGCAAAAGAAAAACAAGAGATGCATTAGAACTTGGAGATGCTACTGGTTGCTAAAAGTAACTGCTTGACTAAAAAGAAAACGGGGACAAAACTGCGAGGCGTTGTAATTACACTGCTTTTCTCGACCGCCTCGCCCGCACAAAACTTAATGCCGTAAGTCGTCCAAGCAAAGCATACGTAAAACAATACACACAAATTGCTGCAAACTGCTGCTATTACCAAAACGCTGCTGATTTCAGGTTGAACAAATAGACCGAACACACTTAACCTATTGCAGAGAAGAACCGAAATAGCATCCAACCAAACCAACCTGGCCGAACACTTGAAGAACAAACTGCAGCAAACCGAAAGTACAGATTGCTGTTGAGAAAAACAGTACTTACGGCTGGACAGGGAATCGGTTTTGCTGCAAAGAGTAGTGGCCGAACGGTCACTGCTGTTGCTGCTGAACAAAACAAAGGAACCGACTACTGCAGACAGCAGCAATTGCTGGGATCGAATCTGCAGCAGTGAACCACCGAAAAAATAAAATTTGTAGCAACCGAAAGATCAACAAGACAGCAGACAAGAATAGCAGATCAGCAGGGATGGGACCGAAAATACAGCAGCAACTTAACCTGCCGAACACAATACAACTTGCAAAAAAAAATAAAAACAAACAACCCATTCCTTCCTAAGATGAAATAAACTGATTGAACTAGCAAGAACCGAAACTTGCAGGAAGCTGAAAAACTTAACCGAGAAAAAACAAAACCCACAAGATCCTGGACTGCACTGGAGAGACCAAAAGTAGCAGCTATCAAGGGCTGTACAAAGCAGCCAAACAGGGGAGGAAACTGCTGTTCGGACTAAAAAAACATCATGAACTACTCGCTACTCATAGAAACATAAAGACAAACCGATAGCTTCCAAGGGAATGAACTGAACTAGAACAAGGAGATCCTGCTGCCCCTGCCGAACATAACCCAGAGGACTATTGCTGCTGTCCGACCAGAAACAAAAAAACACAGAGGATGGGCTGCACCTAAACCAAAAAGCAAAAGCAAGAGAGTAGTTCGGCAATAGCTTACTGGAATCGAAGAACAATCAACAAGAAAAGATGCACTGGTTCTTGCTGATTTCTTAAAGGCACAAACAAACTAAAATCTGCAGAGACAAAAACCAAACCGAGAAGCACAGGTAGGAACTACTGCTCATAACCGAACCTACAGCTAGCAATAACAGAAAATACAAACTGCACCTAGCAGCCGAATCTGATTGCTATCAAGTTCATACCAACAAAGATACTACTTGCACCAAATAAAAGAAGATAAATATAGTAGCACCTAGAAGCAATACGAATAATAAAACTAAAGAAAACAAGGAAATAGCACAATATATAAAACAAGTGTGTTCATATTGAGACGAAGAGCGATGAATGTTTATATCAACTCTTCCATGTCTCATCCAAGAACACCCACAAGGAGAGAATACAACATTAAAACTTGCATACAATTTTTCTCTCCCAAGAGCACAAGCATTAGGAAGTCCTAATACTCATACCCATTTCTATCTCTCTCTCTCTCAAGTGCATTTCTCCACCTAGAGAGCACCTCTATTTATAGCCTCCACTAATGGGTCTAGTAGATTACTTTACCCATTAGGTCACACCACTCTCCACTAATGGGTTTATACTCAATTATACCCATTAGGTTACAACTCCTCTCCACTAATGGGTTTACACTCAATTATACCCATTAGGTTACAACTCCTCTCCACTAATGGGTTTACACTCAATTATACCCATTAGGTTACAACACCTCTCCATTAATGGATCATCCCATATAATATCCACTTCCAATTTTGCAGCTTTGCGTATTTTCCAAAACGCCTCCCGCACCTTCCTCGAAGCTTCGCCTCTTGCCGCGCACGCTCGCAGCCCACTTCGAGTCCTTGCCGTCTTCGACACATCCCGACCGTTCGACCTCAAGCACCGCTCGGCCTCAGTCCGGCCACCCGTGTCTCGCCACGACTCCGCCTCAAAGTCCTGCACTATCACCGACAAGAAAACACATTACATAGCACCGCACTGCATGATTTAAATAAATATCCGCATCGGTAAAAAGCATAAAAATACCCGGAACAAACTCAAACTTTCTAGGACACGTGTCAATTACTCATCACACAGCTGGGGTTACCTGCACATGGTCTCTCATTTTCTCTGATCCGTTGAAATGCCTTATCATCTGACTGAGCCTGACGAATTTGACCATCCAAGGTAGGCTGCAACTCCATATTTTCCAAAAATCCTTGTTCAACCAACTCTAGGCTAAGCTTTTAGAATTCCTCATGCAAAGCTGGCTAACTCTCCCTAACCATCACTGAATTACAATAAACCTTTCTGCTCAAGGCATCTGCAACAACATTGGCCTTTTCTGGGTGATAATGTATACCAACATTATAATCCTTTATCAGCTCTAACCACCTCTTCTGCCTGAGGTTAAGCTCGAACTGGGTAAAGATGTATTTCAAACTCTTATGATCCGTGTAAACCTCACATCTATTGCCCATCAGATAATGACGCCAAATCTTCAAAGCATGCACTACGGCTGCTAACTATAAATCATGAGTAGGGTAGTTCTCCTCATGCGGTCTCAACTGGCGTGAGGCATAAGCTACCACTCTCTTGTCTTACATCAAGACACAACCCAAATCTTTGCGAGAGGCATCGCAATAAATCTCAAAATCCTTATTTATATCAAGCAACACTAGCACTGGGCTGTGGTCAAACTCTCCTTAAGTTTCTGAAAACTTTTCTCACATTCTGGCGTCCAAGTGAATTTCTTTTCCTTCTTAAGCAACTGTGTGAGAGGTCTGGCTACACTGGAAAATCCTTCAATGAAGCGACGGTAATATCCTGCCATACCCAGAAAACTCTTGACCTAGGTCACTGATGTAGGCGACTGCCAATCGAAAACATCTCTCACTTTTTCAGGGTCAACTGCAACTCCTTCTGCTGTCATCACATGACCTAGGAAGGCGACTTCCTTCATCCAAAACTCACATTTGCTGAACTTAGCAAACAACTGATTATCCCTCAACTTCTGCAATGCCAATCTCAAGTGCTCCTTATGCTCTCTCTCATCCTTGAAGTAGATCAAAATATCATCGATAAACACAACGACAAACTTATCCAAATAATCCATGAACACCTTATTCATCAAATACATGAAGTAAGCTAGAGCATTGGTCAAACCAAATGACATGACTGTGAACTCGTATAAACCATAACGAGTCGAGAAGGCTGTCTTAGGTATATCCTTCTTTCGAATCCTCATCTGATGATATCCTAACCTCAAATCAATCTTGGAGAAAACTCCTGCTGCCTTAAGCTGATCAAATAAGTCATCAATCCTGGGCTCATTTTTTATGGTGACCTCATTAAGTGCTCTGTAATCCACACACATGCGCTGACTACCATCCTTCTTCTTAAGAAATAACATTGGTGCTCCCTACGGGGATGAACTAGGTCTGATATATCTCTTATCCAAAAGCTCCTGAATTTGCTTCTTCAACTCTGCTAGATCATTGGCTGGCATCCGATAGGGTCTCTTGGAAATCAGAGCGGTACCTAGTACGAGTTCAATCAGAAACTCAACCTCTCTCTGGTGGCATACCCGGAAGGTCTTCTAGAAACACATCAGGGTACTCGCTGACAACTGGTACATCCTCCAACTGGATCACCTTGCTCTGGCAAACCATGACTGACTCTGTCTGACACTCGCTAGCTGCAAACTGTACCTTACTCCCATCTGAACTGGTTAAGGTCACTGCTCTGCTCCCACAGTCTAACACTGCATGCTGCTTCTGAAGTCAATCCATACCCAAGATTACATCTAGGGACTGGATATCCAACAAAATCAGATCGGCTCTGAACTCAACTCCCTGAATGGTTATCCTAACCCCTGGACAACCTAGGTTCGATCTTAACTCGGAACCGGGGGATTGAATTAAAAGAATAGATCCAAGAGCAACAATTTTCAATTGTTGCTTTAAAGCAAAACTCCGAGAAACAAACGAATGCGAAGCTCCAGAATCAAACAAAACTGTAGCAGGAACTGAATTGACTAGGAACTTACCGATCACAACATCTGGTGCTGCCTGAGCCTCCTCTGCGGTGATGTGGTTCACTTGGCCTCTCACCACCGGTGTCCTGCTGGCCTGTCCTGATACCGAGGGTGCTCCTCGTCCTACTCCTAGGGTAGGAGTTCGACCGGGTGTGGCTCCCAGATCGAAGCGAACTGGTGTCGGGGCCTGCCTCTAGGGGCACTTGCTAGCATAGTGTCCTGGCTCATGACACTTGAAGCAAGCGACAGAGGCTGCTGGGTTGTTGCTCTTCTGCTGCTACTGCTGGAACTACCAGGACGCTGTCCTGACTGACACTGACGTGGTGCTTGGGCCGGAGTCCTGAAAACTGGCTGCTGCTGCTACTGAGGCACTCGCGCAGGCTGGTAAGAACCAAAACGGGGCCTCTGAGACTGGTGAGACTAAGATCCCTACTGAATCATCCTCCTCTTGTGAGACTCCTCGAGCTCGCGGTGACTCTCCTCAATGAGAATGGCCTTATCCACCATCTGCTGAAAACTGGAATAGTCGTTACCCACGACCTGCACCTTCAAAGCTGGGTTCAAGTCCTTCTTGAACCTCTTCTGACGAGCGGCGTCCGAGGCTACGTCCTCAGGTGCGTAGCGAGCTAACTGAGTGAATTTTTTGAGGTATTCACTCACTGACATGTTCTTCTACTGCAACTCCCGAAACTCGTCCTTCTTCATTTCGACCACTCCATCCAAGACGTGGGCGTTATGGAAGGCTTTAGCGAACTCTGTCCATGTGATGCTATTCTGGTCCTCATGGGCGGCACAGTAGTTCTCCCACCACTCTGCTGCTGCTCCCTCAAACTGGTGTGCTGCATACAACACCTTCTCTCTGTCGGTACACTGAGTCAAGTTCAGTTTCTTCTCAACTGAACAGATCCAATCATCGGCCTCCAAAGGCTCTGAAGAACTGGAGAAGACAGGCGGTCCTGTCCTCATGAACTCTGCGTAGTTATACTGCTGACGAGGTGCTGGTGGTGGTACTGGCTCCTAGTGTTGTCGCTGCATCATAGCCTGCATATTCTGCATCATTGTCTGCATCATCTGAGTCTGTGCCACCAAGAACTGACTGAGAGCGGGGTCCAAGGTCGATGGAACTGGCTGCGCAGCACTGCTCTCTGGATCCTAGTTTGTTTGGCTGTGGCCTGAGGAGTTCCTGATATCAACCATCTTGCTGCTGAAAAGGAAACAATTGCTGACTGACCAAAGGCAAAAGACGAGAGGGAAAAACATAGATAAGAGGTAAATTCGTCTAAGGGGATTTCTCTAATGGAAATTTTAACAGACAAATAGCCGAAGAAGCTAAAAACAAAAATCAGAGAAATAACTCCAATAAAAGATTGATATGACTACAACATAATGCTTTTAAGGGCAAGATTTGCAGCTCATATCACACACAACTGCAAATAAAATCCAACATTCTACTTGAACTATCTAATCTAAAGGCTCCCACTCGGGTCCTGACAAATAGGGCACACTACTCTCGTCCTCTGAATTACTGTAGACAACCCACGAGTTGTGGACCGGTGGCAACTGCTCTCTGACTAGGGCTGGAGTGAACTGCCGAAGGTAGGCTCGACGATCACCGGTGATACGACGTCTCCGCTCTGGGCTTAGCGGTGTAGGCGACAGTAGAGGTACTGGCGACTGCGGTCGGGGCTCCTCCCTGACTGGTTCTGGCAGGCTAGGGGTGACTCCATACTGCTCCTTAAACTTTCGGATAAGTCTGGCCATGTTGATCTTGTATAGCTTGCAAAGGCGTCGGATGGCTTTGTACGCAACTCCTTGTGCTGACTCCTCTCCACTGGCACCGGTATTCTTGAAGCCGTGATGTAAAACTTACTTGCCGACTCGTGTGGTGAAGTACAGCCTGGTGATACTTCCGATGCGTTGGCCTTTATTCTTCTCATCCTTGGTGAGGTAAACATGCAATCTCTTCAATCCAAGGCTCCGCAACAAAATGCGAAGAAGTGCTCTCCATCCTCCCGACGGGCTGAAAGAAGCTTGGGACATCTAATGCATTTTATAAAAGAAAGATCAGTTTAAAGCTTTGTAGAAACAAATGTTACGAGAGTGGGGCGAAGAACAAGAATCCTTAAGAATAAGGTAAGAAGACAGAGATATTACTAATTATCAAGTTTGGTTGGTTTGATTTAGAAAATAAATTTTGGATAAACGACGATTCTAACTAGGGCTTCGTTCTACAGTCGATATGGCTCTGATACCATCTCTGTCGAGACCCGAATATGCAAATTCGGACTCTGTGTAAACTGCACTAGTCCAGAATTACGCTAGTGCATACAGTCAAACATAGATGTAATCACAACCATACACACGATATAATAAAGGGAAAACTCAAATATCGATAAATCTCAAAGGTACGACCTTATGGCCAAGTTTACAATATCTCTAGCCAGAAGGGCTTTAAAACTAGCAGCGGAAATTCAAAATAAAGTGTAGCGGCCAATCGACAAGCCCACAGGCTATCGAGTGGAGAACGAAGTCTAATCCGTGAAGTCGTCGTAGTACTCTCCTTCTGGAACCTCCTGTTGATAATACTCCTCGCTCTCAACTGAGCAACATAGGCGTAAAGCCGTGAGTACATTACTACTCAACAAGTCGTTTGTAACAAATGAATACAATATAGTATGCAAGGCTTACCAAAGGAATGCTGAAAGGTTAATTTACATAAAAAGCATTTTTGCAGTAAATATGATAAATAGATTGAAAGCGAACTTTAAATGAAAACAACAATAATAAATAATCAAAGGAATGAACATAAACCACTTGTGAACATCCTATTCACAAGCTAAACCAACAGTGAACTACCTGTTCACTTCCAACATAAACCACCAAGTTTAAAAGATAACGCTAACCCTCGTGTGAAATCACCGAGCATTGTCCATGACCGAGGACACGGCTATTCGAATAGTTTTACACTCTGCAGAGGTTGCACAACTGTACCCACACGGTGTGATTAGTCTCGATCTCAGGAAATCACAACAAGGCCTTTACAAATTTCAATCCCAACTTAATCCTGCCCGCTAGGGTTTCGCATCACACCCCCTTGCGCCACATGGAAATCAGCAACCATGTTCATCTCATTGGTAAGATTAAGTTGAAACCTCCCAAATTAGTCAGCCAGCTCTATCCCATACTAGACATGTGGTTTGCGCGATAAAGCTCAGATCAATGGCGCACAAAGTTAAATCCTTAATTCTACCCGAGCGAGGCTACCACATCCCCCCGAAGTGAACCTGCACTTCCCCCTTACTGCTCAATCACTCGCCCGAGTGCAAAACCAAGTTTGTATAACCATGCCAATGACACACCTGTAACATCCCCGTCAAGCCATGACCCGGAATGCCACTCGACTTGAAATAAACAATGGAAATTTAACTACACTAGGTACCAAAAAAAATTTCGACAGAACCTCCCCTGTAATGTGGGTCCCGACAGAGGTTGCAACAAGTATAGATAGTCGACATAAATGACATCAAGAGTATTATAAAACTGTATGGTAAAAGTCTTCCCAGTCATCCACAAATATAACCAGTAAGTAAAGAAGGGAAAGAACATACGGGAGTTCTAATCTCTTATTACAATTCAAAACTGACAACTAAACATTCTTTAAAACTTAGGTAACTCGGGCAATTAACTTTTAGTCCTTTACTCTCCTATGGTGGGTAGTCTGTGTAAGGTGCCACAAAGCTATTCAGTTCCCTTCCCCATGCATGCCGCTTTCAAGATGGTACCTGAAAGAAAGCACAACAACAGCAAGAATGAGTCCATTGACTCAGCAAGTATAATCGATAACACGGTTATGAACAATACTTCCACAAAATCCAACCATCAACCATATGAACAGTTTATGCTATGCAAGATGGTCAAAATCTCTTTACTCCTTTCTCTTTTGCATTTTACCGGTAATGCAAAGTGTGCATCCGTCGATGCACACCCATGCCTGTACCACATGGTACAGGGACCAATTGCCCATACTCCACGAGTATGGGGACCTTTAGCCCGTCATGTCCTCAACATGACGGGGACCTCGGCGTTTAGTCACTTTGTGGCCATGACTTCAATAAGTCAACATGATGCATATGCGTGAAGGTCTCAACAAGTAAATCTTGCATTCACAAAACTCATGCATCCATTATTCTCAAGACAAGGTAATTTACAAGCATCCATAAACAGCAACAAATCATCTATATTATAACCATGAGCCCGCATGTATTTAAGTTATATCTTTATACTTGCCTTAACCGCGAGAAAACGGAGCACGTGCTGAAGGTGCTGCCTCGGGGATCCGTCCTCCACCTGAATCATCATTATAATTTTTGCTAGGATAACAGTGGCGAACCTTCGCCCAAATGAAAACAACACAACTAGCAAATTCGTCTATCTCAGTCCCAAATCCGAAATCCTACCGGTCACCCCGCCTACCTCCACGGACAGTCAACTTCAAAAATTCGCAACTATTGGCACAGGAGTCCGAATGGGACGTTCTTTAACTTATTGGAAAGATAATTAAATTATCTAACTAAACCTATTTGGGGAGCCTCCCTGATTCGGCCATCTTCTACCCGCACCATCCAGTTTTCTAAAACATCAACGTTCACGTCGGGTTCTCTGGACAGCACACTAAAAAGGCCATAACTTCCAGCCCGAGTGCCCGAAAAATAATTTCTTGACCTTTCTGGAAATCTAAGACAATTATCTACAACTTTCGTAATATGAAGATCTCCTGATTCGCCCGTTTTCTAATCGTCCAAACCAGTTTACCAAAACCTAACGGAAACCTCCCAATCTGCAGAACAGTCCCGCTAGAAAAATCATAACTTTTGCTACAAATGTCCAATCGAAGCGTTCTAGTACTTCATGGAAAGCTAACGATGAGCACTACAACTCTCTAGGAGAGGCCCAAACCTGAAACTACACGGAACTAACCCCAAACAGCGGTTCAAAGAAACCTGACCCAGTAGTTCAGATTACCGACACATCTACCCGAACAAAAAATGCATCTTTTTGGAGAAGAACCGGGATTACCCTTGACAAGTTGCCGAAAAACACCACGAATCTCCCGCGAGTTCCTTCCCTCTCCCTCTTCCTTTCTCTCCTTTCCTCTTCCCTTCCTTTCTCTCCTCCTCTTCCCTTCCTTTCTCTGGAGGCCCACGGCAGGGAGACAGCAGCAGGGGCGCTGGAGAGGAGGAGGCGCAGGGGGAGAGGGAGGCGCAGGGGGGAGGCGCTGGGGAGGGACGGCACGCAGGGGAGGGAGGGGCGTAGGAGAGGGAGGGCCAGGCAGGGGAGGGAGGGCGCAGGGGGAGGGAGGGGCGCAGGAGAGGGAGCCAGGCAGGGGTGGCTGCAGGGAGGGGGGCAAGAGAGAGGGTAGTTAGGGTTTGGGGGAGGGGTGCCTCCCCCTCTTCGGCCACAGCCCATGCCCACGTTGCTGCACAATTCCGAAAATCCCCTCTCAAAAACGGCAAAATAAATCTAGAATATTACACTCTTTCCCCCTTAAACAGAATTCGACCCCGAATTCTTTCCGCGCTTACGCCAAGGATTAGCCACAACTAAACTTAATCATAAAACACACACCTGTTGTGAAAAGCTCCGGGTGATGCTCACGCATACGAGACTCCAATTCCCAAGTAGCTTCCCTTTCGGTCTGCTGCGACCAGATCACCTTGACAAACTTTAGAGTTGTATACCTCAATGCCTTCTCTGATCTTTCCAGAATTCGAACCGGCTTGGACTCGAAGGACAGATCTTGCTCAAGTATTAATGGTTCCAGTGTAATATGAAGCTCCGGATCTCGTAGGTACTTCCTCAATATTGACACATGAAACACGTTATGCACCCCGCGCATAGACTCTGGAAGGTCCAAGTGGTACGCCAACCTCCCAATCCGAGCTAGGATCGTGAAAGGCCCGACGTACCTCGGACTAAGCTTCCCTTTGGTACCGAACCTCACCACACCTTTGGTGGGAGATACTCTCAACAGCACTTGATCTCCCACTTCAAATTCCAGATCTCTTCTTCTCACATCTACATAGCTTTTCTGCCTGCTCTGGGCGGCTAACAGATTCTGCCTCACCAAGGCCACTCGCTCAACCGTTTTCTGAACCCAATCCGGACCTAAGACAGCCTTCTCGCCCACTGCTTCCCAGCAGAGGGGCGACCTGCATTTACGGCCATACAACACTTCGAATGGTGCGGCTTTGATACTTGAATGATAGCTGTTATTATAAGCGAACTCCGCTAAAGGCAGCTGGTCTTCCCAACTACCCTTCCAGGACAACACACAGGACCGCAACATATCCTCCAGGGTCTGAATGGTGCGCTCCGACTGTCCATCTGTCTGTGGATGAAATGCCGTACTCAGGCGGAGCTGGGTGCCCATCGCACTCTGCAAACTCTCCCAGAACTTGGAGACAAACTTGACGTCTCTGTCAGAAATTATGGTCTTTGGCACACCATGAAGTCGCACTATCTCTCGCACATAAATAGGTGCCAAATCGCTTGTCGAGCTAGTCGTGCGGATGGGAATGAAGTGCGCTGACTTACTGAATCGATCCACTATCACCCAAACCGCATCCTTGCCTCGCGGTGACCGAGGCAACGCAACAACGAAATCCATAGAAATATCATCCCAAGGCCATTGAGGGATCTCTAAGGGTTGCAACAACCCCGCTGGTCTTTTATGTTCTGCCTTTACTTGTTGACAGACACCGCAAGAGGCCACATAATTAGCTATATCCACTTTCATCCTTTTCCACCAGAAGTTTTGCTTCATATCACGATACATCTTTGTCTCCCCTGGATGAACAGTATATGGGGTGCGGTGTGCTTCTCTCAGTATATCAACTTTAACTTCCGCTTTTTGTGGTACACAGAGGCGTCCTTTGAAACGCACTGCACCAGACTCATCCAAACTAAAATCCCCTTGTTTGCCCATCTCTACTCGCTTCTTGACCCTCTATAGTAACTGATCATGCTGTTGTGCTTCCCGCACATGCTCTGGAATGGCTGACTCTAAGATCAACTGAGTCTCCGCACGTGCCGTGCCCGCATAGCAATAAGATATCCCCATACGGTCGAAATCAACGATAAGGCAGTCCAGAGTAGCAGGCGTTGCCTTGCGACTAAGAGCATCGGCCACTACATTAGCCTTGCCGGGATGGTATTGAATGGTGAGATCATAATCCTTAATCAATTCTAGCCATCTACGTTGCCTCAAATTCAGATCCTTCTGGGTAAAAATGTACTTAAGACTCTTGTGATCGGTGAACACATCACACGACTCACCATAAAGATAGTGTCTCCAAAGTTTCAATGCAAACACCACAGCGGCCAATTCTAGGTCGTGGGTTGGATAATTCTGCTCATGCTTCTTCAGTTGCCTTGATGCATAAGCTATCACCTTACCGTCCTGCATGAGAACACATCCCAGTCCAACTCGTGAAGCATCGGAGAAAACCATAAAACGCTTCCCTGGTTCCGGAACAGTGAGAACAGGAGCGGTCACCAGCTTTTCCTTCAAAATCTGAAAGCTACGCTCACAAGCATCATCCCACTGAAACCTCACATCCTTCTGTGTGAGCCTTGATAAAGGCTTGGCAATGATGGAGAAATCTTGTACAAATCGCCGATAATAACTTTGCCATCCCAAGGAAGCTTCTCACCTCTTTAACATTGGTGGCCTTTCCCATTCTACCTTCGTGGAAACCTTATTCGGATCAACGGATACTCCTTATCACGATGATATGCCCCAAGAATCCCACTTGAGACACAGAACTCACATTTTTAACTTAGCAAAGAACTTATGCTCCTTAATGTTTCCAATACCAGACCTCAAATGTCGTCCATGATGCGCTTGGTCTTTGAGTAGATCAGAATATCATCAATAAAGACGACTACGAAGTCATCCAGATACTCATGCAATATTCTGTTCATGGTCTCCATGAAAACGGTAGGGGCATTCGTTAGTCCAAAAGACATAACTTTAAATTCAAAATGCCCATACCTTGTGGAGAATGCTGTCGTTTCAATATCCTCCTGTTGGACCGGAAATTGATTGTATCCCGACTGGAGATCAATCTTTGAGAATACCTTAGCCCCTCTCAACTGATCAAACAGATCTTCAATGCGGGGTAATGGATACTTATTCTTGATAGTCAGCTGGTTGAGGGCACGATAATCAATGCACATGCGCCAACTTCCATCCTTCTTCTTAGTAAATAGCACCGGAGCTCCCCATGGGGACACACTAGGTCGGATAAGGTCCTTCGCTCTCAATTCATCCAACTGCTTCTTTAGTTCTTCACAAAGCGGACGGGCCAACGATGCAGGTCATAGGCCGGTCGTGCACCTGGCACTAGGTCAATCTTGAACTCCACTGGACGCGGGGGAGGCATCCCTGGCAACTCTGCTGGGAATACATCCAAGAATTCCCGAACCACTGGAATAATCTCTGCAACCAAGGAGGAACTCGACTTTTCTACTAGAGACAAGAGAAATCCACTCTTTGCTGCCCTACTACCAGGTTACAAACTAGCCAGCACACCAGGTGAAAAGGAGCGGGCACTACCCTGGAAAACTATTTCTTGGCCCGACGGTGCTTGCAGAGTTACTGTTTTCCAAAAGCACGATATGACCGCACGGTAACTATGCAACCAATCCATTCCCAAAATAACATCAAATGGCTCCATCCTCATAACCATCAAGTTAGCAATGAAACTCTCCCCATCTATAGAGAGCACGCAACCTGGACAGACTGTGGAACTGGAAAGAACTCCCCTAGGTGAATTAACTAGTATAGATTGAGCTATTTGCTGCATTCCCAAATTTGCCTGGCTAGCAAATTCTAAAGATGCAAAGGAAAAAGTAGCCCCAGAGTCAAACAAAACAAAAGCCTCCTCTGAATCCACCAAAAGCGTACCTGTCACCACATCGGGTGGACCCACCGACTCAGCAGTCGGCAAGGCGTAGGGGACTGGGGCTGGAGTGGTTGGTGCCCCAACACCTAGGTAGGGTGGTGCTGCCGCTGCATGAGGTGCCGATGGTGCCACAGATGGAAACAATGCCGTGGGGGGGAGGCGGCCAAGAGTACCCTGGTGGCATCCCTCCAGGAAGAGGGTAGTGAGGCGGAGGCGGCACCCAAGGGTGGCGGGGCGGTGCTAACATCTGACCGACCCTCGAGGCGATGCATGGCGCGAAGATCTTTGCTTGGACCGGTTCCCACTTAATGATGCTGGCAGGGTTCCGTTTACAAACCAAAGCCTTGTAGCCCTCCTGACCGCAATGGCGACATGCTCCAGTCCAAGAGCACTCTGCAGCACGATGACCCTCTCCACACTTGAAACATTTCATTCCCTACCCCGGAATCGGACGCATCATAGGAGTATTTGCTGAAGATCGAAAGGTAGAGGATGCCTGGGGCTTGGTGAACTTGGACTTGAATGATTTTTGTGGGCCTTTGAACCTCCTGGGAACTGGCTTCAGCGATGACCCACTACCAACTGTAACATCCCCGTCAAGCCATGACCCGGAATGCCACTCGACTTGAAATAAACAATGGGAATTTAACTACACTAGGTACCAAAAAAAATTTCGACAGAACCTCCCCTGTAATGTGGGTCCCGACAGAGGTTGCAACAAGTATAGATAGTCGACATAAATGACATCAAGAGTATTATAAAACTGTATGGTAAAAGTCTTCCCAGTCATCCACAAATATAACCAGTAAGTAAAGAAGGGAAAGAACATACGGGAGTTCTAATCTCTTATTACAATTCAAAACTGACAACTAAACATTCTTTAAAACTTAGGTAACTCGGGCAATTAACTTTTAGTTTCTTTACTCTCCTATGGTGGGTAGTCTGTGTAAGGTGCCACAAAGCTATTTAGTTCCCTTCCCCATGCATGCCGCTTTCAAGATGGTACCTAAAAGAAAGCACAACAACAGCAAGAATGAGTACATTGACTCAGCAAGTATAATCAATAACACGGTTATGAACAATACTTCCACAAAATCCAACCATCAACCATATGAACAGTTTATCCTATGCAAGATGGTCAAAATCTCTTTACTCCTTTCTCTTTTGCATTTTACCGGTAATGCAAAGTGTGCATCCGTCGATGCACACCCATGCCTGTACCACATGGTACAGGGACCAATTGCCTATACTCCACGAGTATGGGGACCTTTAGCCCGTCATGTCCTCAACATGACGGGGACCTCGGCGTTTAGTCACTTTGTGGCCATGACTTCAATAAGTCAACATGATGCATATGCGTGAAGGTCTCAACAAGTAAATCTTGCATTCACAAAACTCATGCATCCATTATTCTCAAGACAAGGTAATTTACAAGCATCCATAAACAGCAACAAATCATCTATATTATAACCATGAGCCCGCATGTATTTAAGTTATATCTTTATACTTGCCTTAACGCGAAAGCGGAGCACGTGCTGAAGGTGCTGCCTCGGGGATCCGTCCTCCACCTGAATCATCATTATAATTTTTGCTAAGATAACAGTGGCGAACCTTCGCCCAAATGAAAACAACACAACTAGCAAATTCGTCTATCTCAGTCCCAAATCCTAAATCCTACCGGTCACCCCGCCTACCTCCGCGGACAGTCAACTTCAAAAATTCGCAACTATTGGCACAGGAGTCCGAATGGGACGTTCTTTGACTTATTGGAAAGATAATTAAATTATCTAACTAAACCTATTTGGGGAGCCTCCCTGATTCGGCCATCTTCTACCCGCACCATCCAGTTTTCTAAAACATCAACGTTCACGTTGGATTCTCTGGACAGCACACTAAAAAGGCCATAACTTCCAGCCCGAGTGCCCGAAAAATAATTTCTTGAGCTTTCTGGAAAGCTAAGACAATTATCTACAACTTTTGTAATATGAAGATCTCTTGATTCGCCCGTTTTCTAATCGTCCAAACCAGTTTACCAAAACCTTACGGAAACCTCCCAATCTGCAGAACAGTCCCGCTAGAAAAATCATAACTTTTGCTACAAAGGTCCAATCGACGCGTTCTAGTACTTCATGAAAAGCTAACGACGACCACTACAACTCTCTAGGAGAGGCCCAGACCTGAAACTCCACGGAACTAACCCAAAACAGTGGTTCAAAGAAACCTGACCCAGCAGTTCAGATTACCGACACATCTACCCGAA
Source organism: Melocanna baccifera (assembly GCA_036346265.1). Lineage (NCBI taxonomy): Eukaryota > Viridiplantae > Streptophyta > Magnoliopsida > Poales > Poaceae > Melocanna > Melocanna baccifera. Next base: position 9,155,960 of record CM070709.1, read on the forward strand.
CAAAAAATGCATCTTTTTGGAGAAGAACCGGGATTACCCTTGACAAGTTGCCGAAAAACACCACGAATCTCCCGCGAGTTCCTTCCCTCTCCCTCTTCCTTTCTCTCCTTTCCTCTTCCCTTCCTTTCTCTCCTCCTCTTCCCTTCCTTTCTCTGGAGGCCCACGGCAGGGAGGCAGCAGCAGGGGCGCTGGGGAGGAGGAGGCGCGGGGGGAGGGAGGGCACAGGGGGAGAGGGAGGCGCAGGGGGGAGGCGCTGGGAAGGGAGGGCGCGCAGGGGAGGGAGGGGCGCAGGAGAGGGAGGGCCAGGCAGGGGAGGGAGGGCGCAGGGGGAGGGAGGGGCGCAGGAGAGGGAGCCAGGCAGGGGTGGCTGCAGGGAGGGGGGGCAGGAGAGAGGGCAGCTAGGGTTTGGGGGAGGGGTGCCTCCCCCTCTTGGGCCACAGCCCAGGCCCAAGTTGCTGCACAATTCCGAAAATCCCCTCTCCAAAACGGTAAAATAAATCTGGAATATTACAACACCAATGTCATGGCACAAGTTTTAATAAACGTGGCACCAACCACAGTTTCATATATCATTAAGTCGAATTAATAATTCACTTGTGATGATGAAACCATCGTAACCATAAGCAAAGCTAAGCATTCTATCGTACCAACCCATGTGAAAAATAACCTAGCATCACTAGTATGTTTCCCAACCTATGGTGACAATGGTATCATGGCATTCCAAATTATCAAGGAGGGATGAATTCAATTGGGACGATAACTAGCAATACAAGGGTTTGAATAAAAAAAGCGATGCAATATAATTTAAAACAAAATAATTAAATAATAGATTGCAAACTGGGTTCAACATGATCAAAGGACACGACTTACCTTGGTTATGCTCAGCGAGGTACTCTTGGTCTTCGGGTGTAAATCCTGCTCCTCCGGAATCCGAATCTAACGAGAGAGAAAACGACTAAAACAAGAAAAATACATAAAATGATAAGCAAATAACCTCCAAAAATTATGAAACTAGAACTAAAAGCTAGAGCTCGATTTTAGATTAATTTAGAAAAAAGAACGGGGTCAATCGGAGTTCAGACGGAGGAGAACGGGCTCTCGAAAAATAAACCCTAAAGATAAATCGGAAAAATCAGAAATCGTACTGTGCTGTGAACCCGGTGCACGAAAGTCCGAGCGCACGGTGGACCCGGTCCACGGAACAGAACACACGGGCGGGAGCGGTGCTGATGTGGCGTGCACTGGTGCTGCCATGTGTCAGCTGACGTGGCGCTGATGTGGCGACACGTGGCATCCGGGGGGGTGGACTCGGCTGATGTGGCACTGACGTGGCATGGCCACGTGGCATGCCACGTCGGCTAGGGCTGACATGGCCTAGGGCTGATGTGGCGGCTTCGCGCGCGGCGGCGGCGAGATCAACGGTGGAGAAGGGGCGTGCGGCTGTCGGGCCCGGCCGATCCGGATGGACGGCGAGGATCGAGCTGCTCAGAGGCGGGGCGGCGGGGATCGCCAACGCGTGGCTGGCGCGTCGCGTGAAGCGTCGCTGCGCGGGCGCGACGCGGTCCGGCGCGTGGATCGAGGCGGCGCGGGACTGAGGCGACGGGGAGGCGACGCGGCGAAGGGGCTCACCGGCTGGGTCTTCGGCGATGGCGACGGCTCCGGCGGCTGTGGGCGAGGACGGGGACGCACGGGCGGCTGCGGCGCAGCTCTGGGGACGGCGACGCGAGGCGAGATTGCGGAGGTGAGGGCGGCACGTTGGCTTGCACGCGAACCGAGGCAAGAACATGTGAACCGAGGAAGTCGATCCGAACGCGGCACGGAGCGGGCGTAGATGCGGTCGGCGCGCACAGACGGCTGGGATGCGGCCACGAGGCACGGGCACGGATCTGACGGTTAGGGCGGGCGGCGCTAGGGTTAGGGCGAGCGCGCAGGCGAGCACGAGCGGGGCGACGCGTGGCGGGGATGGGATCTGACGGCTGGGGCGAGCGGCGCTAGGGTTTGCGCGAGGGCGCGGGCGCGGGTGTGGGATCGGTCGACGCGTGGCGAGCACGAGCGGGGCGGAGGGGGTGGCGGAAGCGGGTGAGGGCGCGTGTTGTGGCCGGATGGGTGACGCGTGGGAGGTGGGGAATCGGGCGGCTGAGGAAATTTTTCCCAAATTCTTTTATTCCAAAGAAATCCAAATAACTTCAAAAAGCTCTAGAAAATAGCTAATAAATCCCAAAAATTCACCAAAAATACCAGAAAATTTCTTGAGACCTGAAGAACCCAAATAAAATATTTTTAACTTATGTTAATATTTATTTTACTCAAATTAAATCATTTTAAATTTTAGAAATTCATTTGAAGCTTGATTTAATTTCAGAAAATTCCAGAAAATCAATTTTAAATTCTAGACTTTATAAAATGCAAAAAAACAGGATGTTACATAAGATCACATCTTGAGTTGAGCATCCCATGCAACTTAGTCATTGACTTCGCTATGTCATTTATGTGAAAGTTTGAAATGACTAGCTCAAAACTCGAAGGGAGCGACTAGAGAATACATTAGTAACCAACTCTTGGATAAGGGGAAAACCAAGCTTTTTCAAACTCTTAACGTATCCAATACCTTGATCACATAAGGGCTGACCGAACTTCCTTCAACTAACTTGCACTTTTCAGCCCTTGCCTGGTTCTCAAACATGCCTTTAAGATTCACAATCATATTGTAGGCATTCATGTTCTTATATTGCTTCTGAAGATTAGAGTTCATGGGTGGCAAGCATAAGACAACTAACATCAAGTGAGTTATTGCAATATTTCTCATACTGATTCTTTTGAGCACGAGTAACGTCTTCAGCTGGTTCATCTAGATATGAAACCTCTAGAACATATTCCTTTTTTTCTTGGTTGAGAACAATTCTCAAGTTGCGATACCAGTCAATGAAGTTTGTTATATTTATTTTTCCTTTCTCAAGAATAGATCGTAGGTTAAAATTGGGAGTAGAGGACTACAACATAAAAAAGTATATACAAAAGTTTAGCACTATGTTTATGTGAAATATTCTAATAAATAATTAAATAAAAGATACTCCTACTGTATGTTTAAAATCATATACCCTCTAATAGCATATAGTGAATCAAGATACATATTTCACTAAGTCGTAGTGAGCTTTGGCATCATTGCTAGAAACCTAGCGATGTAAGTAAGCAACCCCTTGCTAATTGCATTACATGCAACTGTTGTTTGTTGAGTGACATCAATATATTCTAGCCTCAACACTATGCCCCTTGACCTAAAATTATTTTGATAGCCTAGTCAAGTTAAACCAATATTATGCATGAAGTGTCTAACACTTTATTCTATCTTATTAAGATAATTAATGACGCCCTACTTTAGTAGACCTATTAGTTAATGATCAAAATTTTGATAGGTACAACTATTGGAAGGGCATTAAGTTTTACTTAATTTTTCTAGAGGGATACTATTCTATCATGTTAAAAACACTCAAAATAGTAATAACATGAATAATGATATAACATTAACATAAAAGCATTCATAATTAAATTATATTAAACTGTGATATACTATTGCCCTTAGCATAGCAATCTCCATCACCATGCTTCCTGTCCACCAAGCCATCATTACTTGAGTTCACCACATTCATCTACTTAGTTATTACTCCTAACAGCTAGCAATGAATTACATTGGAAAATATCAAGCATCATAAATTGACATGTAGGTCATTATACAATAATAAGTAGCACATGACTATAAATCAGTATGACACGCAGGCCATAAAAAACTCATACATGTATCACATAATAATATGTCATACTATTCACACAACCCTCCAAAAATGAGTTATGTGCAGAATCCAATTCTATCACATAATATGAACATATAACACCTATAATACGTGGTATGATTATCTAGAATAGCGATACGATTACCTAGCATGGCGGAAATGTTTTTGGGATATAAATCCTATTCACATTAACCCAATTTCGAACCAATTTGATCGGCTCATTTTTTCATTAATCAATCATATTGATCGGCGTGGAAGGTTTTCAGAAAGAACAACAACTCAATGCTATCAATTTATACCTCCTCCGAACCCATCTACTATCGTCGAAACCTATTAATCTTACCGACCAGTGCCTAAACTAATCTAATAACATGAACCGATCTAAGTTATCATATTAGACAAGTAAATATCCAATCTACTACCACCACATATCAACTATATGCGACCAATCCAGATCAAGTACTACGCTGGATGGCACTAATAGCACTGTTGGGACACGAGCAGGCTATACTAGCACAAATTAAAATTTTCTACTACGTAAACCAGGAAGCCATACGAGTAAAAGATCATAGATCGTTACCACTACACGCGTAGTGCCGCGGAAGTAGAGTTGAAATACCCGATTCAATGAAGAGCATGTCGATGTAGTGGAAGTAGTCGATCATCCTCCGGCCAACCGTCTCTTTCTTGCGATCGTCCTGATCAACGCCGCAGTCATAGCAACGTCTCTACCAAGGTCCACACGTCCAGGGTTAGAACACCGTACGTTGGCGTGCTAGCACCAGCACACACGATAGAGATTATGAGAGGTAGTGGCTAGGGTTTCGATGGGTGTGTTTCAGGATGCCTCCCTCAGCTCCCGCACCTATCCTTATAAAGGTTCCAATCGGATCCTTACCCAATACGAATAGAGATTTAATTCCACTCGTAAACTATCATTTAAACCCTTATCATTCTAACCCATTAATTGTGTGACTCTGTAGGTTCATATACATTTGACCATGGGCTGAAAACTCCTTTTTCGATCCATAAGTCGGTAGCGGTCCTTAGCAGGACATAACGACCACCAAATATACATAAAGATCATATCGAACGATCCTATATAATGCTTTTGTACCAATCCCTTTACCTAATGATACCAGATCGAACTCAAGGCGATAAACATGCCATCCTATGATAGCTCGATCCTTCACTCGAACATGTAGTAGATTACTCACCTGTGATTGACTCCTCAACCACATTTGGCATGGCTATACACTTTTTTAATCTAACTACATTAAGGGATCTAGAGATATCTCTCCTATTATATAGGAGGGGCAAATTCCATATTGATTGCTCATATTTCTCTACATATTTTATAGTAAACCTAAAAGCTACATTTATGACCACTTAGTCACAGTGTAGTGTTTGGTAGCCCCAAAGTAAACTATTACACATGTAGGAAACAATGATGATCTCAGGGCTAAGGATCTTACATACACTACGTATGAGACCAATTGATGACACTACTTAAGATTATAATAATTTTCACAGTGTCTCATAGTGGGTTAATCCAACATCATGTTTTCTAACGTGTCTACATTATTGATTTGATATCTCATATCCACAATTTGTGAAATATGATCATCAATCAATACATGTGCTGATCTATAAATTATAATTGTCCCACATAATGATATAAGATCGGAGATAATTTAGAATAATATCAAAACATAAATAAAGAGTTTCATGAACAAGTTACATACTTATTGATCAATATGAAAGACATTTATTCAAGGACGAGATACAGTAATGTGACCAAAATTGGCTTTTAATCTAATTTGGGCCACTAGGTTTGCTAAAGCATGGTTTCTAGTACACATCAGGCAGACATGTGATCATCTATGAAAGGCATCCAAGAGCACCATAAAGTATAGGTCCAAAAAAATATTACCTTGAATTCTCTCCAAGAAACTAGTGATTCTTCTCTAATTTTCAGATAAGAAGGTCTAGTAATCAACTTTCCTTTGGTACAAGCAAGGGCCAAGAAGTCTTCAAGTCTAGAAAAGTTTATGGTTTTTATGTTATGGCCAGCAAATTGTAAATATTTTTTCTCATCATACCTAATGTTGGATGACCCAAACTATCATGCCAGATCTTAAATAATCTCGGTGTTTAAATATTGTGTAGTACACTATGAGAAGGAACATATTCTTTAGGTTTTATATATGTGTAGTACAATTCTGATGAGAAGGAAGAAAGTTTTTCAACCACTAGATTCTAGCATCCATGACACTTTGTTATGAGTAGGTATTCTGTACCGTCCTCATTATCAGTCTCCACATAGAAAACGTTCAAACAAATGTTTTAAAGTTTAGAAGGGTATGTTTAGATTGAAGATATGGAAGAGCACCCACCACTATTATATGACTACCAGAGGGAGAAATATGATGGCCCTTCCAGTCCCAACAATGAGAGAAACGCTTATAGCAATGGTTATAATATTTCAAGTTTTCTTAGTTAAAGTTGGGAAATATTTAGTTTCCCTAAGACAACTGTTTACAGGAAAATTTTTTAGTTTCCTCCTACACCACTGGATCATATCGAATTGTTCTATAATTAAAGCATGATTTATTATCAAACAATTGTTTAATAGGAAACATAGCTCAAAATTATAGAACAAGCATAGACCAATAAATGAATGAATTGAATATTCTGGGAAGTAATGGCAACAATGGAAAGTGTTCAGCCTAAGCAAATAATAAATGATGAATACTCAATATGGGCATGAATACCAATGTTCATCTAGAATTGATCCAAACTAATGAAGGCAACACGACATAGATGAGCAACTGAAGGGGAAGCTAGAAGACTACTGCAGGTCTCTATACAGATCATGGGTGTCCTTCTGGAGCTCCATGATCTCAATCCCAATAAGGTCATCATGCTCCATGAAGGTGTTCTGACCCTCCACCACGGTGTCAAGAACCATATTGTCATTCTTCTCGACGTCCTAGCTAGCATCAAGCTAAGCAGCGAAGTGTTCTCAGCGGGTTCCAATATTTTTTATGCATGGAAATTGTTTTCCCTGGAAACTGCCACGTTCTTTGCCAAGCTCAGCGCTAAGCTCTCAGTGGACTCACCATGTATCCATTTATCTTTCCAAAAAAGAGCCAGCTCTGCATTGCCAAGTACCATAGCTGTTTAGGCTTGGAAGATACGCTGCTAGTTCAAGTTGGAGGGGATCTGAGCGCCCTACTTTCATGGCTTCTGTTGGTTGGTGCGTTGCAGCCATAACCACCTGATGCGTTGTGCATGGCTCAGCAGCTCAAGGTTATGGATGCCCAAGCCGCCAAATTGAGTCGGCCATCACACTGACGACTGCGCAACTAGGCAGCGCCCGCCGCGGACACTGTTAGTGCCCTTCCAAAGGAAGGCTCTCCTACGCTTGTCAATCCCTGTCAAAATCCATTTGGGTGGGTCGAGGGCCATGGGTCCAACACCAAACAACCACCCGGGGTTAGCATGTCTGCCTTCCATCCCAAAAGCTTCCCAGCGACCTTGTCCACAATCGATTGAAGCTTAGCTTTCCCTAGTTTTTTAGGCGACAAAGGCAGCCCCAAGTATTTGTAGGGGAATTCATTAATCGACAAGGGAGCTCAGGTGAAAAGGAGCTCTTGGCAAGATTTGTCCTTAGACCCGAAGCTTCTCCAAAAATCTTAAGCACCTCCTTGACGACCTTAAGAGCATTCACCATGGGTTTTAGCAAAAAAACACATCGTCGGCATAAAGCAACACCGGATGAGGGATACCTTGCGGACCATCCAGAGGCTCGAGCAAACCGCTGCAGTTAGCTTTGGATACGAGGCTATTGAGGACATCCATGTCGATTACAAAGAGCACAGGGGCGACCGGGTCAGCTTCAGGAAACCGCAAAAGTTGGCATTTGCTTCGGGAAACTTTAAAATCGAGGTTTGGAACAAAACCAGCATGAAAATAGAGGGTGGACTCACACAACTAAACTAAATTAACATAAATATAGTGTCTTACTCTTGTGAAATCTAAATTCATACATGAATAGAAGAGAAGCAAAAAATAAAAAATAAAAAAACAAGAGAGATTAAATTCTAGTTGAAACCTCTTTAATTGAGTTGTTCTCACATCGGTTTGGAGAGTGCTACTTGAATTGCTTATGAAATAGCTACGAAATGTTCGTTCCTCCATTATTGCAAATCTATCAACAAATTATAAAATTCAACACAACACAAAATACAACTACACTACTAACTGGATGCCTCATCATAGACGGTTTTCTAAATCCATCAGTATTGCAATTATCACAGATGATTTTACATGCGTGATCGTCTATATTAGTAGCGATGGATAGAACTGTCCATGAATACATGCATGTACAACTTTTCTCCTTGGTTGTGTATGAAGCGAAGTACATTTTGATATCACTACTTATCCAAACGCCGAAGCAAACTGAAAACAATATTGATATGTACCTAGCACTATTGTTAGAAGATCTTGTGACACTATGGAACGAATGGGTACAAGTATGGGATGCAGACAAACAAGAGAATTTCACTCCGTGCACCATGTTATTTTGCACCATCAATGATTTTTCTACCCTTTGTAACCTATTGGAGTTGAGTACAAAAGGAGACAAAACGTGTCACACTGTTTAGATTATACCGAGAGTGTGTGATTGAATAACTCAAACAAAACTATGTACAGACGTCACCATAAGTTTCTTCCAAATTATCTCCTTACCACAAGATGAAGAAATAATTCAACAGAAAAAAGAGGACAACTCAGCTCTAAGGCCTTTTAGCGTGAAAGAGGTCTATGTTATGGTTAAGGATATTGATGTTGTACTTGAAAAAGGGATGTAAGTTGAGAATCCGTCAGAAGAACATGTGGAAGAAGAAATCAATATTTTGGCACTTACCTTATTGGGAGCACTTAAAAGTTCGCAATTGCATCGACATTATGCATGTAGAAAAGAAAGTATGTGATAGCTTGATTGGTCTCTTACTAAATATTCATGACAAAACAAAGGATAATGTCAACGCATAGTGTGACTTGGTCGCTATGAATATCAGGACCTAGTTAGCACCGATAAAATCCGAACGTACCTTCCCCCAACTTACCGCACTCTATCTAAGGTCGAGAGAACTGAATTGTGCTAGTGTGTCAGACCCTAGAGCAATGGCTCCTGGATCCTCTGTATAAATAGCACTAGTTCAAGATCAAGCTAGTGCATATAGTGGATACAAAGATTCATATCATGCATAATGATATTTATTCATTAACTAAATATGAGCCTGATGGTCAAAGTTTACATCAATGGTTCATAAACCAAAATTCAATATAAGTAGCAGAAGAAGAACAATAAAACAGCAGCCCATCCTACCTGCCTACAGGCAAATGACTGTAAGACGTGGTCTACTCATCATTATTCTCACCGAAGTTGATGGAGTCCTTCTCTGAAAATAGTGAATGAAGCAACATGAATACATAAAGTATTCCACAAGTTACATCAGGAGGTTTAATAAAATTAATGCATGCATAAAGGTTGACAATGGAAGGCATAATATGGTTAATTGAGCAAAAAACCAAATTGAAGTAAATACTGTAAGTAGATTCAAAAGCTGAATTTGATACAATAGATAGAAATAGCAATTTTAACAAAATAATATCGTTAGTGCAAGCTCCGACTAAACACTAACTTATTCACAGGTATTCTACCTGGTCTATCTTTTCCAGAAAGATCTCATATGAATTCCATCCATCTATATGCTCTTTGAAATCTCCTATAGATTCCATCCATCCATAAGCCTTTTCAGAAACCATTTTGAAAACCAAAGTCTAATCCATGAAAAAATTTACTCGGTTTACCCATGACCGTGGATACGGCTATCCAGGATAGATTGTACACTCTGCAGAAGTTGTACAGCTTTACTCACAAGACATGATCATCCCATATTACCACCGGATAAACACACTTCCTTTGGTGTGCGGTGAGGATATCATGATAAGGCCTCTATAATGCTAAGCCTTCAACATGGTCACGCCGCCACTAAGGTTTTACCACAACATGAATCCATAAGTTGGAGCCCCCTCTTGTGCCGTGTGAGACTTTTCATGACCTACACCATGCTCACATTCAACTTATAGCGAGATCAAAGTTAGGACTTCACAAATTAATCAGCCAAGACTATCCCATACCAGCCAGTATGAAGAAACTTATTTTCATGAAAGATTTGAAATTAATTGGTATAAAGTCTCATGACTGTCATGTGCTAATGACACAATTGCTTCCTGTTGCAATTAGAAGTATTTTATCAAACAAGGTTCGAGTGATAATCATGAGACTATATTTTTTTAATGCAATTGCTTAGACGACTCTATTATAGAACCGTCTATGATAGTTCCCTCTATAAGTAGGGTACCACTAGGGTTTGCGCTCTTACTCACTCACTTGGCCACATCATTTCGCTTAGAACACCGTCGCCTCTCCTCCCAACATCGTCGCCTCTCCTTCCGACGCCACCTCTCCTCCAAACGTCACCTCTCCTCCCTCTCCAATCCAAGTAATGGCTAATTAATCCCCTCGTAGATCTCTCTTTCCATTGTTCTTCCATCTCCTTAGTGCAATGTTCCATTGTTATTCAAAGTCATAGTTTTACTAATTGTAGAATCTAGAACAAACTATGTTCATGCAATAACTAGTTAGCTTTGCTTAAGTTTAGTTTATTTTTTTCTTTTGAGGGAAAATGATTTAAGTTTAGAATTATTGTTAACATAAATTTAAGGCACCACAAAGTAGCCCTTTTAAGCATATCCTTTCCACCCATTTTTAATTCATAAGTTGTGTATTTCTTCATACAGTACGCCAATGGTTTCTCTTTTTTGACCACTTCGCCAATGGTTCTTTTGCCATTTGCAAACTGTAGTAGATTTGGTGAATTGAAATGTTTAGCACGTTCTGCCTGAGGCTATTGATGCATTGTATCTATCTTATTTCCATCATGGTAACAGGCTATTTTGTGGTCACCCATGTGCAAACTGGATCTCCGCAATTCCTATTTCTGTCCATTTCTTTTTTCCTTCCATAATGCCTTTCATATTGATGTAATCCTTTTGTCCCTTCAGTAAAAGGAGTGTTTATTTGTCCTTCTAGCTATTTGAAAACTACAAAAATAACAAAACTATGTTCCAAAAAAACCCTATAATATATATCTGAGCATTAGGATATGATCAGTATGATGTTTTCGCTAATAGCTATATGTGTGCGACCTCAAGGACTATGACTGAAGAAATATCCAACATTTAATGGCAATATATGTAAATGTCATGAAATATCCAACATTTAATCTAAGTCATTCTAGCAATATTTCACGACATAAGCAAACTTTGTTGAGAAATACCAACATGAACAACCTGACTACTTTCCAAAAGAATTTGTGAATAATTGTTATCTTTATGATGTCTTGGTATATATTATTGCTACAAGATCTATTTGGAATGATATGTTATTATTCTAAAGAAATCTTGTAGCAATAATATATGCCAAGATAAGAAAAAGATAACCAATTGTCCACAAATTCTTCTGAAAACTACTCAGACTGCTCATGTTCTTATTTCTTATCAAATACATGAAGAACATTGAAATACATAAAAACAACTATGTGCCAATGTTTATACTCATAGCTCACTGTAATTAGTTTTTTTTGAAGATAACTGAAATTTGCCATTGATCATTCTCAAATCTCACTTAATTAGAATGCTCCATAGATAGCAAGAGAGATGACGTTTGCACAGTAATCGCCGTAGTCGTCGATGTCATCGAATGCGTTTGACGCTCCAAAGACCGAGGTAATTAAACGTGGCAGAGGAATATCAAAAAGGTCTAAGGGCCGGATGACCATGACGGAGGTCTCTTTGGTAGGGCTGGCTATCAATCTTATTGAGCTTCTTTCAAAACTAACGTAGTTTGATGTAAAATCAATTTATTTACTATTTAAGTGGTTATTTCAAATTCAATCTAATGAGCCACTATTGAGCCTAGCCGCATTAACCTTTTTCACTTGAAATAGACTTATTTGAATTTTAAACCCAATAACTAGTTTAATTGAAGCAATTTTGATTTGAGCTCTAACGAGCTTTTTTTTGCTAGCCCTACTCTCTGGGTGGGTCCCTCTGCATCCAAAGAAAGTAGCAACAGCATTCCAAACTACTTGCGGGATAGTTAGAAGGGAACGAATGACCATCATCACAGCAAGCTGGAAGTCTCTAATAGAAGTACAACAAGTATAGCAGTGGGTGGAAATTTCAAGGTCATTTGACATCCCACCAGAAGTGTAACATCCCAAAAATTTTATTCCTTTACTAAAGTGTTTTCTGGAATTATTGGATTTTCCTGGATTTTATTTCCAAGCCCTGGATTGAGAAAATTTAAAATTTTCAATTATTTAAATGCCAAATGAATTTATTGCATTTCATGAAAGTCAAAATAAATATATTTTATTTTTCTAAAGTCAACCTATAACTACTTAAATTTTTCAAAAAATTATAAAGATTTAAAACCCTCCCTTTAAAGTCAATTTGTGTTTGTGTGAAAATCAATTACCAAAATGGGTTGAACATATTTTTATTAAGTCTAAAATAGTCCTAGAAGGTTCTCTGAATTTTTCTGGATTTTCAAGATTTATTTGGTATTTTTCTGAGTTTCCTAAAGCTTAATATCATTTCTGGAAATCAAAAAGGAAATTAAAATCCTAAAACCCTCTCGGGCTGCCGCGTGTCAACCATCGTAGCCTCCTCCACCCCGCTGGATCTAATCTCGGCCACCCATCTTCACTTAACCCTTCAACCCGCCTTCCTCTCCCCTCACGCCGACACCTGGCATCCATCCGACCAGCCATTCCTCCGCTCGGTCTGATCCCAGCCGCCTGTCACCACTTACCGCTTCGCCCGCCCTCCCTCTCTCTCCGACCGACGCGTGGAGCGATCCGTGCCATCCGCTGTTGCCGGATTCGATCCCACGCGTCCATGGCCACTTAACCCTCCGCCCGAAACCCCAACGGCTTAGATTTAGTCTCTTTTGCCGGATGAAATCATGGCCGCACCTCCTCACTTACCCCTTCGCCTGTGAACCAGCGGCCGCGATCATCCCTCCTTGCCACCCGTCGCAGATCCAACCGTCCTCCTCGCGCCTTCCCGTTTTCTTCTCTCACCGACGCGCGGGCCCCGCCTGTCAGCCTCGCCGCCGGAGTGAATTCGGGCGCCCGTTGCCTTCCCTCCTCCGACCTATAAAAGGCACCCCCGAGGACCCTCTTCTCACACCGCCTCCCGCTCGCCTCTCAATTCGAGTCCCGGAGTCCGCAGCCCCTCCCGATGCTCGTTTTTCCTCCGCAGCTCTGACGACTCCGGTGAGAAATCGCCACCGCCTCCGGCCAGCCCGAGCCTCGCCGATGCCGCTCCGATCTTGCTCGTGCCTTGGCGATCCCCGGCGACCATCTTCCCGAGCACGTGCGCCACCGGAACCCCTCCACCGCCGTGAAGCCCTCTCCGACCGCCGCCCTCTCCGCCGATCTTCCTCTTCGGCCACCCTCGAGACCTGCGCTAGGTACCGTGCACTCCCCGCGCTCCCCTCTTCATTTTGGTGCCCTCAGCTAGCGCCGCCGCTCACCGAAGCTCCGGCGACCATCGGGCCCCGAGCACCGCCGTCGCCGGCTAGGCCACGTCGGCCCGTCGAGCCGAGTTGGCAGTGGCGTGGCAGCCAGGTGGCGACCAGATCGGCGCCACGCCAGCGCCACCCAAGCCCCTCCCCGCCACCTCGCGCGTGCCTGTCCACGTCGGCATATTGCCGTGACGTGGCAGCCACGTGGAGGCCACGTCAGCCCCCTTGCCACGTCAGCCCTACCGATTTTAAATAAATCCAAAAATTCCTGCTGACGTCATGCTGGCGCAATAAAATTGATTTTCCAGTATAAAAACAAATCGACCGAAATTAAATCGATAGGCTGACGTCACAATCTTTTATTTTCCTTTAGAAAAATAATTCATGCTGACATCATAAATGTTTTTTCGGTTTAAAAATAATTCCAGAAATTGGGTATTTTCTTTTTAATTGTATTAAAACATTGGAAGGCTATAACTTTCCCATATTAACTCCAAATTGACCCGTTCAAATTTCTAAATTTTTCTAAAATCATGATCTATCCATTTCTGGCATCCTTTTGAAATTTTGAATTTATTTGAATTTTGTTTTTGAATTTCTTTTGAATTGGCTCTCTACGTTAGATTTTGACGATTCCGGAGAGTTCGAGTTCGACGATTCTCAGCAAGACTTCGATCATGGCAGGTTACACCTTTGACCATGTTGAACCTAATATTTCAAATTTATTTATATTGTTTTGCTGTATATGCATTCGTACTTCTATTCAAATTTAATTTTAATTCAGTTTAAATATTAGATATACCCATAATCTTTTGAATATGGCCAATTTGAATCTCGAATTCATATACCTTGTCACCCTAGCTAAAAATTAGTTAGTAACATAGTATTGACTAGAAATTTTATAGAAATGCTTAGGCTGGCTTAGTGTGATTTTAGGTGGGATCAACTATTTCACATGAAATGATAGTTCCTTTTGAAGTCTTGACTTCGGTGAGTTAAGGATGGTTTATGAAAATGGTTTAAAAATAAAATGAAAACTTATGATTTGGACTTAGGCTATTGGTTAGGTGGTGGGGTGCCGGCATGCCTCGTGTTTGGTGACACCTGGTTGATTGTCGTGCATGTGTGGGTATGTGGTTGAAACTAAATCAGCTTAAGGACCGTTTCTGTGAATCATTTTACGGAGTCACTTTGTACTACCACAAGTCCAGTATGGGACGGACCTGGCTAAGTAACTTGTGAAGTCTCACATGGCACAAGAGGGGGCTCCAACTCGTGGATTCGAGTTGTGGTGAAACCTTAGTGGCGGCGTGATTATTTTGGCTATGGATTATCAGAACAGCCTTGTCATGAACTCTCCGCCGCACACCTAAGGCAGTGTGTTTATCACGTGGCTCAAGTAAGATAGATTGTCTTGTGGGTAAAGTTGTACACCTCTGCAGAGTAACAAACTATCTGGATAGCCGTGTCCACGGTCATGGACATACTGAGTAGAGTTTTCACAAATTAGACTTGGTTTTCTTAAAAACTTGGTTTTCGGACAAATAACAGTGGTTTTGACAATGGTCCGGGTGGGATGCCCGTGGTTAGGTTAGTGTAGGTCGGAGCCTGCACTAATGATAATACTTTGGTTAAAATACTGTTTCATATGATGTATTAAAAATTCAGCTTTTGCACTTATGCTATTGTATTTAAATTCAGTACTGCTTTTCCGCACAGTTAAACTTAATAAGCCTTCCTTTGTTACCCATATGCATGCATGAACTTTGTTATATTCCCGGTGTAACTTGCGTAAGCACTTTATGTGCTTACCTTGGGAGTACTTTATGTACTCACCTTGCTAAACTTGTTGCCAGACTTCGACGGTGAGGACTATTTCAGCGAGTAGGATGCGTCTTACAGTCATTCGCCTGTGAGAGGCTGGATGGGCTGACCTGCTACTTTTGCCGTTTTTCCGCTGCTTTTATTTTCTGTTGGCCTTGTGCCATGTTATTGTAAGACTTGGCCATAAGGCCGTATTTTCAGTTAATAAAATTCGGTGGTGATTTTGCATGATATATATTACTGTTGACCCTGTGTGCACTAGCTTTTCCTGGGATAGTGCGATTTACATAGAGAGACTTGGAGTTGTTGTTCTGGGTCCCGACAAGAAGTCCAGGAGTTCCCCACAATGGGTAAAGTGTGGAAGACCTTCAAGAGCATGCTTATTGTGGTGTACGTCAACAAGGATCAGACACCCTTCACTAAGTATCCTTTCATGTCGTCGGATATATGGGACGCCTTTGTGCGGATTAAGGCTATGGCTGAATTTCAAGAAAAAAAACTACAACGCACAAGGCTCTCTAGACATAAAACATTCACCCCCGCAGACTCGGCCCCGCTGGGTATTGTAACATTCCAATTTCTGTAAAAGATCAACCTTATGAAAATTTGGCATCCTGGCATTTCTTGGTTTTGTTAGTTCTCTGGAATTTCAAGTTTTGGTAAGGTTTCGTTAAAAACAAAATAAGGCATATGTGTATATATGCATATAAAAAGAAAGCACATAATATTTGGAGGAAGATTAAAAAAGGGAGCATTAAAAAAATTTATTTTGGAGCCAGCCAGCCAGCTCCCCCTTCTTCCCGTTCCCCCTCGCCCTTCTCTGTCTTTTCCTCGCGACCGAGCCGCCAGCTCCTGCTCCTTCTCGCTTTCGCGCGCTCGCATGCCATGCCTCTCCTGCTGGCGCATCTGACCGCCTCATCCCTTGGCCGAGCCGGCACTGTGTCGAGCTACCTCTCTCGGCTCCACACGTGCGCGCCCAGCAGTCAACCCTTCCCCGGATGGCGGCGTGAGTTGCCCATACCGTCGCCTTATCCTTCGTCGCTCCGACAAGACAAGCAACCGCCGAGAGCCAGCTGCCAGCTCCTGAGCTTGCCTACCCGGCCTCGTCACCACGCCCATCGTCTCCCCAGCACTGTGGCCACGCTTCTTCTTCCGTTAACTGCCATGGCCACCTGCATGCTCTCCGCGTGGCTAGACTATTTCGGCGGCTATAAAAGCCAGCCAGTGCCCGCGATGATCTCCCCACACCCTCCTCTCACTCCCTTAGTGCCCAATTGAACCACCATGCCTCCCCTCACGCCATAGCCTTCTTCTTCCTCAAATCCGACAGCCGAGCTCGCCGGCGATTGGAGGCATCTCGTGCAAATTCCTCGCTCCGGGAGCACCACAGTAGCTAGGCGAAGCCATCCCCGCCACCGTCGGAAGCTCTCCGCGCCCGAGCACCTCCCCCACCGTGCACCTTCTTCCAGTTCCGCCCCCGCACGCCGACAGCCTCCCTCAGACCTCCCCGAGCTCAACCGACCCCCGAGGTAGTCTCAGTGTCGCCCCTAGATGCTCCCTACTCGTTTAATTGAAGTATCATGCACTGTATCTCGGTAGCACCATTTGTCCTGTTTTGCCGCCGCCATGGGTCGCCGCCGGTACCCATAGCGGTCAAATTGGCCGGCGAGCTCATGCACAAAGGTAGGCGGCAAGGAAAGGGTTCCATTTTTCGAATGAATTCGTGCAGCCGCAGCCTTACTCGTCGGCGGCAAGCTTCGCCGAAATCGGAGGGAGGAAGAAGAACAGTGCGCGCGATTTGGGGATCCCCGGTCACACGTGTCGGCCGAGGCACGATTCGTCGTGACGCGTCAGATGGCGATCGAACGGCTCCGTGTGGCCGCCCGCAGCCAAGGCATGCACGCGCTCACTAGCAGCCACCCGAGTCGGCGCGTTCCCGCGCGCCAGCGCGTGTTCAAAGCCGCCCGATCAAGATCGATCGACTCCCGCGCGTGGATAACCACAGGCCGACATGTGTCCCTTCCTATTTCTGATTTAATTCAATCCGAAAACTTTAAACCTAGATAACTTTCTCATTTTTAATCCAAATTTGATGAAACCAAATTCTAAATTCATCTAAATTCATCCTCTCTTTAGAGAAACCAAAATCATGAGCTTTTGAGTTAGATCTAAATTATGATAGAATTTAATTGGTTATGATTAATTGCTTTTAAACTTTAAAACCTCATAATTAATTCATTTTAATTCCAAATCCAGTGAGAAAAGTTGCAACATGAATCTAAATTTATTTCCTGTCCAGTGGAGCCAAGACCATAAGAATTTGAAGTTGGTTTGAATCTTTGTTGAGGTTTTGTTTGGCTTTGTTGATTTGTTCTGTTTCTTTTAAAATGTATGTTCGGCGAAAAATTAGCTTACGAGGAACAAGAAGAAGAAGCAGAGGCAAACCAAAGTCCAGGCCAGCAAGACCCAGACAATTGTGAACCAGGCGAGTCAATACTTTGATCATTTTGAATACCCATTTTGCAAATTATTTAGATTCAAATTATCAAAGGCATGCTGTTATTTTATGTGTTATCTTATGTTAGATTTCATGCTTTAGCTAGCTGCCCATTTAACAAGTGCTACTATTATATCTTTCCTGCACATTTATACTATGAGCCTTGTTACCCTAGGGAAAACTTATAAATGTAGAGTTTCAAAAAAAAGCGGTTACGTTTATATTACTTGGCTTAGCATTGCTTAGTCTCGAGGGTGTCTACAATGCTCCAATATCATATGCAAATGCAAAGAGCAAGTGTTGGGGAAAAGTTATGATTGAGAATGGTTGGGTATGTTCACAATGATTATTATTTTATGCTCCCAAAAATCCCGAAAAATTGCTTATGTGGCTGGGCGGCTGATTCGGGGGTGTGGTGCATCGGGTGCACGACAGTGTGGGTTTGTGGTAGAACCGTCCAGATAATCAAGGACCGAATCGGGTCATGACCTCCCATTGTAAAACAGTACAACCACAAGTCTGCAAGGTGCAACTTGGCTAAGTAAATCCTATCGAACTTCGGACTCATCTCACAACCTGGGGGAGAGAAGGTCATGGCAAGGAGGGGCTGAAGGGACACCAGTGGAGGGTGACTTGTTTCTCAATTTTACTAGCGTATGGGAAGCAAGCTCGAGGCGCTAGTAAAAGAGTGATTAACATCCCGCGCAACTATGGGTCCCACCGCAAGTGGGGCAGACTCATAGGGTGAGATGAAACCCCGAGGCCAGATGGTATTGAAAGGTTACTGTGATGATCTGCTCAACTGCATGACTAAGGAATCATGTGGGGCAGCGAGTTGATTGTCTCTTGTGGTGAAAGTGTACAAACTCTGCAGAGTCAAAACTGTTCGAACAGCCGTGCCCACGGTAAAGGACGGACATGGGAACTTAACTTCGATATAGTTCTATTTCAAAATGATTTATATGCTTGGGTCTGGAATGGGTAATGGATGCTCGATTTCTCGCCGGACTTGATGTGGCCCCGAGCACTAATTGGCGTAATGGCGAGGTCAAGGAGAGGGGTAACAGGCGGCTCGGGTGTGGTAGAACATAGGGAGGAATATGCGCATTTGCTCGGGCGGAGAGGGCGGAAGAAACTGAATATTCAAAGCTTCGGTTATAGCCATTAATGGCGGCAGCGGCGGTGGCGTAGGGAGGAAGAAGGTGGGGAGGGAGACGACTGACAGGCAAGGCCCCCGTGTCGGTGATAGAGAAAAGAGAGGAAGGGGGAGGCGGTGGCTCGGATTCTTGACAGGTGGTGCAACGGGGAAGATCAGGCCGTTGAACGATAAGCAAAGGGGTAAGTCACGGTGGGTGGCCGAGATTTGGTACGGCAATGGGGAACGGCTAGGATTAGATCGGGTGGAGAGGGAGTTAATCCGGGCCGTTGGACGGATTGGTGAAGAGGTAAGTGGCGATGAACGATCGAGACTTAATCTGGCAAAGCAAGATTAGATCGGGGCCGTTAGATCTCGGGCGAAGGGTTAAGTGATGGTGGAGGGCTGCGATTAGATTAGGTGGATGGGGATGGGATCGGGGCTCTCCACGTGTCAAGCTGGGGAAGAAGGAGAGTGGGCGAAGGGGTAAGTGAGAAGGAGGGGCGGGGATTAGACCGAGCGGGGGAAGGAGGGTTCTGATGCACGCCACGTGTCGGTCTAGGAGGGAGGGTAGGCAGGGGAGAGGGTTAAGTGAAGATGGACGGCGTGGATTGATCTGGCGGCGGGGATTTGATCTCATGCCACCACGTGTCAGCCCGAGAGAAGGTTTTAGGATTTAATTTTCTTTTTGATTTTCAGAAATACTAGGAGGCTTTAAAATACTCAGAAAAATATCAAATAAATTTTACAAATTCCAGAAAAATTCAAGGAATCATCTGGAACTATTTTAGACTTAGAAAAAATATTTTCAAACTATTTTAGTATTTAGATTTTGCAGAAACACAATTTAACTTTAAAAGAAGAGTTTTAAATCTTTATAAATTTCTGAAAATTATTATAATTTCAGATTTGACTTTAGGAAAATGAAATGCATTTATTTTAACCTTTATAACATGAAATACTTTTATTTGGCTTTTATGAAATGAAAATTTTAGCTCCTCTCAATTCAAAGCTTGAACACAAAATCCAGAAAAATCCAATTAAACTCCAGAAGATATCAGTAATTAATTTGAATTAGTTTTAAATAGGATTTCAAATACCCTTTAATTAATAAAGCATAAGATTTTCTTTTAAACTATTTTTCACTACAAAAGCCTCTTTTAAAACAGAAGTTTATGCAATTAAATTTTACAGACTTAAGAAAGCAAAAGCAAAGGTTTTATTTTTTATTAAATCAAATAATGGTTTTTTTTGTTTTTTTAAACAGCTGGGCTGTTACACGAGGTCATCAATCACGTCTTCAGACGTCGTTATTTCAAAAACCTCGCAACAAGGAAGTGTCCCAACGCCTAGTATGATATGTTAAATTACCAAGTTGTTAACAAGTCCATAACTTCTTAAGGTCTAAAATAACATAATTGCTTCCTGCAGCAAACTTTGACTACCGAATCTTCCTGACTCCTTCAAAGCAGTAAGGGAGAAGGATATACTATCCACAGCCCTGAGAAATAAGGAGCACCCGGGTCACACATGAGTCCTTAGGGTTTACGTACCTTGGAGACAGGAATTCCCAGATGATTCCGAGGTGTATAGGAGTAGGAAGAGATCCAAGGCCAAGCATGAGGAACGGTTGAAATAGGAGATCCGTGCAGAATTTCATGGAGAGATAGCATCATTGAGGAACAACTGAATCAAGTCCTCAACCAGTCACAAGCCACCCTTGTTATTGTGGGAGCCAGTCCCCCTTAATGTCGGAGTAGCTGCACATCTATGCCACTTTCTAAACATAGCGACGCCCACTTACCTATCGACAACATCTATGTAATGTACATATCTAGAATGCTACATATATAAACCTGTTGAGTGCCTTAGGTAATCATGTATCATTATGTAGGAGACCATATCATGCAACCTCAGAGTCAGGCTTGTTGGCTCCATTCCCATTGAGGCTAAACTGGGGATGGCGTATCGATGCCTGCCAGAGACGCTAGTGCACGGTGCCTAGCTAAGGACCGATTTTGCAAAGATCTAGGTGGACATGGTACATGACATTTTCAAGGCCATCCCATTGGAGAACCCCCCAAATGACAAGATCATGACACTAAGGGATGTCGTCCACACATTCGTCCAATGGCCTAAGAGGGATCTCACCCTGAACCCTTTCGTGTTGGCATCTACCCATCATGAACAAACGCCCTCTGCATGTCACCATGTATAGCCTGAGGCCTCTCCGACCTTCTCTTCGATGTCACCACATGCATCTGATTTGCGTTGGTAGGCCACCATATCAGCTCCCATGAAGACCACACCACGCATAGATCAATAACGTGCCCAGTGCTCTCCTGTGAAGACTACATACGAGCATTGCCACAAGACTAAATTGAAGGACACCAAGGCGCCTCAAAACCCCTAGACATTCTCACTAGGAATGTCATTGGTCCCAGACATGTTTTTACCCAGTCTTGGAATGTGTTGCACAAGTTTGCATACGTGGTACATTGGAGAGACCAACAAGATAAGGACACAATGCCCTACGGGTTTCATCGTCAAGTACATGGTGGGGCATTTTATCCACAAGCCAGGCTACTTTGTGGTGGGCTTCAACGACCTGTTCGATTTCTTCAACCTCGACGCCATTGATGTCTCATTTTTATGATACTGGATACTGTAAGTGTGTATAATTATAGTCTAGATTCATGTCATACCGATAAATACCATAACCCCTTGCTTATGTATAAACACATGATGCTACAAGCTAGATGATGTCGAGAACCGGTGGGTTTCCTTGACCCACACTTGGTCTCCGAGTAAAGCATCCAACATAATGCATCCTACATCTAGAATTACGTAACAAATGGATTGTGCTCATAATGACAAGGAGTACATACTTGTGCCCTATAACGAGAAGTAAGTGCTTCACTTATTACTATACTCATTGATTTGTACTTCATACGTAACACGAACTTAGTTTTAGGACTATGGCAGCATACATGTATAAGTGGCATTAGATTCTAATTGTTATTGTACCAAATTAGAACAAGGTAGTATACCATGATTTCCTAAACAAGATGAAGCACGACTTCACAATTGTGCAATAATTAATTGACAGGTAAACTTATTTCATCCATAGATAACTCCATGTACCCTTCGTTTACAATGGCTGAGGGTAACTTTTTCAAGTCACATAGGTTGTTCGAGGCATACGTTGGTAGACGAGGGAGACACATGGAAGGGAGCGCCACACTATGACATGTGACGTAATTGTTGGTACCCGCTACTACATAATAGTTTTATATCATACTTTGTAATGATGCATCTCAAACTGAACAAACTTATGCATGTAATTATATTTTTACAGTGCCACCAGCAGCTATAAGGCAACATATGTGGATTCTACCTTTGCAGCCATATGCATGAAATCATGGGGCTGGGCCTAAGGATCTAGAGGTTTGTGAATCTCGCAATAATCATTTTCTACTTATAAATATATATTACAGGTGAAGTTACCATCAGACAACACATGAAGTTTTTGCCACCAATTAGGCCAAAAGTTATCACTCATATAATAGAAAGTTATGGTCTATTAGGCGTGAAGTTATCATCAATTACTTGCAACTGGTATAAAAAAATATGAATTTCACAGCGATGAAACATATTCAACATGGATCTTGTTTTATTAAGCTCGTAATTTCAAACATAATGGCGCAAATGGATTGCAAATCAGATTTTCTGTGAAAGAGTTATTGTATTTTTAGCTTGCAAACAAGATAAAAAAGTCCCCACATCAACTATACTACTGCATGCATGTGATAACTTAGTACATTCGGTCGTGATGAAAGTTATTGCCTGTTGTGAGTAAAGTTACTGACTATTGTAAGGAAAGTTATTAATTGCTATTTATTGTTAGCGTTCAGCAGTAACTTCACTCGCTACCAATAGTTACTTTGTTCACAATGGATGATAACTTTCCGTCGTTATATACTGTGATTGTTCGACAGTAACTTCACTCTCTACCAATAGTAACTTTGTTCACAATGGATGATAACTTCACGTGTAATCTAGAGTAACTTTCCGGTATAGGGTGGGTGGTGGGACATCACTATGGGGATGGTAACTTCATTCTATATGGATGATAACTTCATGCATAACCGAAAGTAACTGCAGGCATTACAGATGATAACTTGATGTACATTCGATAGTAACTTTACTATAATTAACAAATGCTAGTAACTGAGCATGGGGTGGGATGGTGGAGTAGTTGGCCGGTTGGGTCAGTTAGGGGCATGTGCTTATTTTATACATGCGCACTGGTTAGTAATTATATATATGCTTACGACTTTACTCTTCCTAGCAATTGGGCATGAAAATCGCTTCAAGTACACTCCATATGAATGAATTCTCCGACGTTCAAGGATAGCTCGCCATCTTCTTAATGACGGAGGCTATTCATCAAAAAAGAGAGTTTCACTCGAATGACGATGAATAAAATCTATCATGTTTAGTGACAAACAATTTTTTTAGGTATCTACAAACATGTTGTAGCTGTATTATCAAACTTCATCTGTAATTAATATATAAATTTGTGTATCTATGATATATCTATCAATTTATGATCGATATATGTTTATCTATGATATTTATGTACTGTATGATATATCTGTGTATTTGCTTGTTTTCAAAGGGCATGACTAGCATTTTCTGAGGCTATCCGAAAAACAGAAAAAATGTTAGGTATAGAACGAATTATCATAGACGGTTTTATGGTATGAACTATCTGTGAAGGCCCCCTATTATCACAAATGGCTACAACCAAAACTCGTATATGATATGTAGGACATCACAGACGGTTCCATGTACCAACTTATGATACATCGACTATCACAGACAAATGGTACATAGAACCGTTTATGATGTCTGACATATCATAGATGGGTTTTGGTCACAGCCGTCTGTGATAGTCGGCTTTTACAGATGGTACACAAACCATATGTGATAACCACCTATTATCACGGACACAAAAATTTAGACGGTTCAGAAACCGTTTGTGGTTTTAGAACCTTTGTGATGACCATTTGTGTTGTAGTGCTACATATTAATAGTCTAGATTATTAGAACTCAAGACTACTGTCTAAATTTTAAATTTCTAATTTTAAATTGTCTATGGAATACATAAGTTCAGAAGTACATCGAGTCATTTTAATTAATAAATTACAAACATTAATTGGAATTCGAAAACCATAAATCATAAACTCAAAGGGTGTCACACTTGAGTTAGCTTACCAAAGGGTAGGAGGAAGATTCACAATTGTGCAATTTCCCTGCTTCCCATAATTCTTCACTACCTCGTAGCTTCGCTATTTCCATGATATTCCTGTTGTCCAATAGATACAACATACTTTAGCTTGAGTAGGGAAATGTAATTGCGCACATAATTAGTTAACTCACTGTTCAAATCTCTACCAAAATGTGCTTTGCCAATTATCAAGTACAGGATCATCACCCTAGCCAACCAGACATCAATCGCTTGTGGCCTCATCCCAGGCTTCCCAAATCCCAATCCCTACCTCCCCACCCACTTGGCCACTCCCCAAACGACCCAATGTCGGCATCGCCCCTATTCTCCTTTGGTTCCCCCTCAGTCCCTCTTCTTCCTGGTCTCCCTCTTCAGCTCAGCTCCCTTTCCCTGCGCCCTCCCCCTATGTTGTTGCTTGTCGAGCCCCCACCAGACTACCCTGTCTTGCCAGGCAGTCCCTCCCCTCCCCGACTCGATTCCCACTCCCCCTACGTTGTTGCCTACCAAGCTATCACTTGCTAGCCCTGCCTGTCGAGCCTCCTACCCCGTCGGCTCTTGGATGCCCAGTGACCCACCGCGGCGTCTCGTCCACTTGTCGCTGGCTCAGCTTCCCACGTGGCCGCGTGGCCCACATCAAATCTGTGTCAGGAGCCCATGAAGATCGAGTCCGAACAAGGGTACAAATCATTATATTTGTGGATCATTAGAGAACTTACAGACTATGAACTACAGCTAGAACTAAGAACTATATACCAATTTGTTAGGAACCCAAGAAGATCGAGTTCGAATAATGGTATAAATCGTTTTCTTTGTGATGATTAGAGAACTTACATACTATGAATTATAGCTGGAATTAAGAACTACAGCTACGCTCTGGGGGCTAGGGTTTTGATATTTCATTCCTTGAATCCAACAGTAGGGTTATAAGCCTTTTATATAGGCTGAGAGTTTAAGCTCAATTAAGACAAGGATAATGAACAATGTTTATGACAAAATGCCTAGTTTAGCCACTATAATACTACTGAAACACATGTCAGTAGTTAGATGGAAATCCTGTGCTGAATCGGAACCCCTTCATTGTTAATTGAAGTCGGCAATGGCTTCTATAACTCTGACCACCATCCAATTCTGCCCAATGCTTTAGATCATCTTTCAAACAGTCCGAACGCCACCTTCATTAATAGCCATTGGATGTACATCGGACGATAGCAGAAGGTAACATTTCAGATGGTATGAACGCACATTCATTAACAGCTGGCCACACGATCCCCGTACCACTTCAACATCTCACCTCAACCGTCCCTGTGTACCGCTTCAGTTTGATCCCCAATCTGATAGAACTCATGGCCTGGATCGATCCTTGATTCAGACCCATTTAAAATAGATCTTCATTCTTGACAACTCCCCTCCTCTTCAGATCCTTGTCATCAAGGATTGACACTTGGAAATACTTTTTTGGTATGAAATCAGCATCTTCCCAGCTCGTAGCACTAACAGGTAGATCCATCTACTGCACCAACCACTAGACCACACCTTAGCAGTGCTTCCTAAATATCCCTTGCAGAACTCAGGGTATTGTTCATATTTTCTAGGGCTGAAACCATTTCATCTCCATGATGGCATTTTGCTAAACCAATAGTTAACTCCCTCTATCTTTGTTGGGAACTTGAGTACACCAGAATCCCATGGCATAGTTGGCCTTACATTACCTGTACATTCCAGTAATAGGGGTGACGAACCCCATGATTGTGATTCTTTTGGATGCATCATGAAAACCTTCTCAACTATTGTTGTTTCATGATGTGAGTGTAATTCAACAACGTAGAACCTTGCTTTTTTGCTTTCTATAAACTCAAGCACAATAGGATCCTCAACATTCTTCAATATACATTTCTCCTTTGCTCTAGAGTCTATTGTCAATTGCTCAATCAATACCTGGCATTTGTCATCCTGCTCATAACTATTTACCACTCCAGTTATCCACATAGGAATGGCAGTGATGATAGCTAAATTCTGCTCCAATTGAGGTGCTCTTAACAAAGCATCTGCCACTTTGTTCTCTCTCCCTTTCTTGTACTCTACTTTATAGTCATAACCAAGGAGCTTCACTAGCAATTGATGCTGAATACCCTCAGTTAACTTTTGCTTATGGATGGACAATGGGAATTGCATGGTCACCACTCTTTGGGGGTGGCAGCTCATTAGGTTCCTCGAAGATATCTTTATACTGAGATAGCAGGTTACTCAACTCCTCAGGGACTTCCTCATGCTCTCTTGGTTGAACCTTGTTTCCATGAGCATATACTACAACTCCCATCACTCCCTTATCTACTACCTTTTGTAATTTATGAACTTCAGTCATGCACTTGGTAGAGGGTTGAATCTCATTAGTGAAAGTAACCAACTGCTAGCCATACCTGTTAATTGTGAATTTCCTTATCCAAAGATCAAGAATAGTAGGGCTATGTATGAATATCCAATCTGCTCCTAAGATCATGTCATAACACTTTAATGGCAATACCTTCATATCAGACACAAACTTTTCTTCCTGTACTTCATATCGACATCCTTGACAAATAATGTTGCTCATTAGCTCCCCGCCCAATCAGCTATCATAACTTTCACAGCCAGGCTATTTGTAAGTTGACAGTTAGCTCTTATGGCAATTTGAGGATTGATAAAAGTAGCACTACTGCCACTATCCACCAGGGCAGTAGCTTTCAGTTCCCTTAATTGGACCATTAGCATGAATGCATTACAAGCAGAGATCGTACCCTTATAGCATGCATAGAGATTTGAAGCAATATTTCCTTCTTGCTCTGGTTTTTAGGACTGGAAGGTGGAGTGTTATAATGCCTTCCATCATCATCCCCCTCTTCACTACTATCTTCCTCTTTGATTTCACCATGAGTGATAGTAAATAGATGCTCTCACTGAGCTTGCTCTTGTGTCCAGGAAACCAGGGTTCAGGACACTTTCTACAATTTTCCATAATCTTTACCCATCTTTGGTGGTATAATATATGGTCCTGGTTTTCCATCTTGGTAAGGTTCCTGATACTTGCAGTTCTAATTGTTCCTGGTATTACCGTTATCTCTATGGCATGTGTATTATATCTTCGATCTTGCTTCTTGGTCTATGACATTGTAGATGGTTTTGGATATAATCCTGTAATCCAGCCACAAAACTACGAACATAGTATTCATCAGGCAATAATGGATTATCTCTTCTCACAAGACTCATAAGTTCTTCAAACTGATCCACATATACATTGACTGATCTTGTCTGTTTCAACCAATGGAACATTCTCACCTTGTCATAAATTGAGGCCTCTGCAAACCTATCTCCCAACATTCTGCAAAATTAATGCCAATTTAGGGTAGCAGGGTTGCATCCAGTACCTCTCCACCAATAATTAGCTTTACCTTTTAGAAATGTTATAGCATAATCAGTCTTCTATCCCAACGGAATCTATAATGCCCTGAACGTCGTTACGGCGTCTCTGGGAATATTTAGCGGAATCGCGGAGTCGCCCGGTTTTTCGGTAAATCGCTGAAGGTGAAAATAAATTTGCGGGATAGTCTAAAATAAAAAAATAAATTAAATAATTAAATAAGGGATTTTGGGCTGTTTGGAGGGGTGGGTCAGCCACTTTGGGCCGGCCGGCCCAAAGGGGGCCGCACCCCAAACCCTAGCCCTTTCCCCATAAAAGCCCCTTGGCCGCCCCTTTTCCTCCCTTTTCCCTTGTGGCTGCCACCCCCAGCCCCCCTTGCACCTCCACCCCCCTTCCCAGTGACTCCCCACTGCTGCCCTATCCATGGATGCAAAGGAGAAAGCAAGGAAGAGGACAGAGAAGAGAAGGGAGGGAGGAAGAGGAGAAGAGAAGATGGGAGATCTTGAGGGATCTCCTAGGTAA
This sequence comes from Melocanna baccifera, assembly GCA_036346265.1. NCBI lineage: Eukaryota > Viridiplantae > Streptophyta > Magnoliopsida > Poales > Poaceae > Melocanna > Melocanna baccifera. The sequence continues at coordinate 9,184,083 of CM070709.1, forward strand.
TTTTTTTCATCTCAAATCCTTCTGTTTTTAGAGTAATTAGAGTTTTTGACATGAGATTAGAAGGGGATTAGCAAAGTAATTAACCGATTAGTGATTTTCTGTTGTTTGCGCGTGACTAGATTTGTGCAGCGCGGCTGTTTGCGTAGATTAGGGCGTCTTTATTTTCTTAGTCGCGATTATCTTTCTGTAGACTTTTGCTGAGAAGTAATTTTTGGATAGGTGGTTTTGCTCCTGATCACGCGTAATCACTTCGTTTCAACGGTAGAGGCAAATAAATGTAGCGGATATGCTACTGTTTAACTCGTTAATCATTCTACATTCACACTAGTTAATCCTCTTAATTTAAGATGTTATGCCATTGTTACATGCTTCCTTAATATGGTCTATGTGGTAGCAATTTAGCATTCAAATGATTATGCCTTGATGGATTAATTATGGTGATGTGGTATAGTACTTAATGAGACAAATATAGTTGTGGGGTAATGTTCCTTACGAAGATATTATGGTTTAGGTGGTAATACTCTTAGTGAATCTACTGTGGTTATAGTAGTGGTATTCTTAATGAATATTTTTGGTCCATATGGTAGTGTTCCCTTTGAATAGATTGATTTTGATCTTGGTGAACCAAATGTGGATTGTGTGGTGAGGTTTTTTTAGGCATAAGTTGATTGTGAGGAAATATTCTTGATGAATATGTTACTGTTCTTTGTAGTTAAATTCTTATGAATCATGTTTATCAAATCATTCATATCATGACATGTCATTTGCATTATGGATGTCGCCGCACATAGCCGCGACCGTACCGGTACAACATCGTACATTGCCATAGTATATGCACACTCTTATCTTGTTGGGTAAGAGTGCAGTGGATCATACTCATTCATATGTATTTACATTGTGGATAGATCATTTGCATACTTATGCAATGTATTGTGGTTGAATTATTTACAAACAAATGCAACTTCTTAACTTTTCATGTGGGATTGGCTCATGAGAGTCACTTGTGGTATGAGAAATATGGATGTGGTCGTGGAGTGGGGTTCACCCACCCCTTGTGTTGTGGTAAGAGTTGTGGTAGTGGCATGAGGGGTTCTCTGGTGGTAACTGTTGTTAGCAGTTGTGGGTGTGAGAATTAATAAAGTTAGTGAAAAAATTATGTTAGTGCTCAACTGATATTGGTAGTGTTAGTGGTTGAGGATTTGAAGTAGTCAAATGATATTTATTTGTTAAAGTTTTACTATTATTGGTAGTGATTTGGGTTAAGGTTATAAATGTAAAAATTGTGAAAAATAAATATTGATGCTTAAACCATTGTAGTTTAATTAGCTTGTTAAACAGTTTGCTTGCTGAGATTTTATCTCACTCTTGCTTTCCCCCCTTCCAGGTGATTCTCGAGTATGCATGGGAAGGGTAAAGAGGCACGTCACTGTCACACATCATATCATGTTTCATACTGTAATAATTAAGTGGAGTCTCTAGTTATTCATCTTTTCTCTCATTGTTGATCAATAATAATTAATAATGTTAGGCTGTGATTCGCTTCAATTAGTTAAAATTATTAGTAGTTGTTTTTTAATTAATAGTGTTCTACTACCTTTGTTTTAGTATGGTTCTGCTTAGTTTATCATAATTTAGGAATTGTCGCCAGTTTATGTTATCTTGTAAATTGGCTAGCTTGTGGAGTGGTTTAGTGGCATCCCAGGGTAATGTGGATCCTGGAGTGTTATAGTTGGTATCAAAGCGGGCGTTAGATCCGTGGTAATTAAATTATTAAATTGACACACTGGTACACAGTAGAATAGGATAGGTCAAGCATTGTATTTATACTTTTGACATGTTGTATTGATGATTTATGTTATGAGATGATCTTGTATGATTATGATTTGCTTCCATGACTGTTATGTAACATCCTGATTTTTGGGAGTTTTTAAAATCTAAAATTTAAAAATGAATTTTTAGAATTTTTCTGAATTTTAATCAAGCTTAAATTGAATTTTTAAAATTTTAAAGGATTTAATATGATTAAACTAAACTTTAACATAAGCTAAAAATATTTTATTTGAGTTCCTCAGGTCTCAAAGAATTTTTTGGTATTTTTGGTGAATTTTTAGGATTTATTTGCTATTTTCTAGAACTCCTAGCATTTTATTTGAATTTATGAAAATTATTTAATCGGGGAATCTTCCTCAACCGTCTGATCCTCCCACCTCCCACGCGTCACCCATCCGCGCGCAGCCCATCTCCACCCCGCCGCCCTCGCTCCCCGCCGCCCATCTCTCGCGCCAGCCACGCGGCAGACATCCGCTGCCCGCCCCGCGCGACCGCGCCCTCGCGTTGCCCTAGCGCCGCCACCGCGCAGCCGTCCGATCAGCCACGCGGCGGCATCCGCGCTACTACCGTCTCGCTCCCGCCCCGCCTCCCTCTCGACCGCCCGATCGCCTCGCTCGCCACGCGGCGGCACTAGCCCGCGCCCTCGCTCCCTGCCACCCGATCTTCCCGTGCGCCACGCGTTGCACATCCGCACCCCGCCCTCACGCCGACACCCTAACCCTAACCCTAACCGTGCTCGCGCCCTCGCCCATCCGATCTCTCCCACGTGGCCGCATCCTGACCGTCCAAACCGCGCCCGTGTCCGCGCTGCTCCATAATCGATCGGGAGTCCTCGGTTCACGTGCATTCATCCCGCCGCTGTCCTCGGTTCGCGTGCCATTTAAAATCACCGCCACCTCCGCCTCCGCTCACCTGCCGCCGCCTCCTCGCGCTCGCACCGCCGTTCCCGGAGCCGCCTCGTCGTCGCCTGTGCGTTCCCGCCCTCGCCCGTCGCTGTCGTCACCGAGATCCCCACCGATGAGCCGTCGCCGCACCCGCGTCCTCGCGTCGCCTCGGTCCGCGCACCGCCCCGCACCGCGCCCGCGCCCGCACAACGCTTCGCGCGGCACGCCGGCCAAGCGTCAGCCATCGCCGCGCTCCCGCCCGCGTCGGCGTGACGCGCGATGCTTCGTGCGACGTGCCCGAGCCACGCGTCAGCCATCGGCAGCCGCCCCGCCTCCGCACCGCCCGATCCGAGCCGCTCGTCTAGATCTGAGCCAGCAGCCCGGATGCAGCCACACGGCCGTCCCCGAGCCGTCAGATCTTGCCACCGCCGCCACGCCCGAGCACTGCCGCGTCAGCCCTAGCCGATGTGGCATGCCACATAGTCGTGCCACGTCAACCGAGCCTACCCCCTGGCTGCCACGTGTCGCCACGTCAGTGCCACGTCAGTTGACACATGGCAGCACCAGCTCGCGCCACGTCAACCCTACCTCGTCGGCCGCGTGCACTGTTCCGTGCGTCGGGTCTACCGTGGACCTAGTTCGCCGTGCGCCCGGTCCACAGCACAGTGGTTTTTTCCAATTTTCCTGATTTTCCTTTAGGGTTGATTTTTCGAGAGCCCGTTCTCCTTCGTCCTAGCTCCGATTGAACCTGTTCTTTTTTTTAAATTCATCTAAAATTGAGCTCTAGCTTTTGGTTCTAGTTTCATGATTTTTGGAGTTCATTTGCTAATCATTTTATGTTTTTTTCTTATTTCGGTTGTTTTCTCTCTCGTTAGATTCGGATTCCGGAGGAGCAGGATCTACGCCCAAACACCAAGAGTACCTCGCTGAGCATAACCAAGGCAAGTCATGTCCTTTTCTTATGTTGAACCCAGTTTGCAATCTATTGTTTAATTATTTTGTTTTAAATTACGTTGCATCGCTATTTTTATTCAAACCCTTGTATTGGTAGTTATCGTCCCAATTGAAGTCATCCCTCCTTGATAATTTGGACTGCCATGATACCATTGTCACCATAGGTTGGAAAATATACTAGTGATGCTAGGTTATTTGTCACATGGGTTGGTACGATAAAATGCTTAGCTTTGCTTATAGTTACGATTGGGGTTTATCATCATATGTGAATTATCAATTTGACTTAATAAGATATGGAACAGTGGTTGGTGCCACGTTTATTAAAATTTGGGGCCATGGCATTGGTGTGTCACTGGCGTGGTTATACAAATCTAGTTTTGCACTCGGGCGAGTGATCGTGCAGTAAAGAGGAAAGTGTTGGAGCACTTCGAGGGATGTGGTAGTCTCGCCTGGGTAATGTTAAGGACTTAACTTTGTGCACCATTGATCTGAGCTTTACCGTGCAAACCACATGTCTAGTATGGGATGGACCTGGCTGACTAATTTGGGATGTTTCAACTTTAATCTTACCATTGAGATGAACATGGTTGCTGATTTCCATGTGGCGCAAGGGGGGGTGTGATGCGAAACCCTAGCGGACGGATTGAGTTGTAACTGAACTTTGTAAAAGCCTTGTTGTGATTACCTTAAGCTGAGGCTAATCACATCGTGTAGGTACAGTTGTGCAACCTCTGCAGAGTGTAAAACTATTCGAATAGCCGCATCCTCGGTCATGGACAATGCTCGGTGATTTCACACGAGGGATAGTTGTTCACTTTCAGTTTGGCTTATGGATGGGAGGTCCATAAGTGGTTTATTTCAATTCCTTTTATTATCTATTTATTACTGTTTTACTTAAAGTTCGCCTTCAATCTATTTATTGTATTTCAAATGTCATTTTATGCAAACTAATCTTTCAGCCATCCTTTGGTAAGCCTCGCATACTATATTGCATTCATTTGTTACAAACGACTTACTGAGTACCAATGTACTCACAGCTTTATGCCCAATGTTGCTCAGTTGAGGAAGAAGAGTATCATAAGCAAGAGGTTCCAGAAGGAGAGTACTTCGATGACTTCGCGGATTAGGCTTCGTTCTCCACTCGATAGCCTGTGGGCTTGTTGATTGGTCGCTACGCTTTATTTTGGATTTCCGCTGTAAGTTTTATTAAGCCCTTCGGGCTAGTCTATTGTAAGCTTGACCATAAGGTTGTACCTTTTGAGAGTTATTGATATTTGAGCTTTTACTTTATTTTATCGCGTATATGGTTGTGATGACATCTATGTTTGACTGTGTGCACTAGCGTGATCCTGGGACTAGTGCAGTATACACAGAGAGTCCAGACTAGCGTGATCCTGAGACTGCATGACTAGTGCTGTTTATTTCCCCTCTTTTCTGAAAGGAAGTGTTAAAACCATTTGTGGTGTTTAAGTAGGAGGTGGCAATCATATAAATCATTGATACTTTCTACTAACATCCTTAGAAGTGAAGTTGATTAATATGATGTTGTCCTGTTGTTATGTCTTGAAGAATTGTGGTTAAGAAATTGCCGATACATGTTTAGAACTCATGCAGTTATTAAGGAATATGAAAAAAAAGAATTGGTTTGATTATTGTGGTTGTTTAAATTTTTTGACTTGTTGAATAGATTAGATTGATTGGTCTCAAGTAATTAATCTGACCATTCGGGATGGTTATGTAAAGAGGTGTTGAAATATTGCCTTAGTAATATTAACCTTTAATATGTCCTCTCTTTACATACTTGATGAGCATGTACAACTACTAAATTTATGTAACTTTTGCCATGCTAAATTGTTGAAACATGCATAAACAAATAGATGAAAGCTTGTGTATTGACTTGTGGAATCTTGTCTTATAAAGCTGGTATTATTGATGTTTAAAGCTATTTCGATCTAATTTTTGAACGTAAGGTGGAATATTGAATCTATGCTCATAATTGTTCTTGTGATTACAAAATAGAGATAGGAACGTGAATGTTACCATGACAAAAATAATAATCAATTATTGACAGTAATGGCTAGAGTGCAATTAATATTTGCTAAATTAGAGTTGAGCATCAATAAGAGTTAAATGTATGAAATCTAATAAGAGATTTATTCTAGCATATTTTCGTAAGATTGTCATGTTCTAGTATCATCTTGTTAAAGAGTTTTACTTCAATGTTGTGGCTTATGCACTAGGCTTATCTTAGATTAAGTGATTGCAATCTTGCTTAGATAATAAGAACATGATGGAGGGATTTACTGTGTTTCTTTGGAAAAGTTTTGAAGGGGTAAGATGATGTGATGATTCTTGCAAAGAATCTTTTATCCTGTTATTAATACATTTGATGGTACGTGGTTGTGATTAGTGTGTTGAATGTTCTAAATAAATGAATCTGTTAGTTCCATGATACTAATTGAATTAAAAGATTTGAGATTTTTGGTTGGGATCTTTTTGGACCTTATTACTTATATGGTAGCCGAGATTACTTTGTGTAAAGTGACACGTTGAACGCTTTTATTGTTTTTTTAGCTAAACCTTGTGTTGTGGATGTGGTCGTGGAATGGGGTTCACCCACCCCTTGTGTTGTGGTAGTAGCATGAGGGGTTCTCTAGTGGTAACTGTTGTTAGCAGTTATAGGTGTGGGAATTTATAAAGTCAGTGGGAAAATTATGTTAGTGCTCAACTGATATTGGTAGTGTTAGTGGTTGATGATTTGAAGTAGTCAAACGAGATTTATTTACTAAAGTTTTACCGTTGTTGGTAGTGATTTGGGTTAAGATTATAAAAGTAGAAATTGTGGAAAATAAATATTGATGCTTAAACTATTGTAGTTTAATTAGCTTGTTAAACAGTTTGCTTACTGAGATTTTATCTCACTCTTGCTTTTTTCCCACTTCTAGGTGATTCTCGAGCATGCATGGGAAGGGTAGAGCGGCACATCAGTGTCACACATCATATCATATTTCATACTATAATAATTAAGTGGAGTCTCTAGTTATTCATCTTTTCTCTTATTGTTGATCAATAATAATTAATAATGTTAATCTGTGGTTCGCTTTAATTGGCTAAAATTATTAGCAGTTGTTCTTTAATTAAAAGTGTTCCATTACCTTTGTTTTAGTATGTTTCCGCTTAGCTTATCATAATTTAGGAATTGTCACCAGTTTATGTTATTTTGTAAATTGGCTAGTTTGTGGAGTGGTTTAGTGGCATCCTAGGGTAATATGGATCCTAGGGTGTTTCAGAATCCTAGCTGCATCAAAATGTTTTTTGGCCTTAGCAATCCATCCATCAGGATCTTCACCATCAAATTCAGAAAAATTGAGCTTTGGTGACTTCAAAAAAGCTTGCCCTCTATTGTTCTCTCTATATGCCCATCGTTTTGGCCCAACTCAAGAAATTCCCCAAATGAAGGTGAATTAGGTGAAGTTGATATAGCAGTAGCCCAGTGCATTTTTCCTTATGGAGCTTCTACAGGATTCAAACTATTCCTATGTACATCACTGTATTGAAGATCAGTGTTTAGGTTGTAATGTGCTATCCCAGGTGGATTCTAAACCCTTTTTCCTCTATTCTCCTCCACTACTAGTGATGAGGACATCCCTCCCACGGATACAACCGTGTCTACACACACAATTCACCCACAGCAAGTGTTGTAAGGTCCACTTACTCGAGCCCGTGCTAGGTTTGTATATTACTGAGAATAGGCCGCTATCTAATGCAAGTGATTTAATTGTGCTTAGGAACATGGGAAAGGATGAAGGAGAGGCATGTGGAGTCATGGACATACCTGGAAGGCACAAGGAAGGTCACCACGTCACTTTGGGGCTGAGTCAAGCAAGAGTTGGAGTTGGACCCGTTTTGAAATCAAATTCGGATTACAGCGATAGTATCAATTTTAAACGAAGGTAACTTCTTCATACGGACTCCGTTTTGGACATTCTTGGACTTCATCGAAAGCTTATCAAGTCTACTCGCCAACGGATCCAACCTCATCCTCAAATTCTATCCGAGTCAATCACAATCATCAAAAGCGTCCATATCTATTTCTGAGTCCGAGTTGAAAAGGGTGCTGCGCCACCTCTATTTGGGTTCATGGGCCTTGTAACCCTAGGGACGTGTGTCTCCCTATAAAGGAGTCACCGCCTCCCTTTACCAAAACTTGGATTTCGTTGAATTTAGGTTTAGCCATTGTGCAAACTTTTGTTCTTCAGTTGTGTCAGACGACCATCTGTCAAAACTGCCTTCGGGATCCCACCTTTGTTTTTCGATACCATCAATCTTATTCGCAATATCAGTTGCCTAAATCTTATTCTTGCTAGTTCTTCAATTGCTAGCAAGGATTGAACTTCGTGTTTAGGTTGATCGTGTTTCCAACTTTTTCAATAACATCTCGGAGTTAGTTCAACGATTGCTAAGGCGCAAGCATCATCATACGGTTGTAGTCGGATCGCGAGAGTCACCGCCACCAAAATCGATAGTTATCAATCTCATTGAAAGATCGGGCACCCCGCCTCCATCAAGTGGTATTAGAGCTCAAGGTTGCTCAGTGAGAATTTCCAATTACCCATAGATTATATTGTTTTTTTCGTTACCTGTAGCACATAGAAACCAAAAAATATATAGTAGTAGATCATCCTATGCAAACCCATCTTGCCATCGCAATCTTTCTTTTCAGTATATTGCTTTGTTGAACTTTCAGTTGCATCATCGTATCTCTTGCTGGTCTTAGTGTCTAGTTCCTTTAGAGTTTCGAGTTCTAGTCACGTTTGGTCTCACCGATTGCGGTTGGGATCCATCTACCACGGCAAGGGGATACAAGGGGGAGGTGGACTCCGACTTCAACTTGGAATCAAACTCACCATCGAGGGAAGTTTTGCCCTAGTTGGTTTCGGATAGAACCAGGGCAAGAAACGGTTTCGAATCCAAGGAGGTTTCGGAGTCAACCAGGAATATCCAAAACAGCTTGGTCTTTGCAAAAAAAAAAGAGAAAAAAAGAGAGCTAACTTTTGCATCACGCACGGGAAATCCAAGGAGATCCAAGAGAAGATACGCTCGGACACACGCACGGCGACTTCAACCCCAAAAAAGGTCGTTTAGGGCCTCAAAACGGGCCCGCAAAGTTGGAAAAATTCAACTTTTTCGGAATTCACTCAAAATTTATAGGGACCTTCTACAAGTGATTCTAAGGTGTCCAGTGAAGACGGCATCCTTTTCTGAGCCTCTGAACTCTGTTTGCGCGACGTTTTCTATTACGTTCATGCTGTGTTTTCGTTTTGTGTTCTAGGCCACGTCTCTAGTACAGTTTAGCCTAGGATCAGCACTAACTGATGTTGAACGATTTTTCAACTTGCATTATCCGATTTGATTATTGCTACTCCTTGCTACCATACTTGAGCCTTCACAGCTACACTTTTCTATACCGTATAGGCTGAGCTTCACCTGGCAATCATTCCACCCAATCTTCAGAGATACGTTGGCATCGTTGGGAGCTGATCACCCCTGTTTGCTTGGTAAGAATTGGAAAGAGTTCGATAGAAGGCTTGAGTGTGAGCGACTTTTGAACCTCCTCATCCTAGTAGTTGTTGTTAGGAACATTCTTGTGTTTTGCTAACAATGATAGGTTCTGTAGAGCTACCAGATGAGGATACATCTCATACTCCTCGTATGAAGCTAATCGTACAACATTTCCAACGCCTCATGAACCTTCGTGCAGAGGGTCTTGAGGAGGATGTCAAGATCACGAATGAGCGAGTTGCTCAACTTGAGGGCGCCCAGATTGAAACAAACGCTTCTTTAGCAGGCATTATGGCACGCCTTGAGGAGATTGCCCAAGCATCCTCTGCTGTTCCCCATGCTGCACCGATGGAGGGACAAGATGAAATCGACTGTGTGGCTGATACCGAGGCTGATGACCGCCGTGACCACAACAACGATCGAGTTCGTCAACAGTTGCATTTTAGCCGATAAGGTATGCAACAAGAACCCCCACGACATGAGGTACGTGACCACGATAATTCTTTTGCTAAGGTTAAATTCACTATACCATCTTTCAATGGTAAATATAATCCTGATCGCTATCTTAATTGGGAACTAGCTGTTGATCAAAAATTTGTTTGCCATGAATTCCTTGAGAATAAACGAGTTAGGGCTGCTACTAGTGAATTTATCGACTTTGCTTCTATTTGGTGGAAAGAACATTGTCGTCAACATCCCAATAACATACATAACACTTGGAAGGCTTTAAAATTGCTTATGCAACATCGATTTGTTCCCTCATATTATGCTCGTGATTTGTTAAATAAACTGCAACACTTACAACAAGGTGCAAAGTCTGTGGAAGACTACTATCAAGAATTACAAATTGGTATGTTGCGTTGTGGTTTAGTTGAGAATGATGAGGCATCGATGGCTAGATTTTTTGGGAGGGTTGAATCGAGAGATTTAAGATATTCTTAACTATAAAGATTACAACTCCATTACTAGATTGTTTCATCTTGCTTGCAAGGCTGAACGTGGAGTGCAGGGACGCCTGACGAGGACACGGTCTAACTTTTCTGCAGGTCGCACAAACTCAGGGATGCCACGTACCTCTACTGTCCCGTCCACTACGACACCACCATCGTCATCCTTCAACAACAAGCAGCGCCCTACTACGTCAAACTACGCACCACGAGTTTCTGAAGTGGCAAAATCAGTATCACAAGCTGCTACAAAAATGTCCTCTTCGGTTGCTTCGACAGGACGAACTAAGGACGTCTAATGTCATCGTTGCAAAGGCTATGGAGACATGATACAGGACTGTCCAAACAAGCGCGTGCTGATTATACACGATGATGGTGGGTATTTCTCTGCTAGTGATTTTGATGATGAAACATATGCTATGCTTGCAACTGACCCTACAGGACATGAAGAAAAATCTGATCATGAGGAGGAACATGTTGGCGCTGAAGATGCCGACAAGTATTTGAGCATTATGGTGCAACACGTACTAAGTGCTCAAGTTTCTCCTGCCGAGGTAAATTAGCGTCATAATTTGTTCCAAATCAAGGGTGTTGTCAAGGAACGCTCAGTTCGCATAATTGTTGATGGTGAAAGTTGCAACAATTTGGCGAGTATGGATATAGTGGAAAAGCTTGCTTTGCCAACCAAATCTCATCCCCACTCATATCATATTCAATGGTTCAACAACAGTGCCAGTTGAAGGTAACACGAATGGTGAGAGTACACTTTTCTATGGGTTCTTACCATGATTATGTTGACTGCGATGTTGTACCTATGCAAACTTGTTCATTTTTATTAGGAAGACCTTGGCAATACGATACTGATTGTGTGCATCATGGTAAGAATAATCAATACTTTCTAATATTCAAAGGAAAGAAAATTGTACTGCATCCTATGACTCCAGAACAAATTGTTAGAGATAAACTTGCTAGAGCTAGTAGAGAGAAGAGTCTAGAGAATGCTAAGATCGAAAATCAGATTGTAGCAAAAGAGCTTGCGCAACATAAGAAGAAAGAACAGAAATAAGCTCATGTGAACAAAAAAGAAATTCAATTGAAAGGTGCTAGTTTTCTTGCTACTAAATCTGATATGACTGAATTGGATGCTAGTAATTCTGTTTGCTATGCACTAGTTTGCAAAGCCGCTTTGTTTTCATTTGAGGAGATACCATCTTCCTTGCCTCCTGCTGTCACTAATATTTTGCAGGAGTACAAAGATATTTTTCCGAAGGACATACCGCCAGGATTGACACCGCTTCGAGGGATTGAGCATCAAATTGATTTAATTCCCGATGCATCACTACCTAACCGCGCACCATACAGGACAAACCCAGAAGAAACTAAAGAAATTCAGCGCCAAGTTCAAGAATTGCTTGATAAAGGGTATGTACGTGAATCGCTTAGTCCTTGTGTTGTTCCAGTCATTTCTGTGCCTAAGAAAGATGGATCATGGCGCATGTGTATAGATTATAGAACAATTAATAATATTACCATTAGGTATCGTCATCCTATTCCTAGGTTAGATGATATGCTTGATGAACTGAGTGGCTCTGTTGTCTTCTCTAAGGTTGATTTGCGTAGTGGGTATCATCAAATTCGCATGAAATTAGGTGATGAATGAAAAATAGCATTTAAAACTAAGTTCGGGTTATATGAGTGGTTAGTAATGCCTTTTGGTTTAACTAATACACCAAGCACCTTCATGAGACTAATAAACGAAGTTTTACGTGCTTTCATTGGTAGATTTGTGGTGGTTTATTTTGATGACATACTGATATATAGCAAATCACTAGAGGAACATCTTGACCATTTACGTGCTGTTTTTTATGCTTTATGTGGTGTACGTTTATTTGGTAACCTTGAGAAGTGCACTTTTTGCACCGATCGAGTCGTGTTTCTTGGTTATGTTGTTACTCCAAAGGGAATTGAAGTTGATCAAGCGAAAGTCAAAGCAATACAGAGTTGGCCTACTCCTAACACGGTCACACGGGTGTGGAGCTTTTTGGGACTTGCTGGATTCTATCGCCGCTTCGTGAAGGATTTCAGCACTATCGCTGCACCATTGAATGAGCTCACCAAGAAGAACGTGCCATTTGTTTGGAACACTGCACAAGAGAACGCCTTCACCACGTTGAAAGATAAGTTAACACATGCACCACTACTCCAACTCCCTGATTTTAATAAGACTTTTGAACTAGAATGTGATGCTAGCGGAATTGGTTTAGGTGGCGTGTTATTATAAGAGGGTAAACCTATAGCATACTTCAGTGAAAAATTGAGTAGACCTAGTTTGAACTATTCTACTTATGATAAGGAGTTATATGCACTATTTCGATCCTCAGAAACTTGGCAACATTACTTATGGCCTAAAGAATTTGTTATACATTCTGATCATGAATTTTTAAAGCATATTCGAAGTCAAGGTAAACTGAACCGCAGACATGCAAAGTGGGTTGAATTTATTGAATCTTTCCCCTATGTCATAAAACACAAGAATGAAAAGGAGAATATTATTGCTGATGCTTTGTCTAGGAGATATACCATACTTTCTCAACTTGATTTTAAAATATTTGGATTGGAAACTATTAAAGATCAATATGTGCACGATGCTGATTTTACGGATATATTGTTGAATTGTAAAGAAGGGAAAACGTGGAACAAGTTTTTTATTAATGATGGGTTTGTGTTTAAAGCTAACAAGCTATGCATTCTAGCTAGCTCCATTCGTTTGTTGTTGTTACAGGAAGTGCATGGAGGTGGCCTAACGAGACACTTTGGCGTGAAGAAAACAAAGGATATAATTGCTGATCATTTCTTTTGGCCAAAGATGAGACGGGACGTCGAGCGCTACATTGCTCGCTGCACTACATGTAAAAGAGCTAAGTCATGACTTAATACTCATGGTTTATATATGCCTTTACTTGTTCCTAGCATTCCGTGGGAAGATATTTCAATGGACTTTATCTTAGAATTGCCTAGAATAAAGAATGGGAGGGATAGTATATTCGTTGTTGTTGATAGATTTTCTAAGATGGCACACTTTATACCATGCCATAAGAGTGATGATGCTGCTAATATTGCTGATTTATTCTTCCGTGAAGTTATTCGCTTGCATGGTGTGTCTACTACTATAGTTTCAGATCGTGATGCTAAATTCTTTAGCCACTTTTGGAGAACTTTATGGGCCAAACTGGGGACTAAGTTGTTATTTTCTACTACTTGTCATCCCCAAACTAATGGGCAAACTAAAGTCGTGAATAGAACTTTATCTATAATGCTTAGGGTTGTGTTGAAAAAGAATTTAAAAATGTGGGAAGAATGATTGCCTCATATTGAGTTTGCTTACAATCGATCATTGCATTCTACTACAAAGATGTGCCCTTTTGAAGTTGTTTATGGTTTTGTACCTCGTGCTCCTATCGATCCAATACTTATTCCATCTTCGGAGAAATTGGACTTTGATGCTAAACAACGTGCTGAATTGATTTTAAAATACATGAGACAACGAAGAAGAATATAGAGCGCATGAATGCTAAATATAAAATTGCTGGTAGTCAGTGGAAAAAACATTTAACTTTTGAACCTGGCGATCTTGTTTGATTGCACTTGAGAAAAGATAGATTCCCTAAATTGAAAAAGTCAAAATTGATGCCACGAGCTGATGGTCCTTTCATGGTGTTAGAAAAGATTAATGATAATGCATACAAGCTTGAGCTACCTACAGATTTTGGGGTTAGTCCCACCTTTAATGTTGCAGATTTAAAACCATACTTGGAAGAAGAGGACGAGCTTGAGTCGTGGACGACTCAAATGCAAGAAGGGGAGGATGATGAGGACATCCCTCCCACAGATTCCCACAGATACAACCGTGTCTACACACACAACTCACCCACAGCAAGTGTTGCAAGGTCCACTTACTCGAGCCCGTGCTCGCCAACTTAAATGCCAGGTGAATTCGTTCCTAGGTTTGTATATTACTGATAATAGGCCGCTTCCTAATGCAAGTGATTTAATTGTGCTTAGAAACATGGAAAAGGATGAAGGAGAGGCATACGGAGTCATGGACATACCTGAAAGGCACAAGGAAGGTCACCATGTCACTTTGGGGCTGAGTCAAGCAAGAGTTCGAGTTGGACCCGTTTTGGAATCAGATTCGGACTGCAGCGATAATATCAATTTCAAACGGACGTAACTTCTTCATACGGACTGTGTTTTGGACGTTCTTGGACTTCATGGAAAGTTTATCAAGTCTACTTTCCAACGGATCCAATCTCATCCCCAAATTCCATCTGAGCTGATCACAATTATCAAAAGAGTTCACATCTATTGCTGAGTCCGAGTTGAAAAGGGTGCTGTGCCTCCTCTATTTTGGGCTCGTGGGCCTTGGAACCCTAGGGACGTGTGTCTCCCTATAAAGGAGCCGCCACCTCCCTTTTCCAAGACTTGGATTTCGTTGAGTTTAGGTTTAGCCATTGTGCAAACTTTTGTTCTTCAGTTGTGTCAGACGACCATCTGTCAAGACTGCCTTCGGGATCCCACCTTTGTTTTTCAATACCATCAATTTTATTCGCAATATCAGCTGCCTACATCTTATTCTTGCTAGTTCTTCGATTGCTCGCAGGGATTGAACTTCGTGTTCAAGTTGATCGTTCTTCTAGCTTGGTCAATAACATCTCGGAATTGGTTCAACGATTGCTAAGGCGCAAGCGTCGTCGTACGGTTGTAGTCAGATCGCGAGAGTCACCTGCACCAAAATCGATAGTTATCAATCTCATCAAAAGATCGGGCACCCGCCTCCATCAACTAGTGGTGGTACACTGAAATTGCTGACTACAGGAGCAGGTGGGGGGCCAATTCTATGAATGCTAGCCTGGTTGACAGCAACCTCACCCCTTACTGCTATAGGAGAGATAGAGTTTTAGTCGAAATTACCTTGGAAACTTGATTGATGATTTGAAATCTCCCCGTGGTTATGTGCAAACACCATAAAATTTGAAATCATTCCCATCAACTTGTCCATCTGCACTTGCATCACCTTTCTGACCTTTTTCTTGATTTTTCTTCAGTTCAACGATACTTCACTTGAGTTCTTCCATCTCGGCCATAGTCGCATATGAGACTTCCTCTCCTCCGTTGTAGCAGGTAGTACAGGCCTCACCGTCTCGATTACACTGATCGGGATAGGGATTTTACTAAGCAGAAGTAAACTAACTCAACCTGTCCGATCTGTACACTACCCTCACAGGTTTACCACAAGGGTTCTTCGATTCTTTCGGATCTCAAATTTTATAGGGAAACAATAAAGCATTCCCAAACCCTCCAAAACTGAACCAGCATCTTCCTTAAGGTTGCAGGATCGATGCTCTGATGCTAATTTGACAGGAACCCGGGAAGATCGAGTCCGAACAAGGGTACATATCGTTGTCTTTGTGGATGATTAGAGAACTTATAGACTATGAACTACAGCTAGAACTAAGAACTACATACCAATTTGTCAGGAACCTGGGAAGATCAAGTTTGAACAAGGGTACATATCATTGTCTTTGTGGATGATTAGAGAACTTATAGACTATGAACTACAAGTAAAACTAAGAAATACAACTACGCCATGGCACCTAGGTTTTTGATATTTCATTCCTTGAATCTAATAGTAGGGTTATAAGCTTTTTATACAGGTTGAGAGCTTAAGCACAATTAAGAAAATGATACTGAATAGTGTTTATGACAAAATGCACAGTTTAGCCACTGTAAGATGGAAATCTTGTGTTGAATCTTGTGTTGAATCAGAACCCCTTCGCCGTTAATTGAAGTCGACAACGGCTTCCATAACTCTGACCGTTGTCCGATCCTGTGCAACGCTTTAGATGGAAATCTTGTGTTGAATCAGAACCCCTTCGCCGTTAATTGAAGTCGACAACGGCTTCCATAACTCTGACCGTTGTCCGATCCTGTGCAACGCTTTAGGTCATCTTTCGGATAGTCCAAATGTTCGATCTGAACACCACCTTCATTAATAGCCATTGGATGTACATCGAACGACAGTAGAAGGTAACATTTCGAACTGTCCCCGTACCGCTTCAACATCTCACCTCAGCCGTCCCTGTATACCTCTTCAGTTTGATCCCCAATCTGATAGAACGTACGGCCTGACAATCTGCCTCCCTTGCCATGGGCTGTCGCCCTAGGCAAGTAGGCTCCCTGGCCCTGCCCTACCCTTGGTGTTGACCTTCCCCACGGCGCCGGCTGCTACTCGACTTAGATGCGCACTCTCCAGTCTCCACTCGAATCGATCATTCCTTCTTTAATTTTGCATATGGAGTGGGGTGGGGCTAGGGTGAATTTGTTGCTAGTTGGGCATTGCGGACTCATGGTTGTAGACCAATTACTTTCCTTAGCCCATTTTCTCTTGATCCCTTCTATTCTTCTTCTTCCTCTGCAGAGCTCATCTTCCAATTTCCATAGCCGCCCATGGTTGAGTGGGGGTGGGAGGGGGCTGTTTAGTGTCGTCTCCGACGGAATATAGGCTAAAGCCTACCTGGTGGATTCGCCCCTCTACTAGAGGATTTAAACCTTTTAAACTAGTGTGAGCGCTTGATGATGATCACCCATGTGCAAATGAACGGTATAGTAGTCACCCGTTGAACTTTATGTTGTGCTCATTTTGGATTAAAGCCAGTTTCTGCTTCTAGCTTCTGCTTTTTTTCACTATTCAATAATTTTGTTTTTTCTGGGTTTTTTTTATTTTTTTGGGCTTTTTACCTTTTCTTTTTTCCCTCGTATTCCTTTGTATTATCTGTGATAGGCTAACATGTTTTTTCTATTTTTCTATTTATTAAATTTAATTATATCAAATAAACTAATTCAGTTACAGTAAAAAAATAAATCAACTATATAAAAAAAGTCATAAGCTAACGCTAAACTAAGCGCTACCTAAAACCTTTTCCATGGTGTTCTTGTAGGAAAAGCATGGATGGGGAATTAGTGGCCGTGTGGATGGGCGATGCGGTTTCGATTTCAAAACCGGTAAATTCTTTTGTTGTTTCCTTCTCTTCTTGCGGCCACGCATACCTTGGCGCTTTTCTTTTTTAGGGGTACGCAATTCTTCGCTCAACGGCCTCTTTTTTGAACGTGGGAATTTACCGGTTGGGAGAATAATAACTAATCCTGATCTAGCAATTAGATCCAAAGGCCAACATCCTAAACGGCAGCAATCGAATGGTCATTAGATTTTTGATGATGTGGCGCAATCAGAAGGCTGGTTTTTTGGCCAATAATACGAGAGAAACATTAAGATCGCAACATATTACATACCTCGCTCCTACTTTATTAGAGAGATGTAAGTTGTGGACAGCTGTAGTCATTAATTACATAGCATGATACTAAGCAGCGAGGTTTTAGCAGAGCGAGCGTCCTCCAAAAGATCCACCATTAACAAGGATGTTTGCAAGTTGCAAGTTTTGGAAGCGTTGGTGTTAGGGCTAACGCCAAGGCACCAAGACACCAAGAAATGAGTATTGGTCTAGTCCGCGAAACGAGCGCCACTCCGAAACATCCTCCAAAGTGTTCTAGCTATTTCTGCTGCAGGCAGGATTTAGCTTGTTTGTCTCACCTCATACTTGTGGCAAATTCCCAACGGGGTATCCTTAGAAACTGGCCTTTCCTCCGACCAAAGCTCCATGTTCAAATCACCGGTTCCCCAGTGCACCAAACATTTGCTAACCTGGCTGGGATCAAAACGATTTTACCAAACTCACCCCTGCACACTTGTCCACTAGCATCCATTACCATGAGAGTTTGCCAGAAGATGGAAAATAAAGTACAAGGATTAATAGAAATGTCCAGAAGGGCATGCTGAAAATGTTGATCTGGCAAAAAATCTCAAAATGCTGCAAAGATTAATTTACCACTGGGCCGGAGGTCTCCCTCAAATGTTACTTCTCCAGACTACCCGTATCCCAACAGAAAATTCAGTCCACAATGATGACTTTATCTTTACCTAATAACTTTGTACTCTTCTGTGCAGCCAGCAGACCTATATTGAAGCCACTGGGAATCTGCAGAGATCAAGTATAAATGATACTTAAGCTAACAAGAAAATAATTATTGGATCTATTTACAATTCATTCGTAATCATCAAGGACACATAAGCTGTGCATCCACATTACTCAAACTTTGAAGTATCTCAGGACAACTTTAATATATTACCCTTTTTCACTCATACGTACCGGCGGATCAACAACAATTCAAGGAAATCTCTATTTCACAAATAGGATATCCTATCAGTACACAGAGATTACTAAACTAATGGGAGTCCATTAATCAAGCAACACAGACGAAGCATACCAGAAAGAAGATGTGTCATCGATATAATACGACCGCCAATGCATGGTACAACCTTAAGCAACCAGTCTCCACTCTTCAAATCAACAGGTGTTTTCGAGAGCTCAGCACCTTCCTGTCCTGATGGTTCGTCTATATCAGGTATAGGCTGAATCATCTCTGTACAACCATCAGAAGATAGCAATGTAAGCCGAGTTCAGACTATTTAACTACAGCAATAGTAAGCACTTCCAGATCTGAAATATTAGAATCATAGCGCAGGGGTAGGATAGATACCCAAACGGTTCTTGTGCTCAAGTTCAGTTGTTGCAACTAAGCTGGACACTTCAGACTCAGAAGGCATTGTAAGATGTACTTCTTCACCATCAACACCATGTGAACTTATCTGAGTTCAACAAAATAATAATTAAAACACTTACAATCAAGAACTGTTTATGTCCTGATGTGGCAAAAACATAGTTAACCAATAGACATACCATAGCACCTCCACCAAGTAATATACTTATGTTTAAGTTACGTTTTGGTCTCTTCCAGGATCGTTCAGTTTTCAGAACTTTCACAGAAACCACTGATGAGTGGAGTTCGGCAACATAATATGTCAAAAGATAGTTCCCCTGTGTGAACCCATATCCATCCCCAGCATCTTCGAAGAGGACACCTTCACTTTACTCAGAAACTGATCGGTCATGGTGCGTAATGAACATCTGCACACAGTATGACATGACATTTCAAATCAGTAGCTTGAACACAGAAAATAAGGCTAACTAATGCAGGAAAACATGAGATATAATGGAAATGCAGATTAGTTTGTTGCAGTGCAGATTCTGTTATCTTATCCGTTCAAACACATATGAGCATTTACAGATCACTAAAAGTAACTAGATCTGATCTTCACAAAGGGGAAACGGAGGTTTGGTTGTGACTGGCATTTGAACATAACCAACCTCCCGATACACCACAAATCACAAAGCCAAGTTATTCAAGGCAGAAGTTAAAGGAACTTAACGAGAAGGGTGCGTACCATTTTCATCCAGTGCAATAAGTAGTGACAAATCATCCTCCAAACTTGCTTCACAAACATATGTTTAATGGGAAGGCCTACAGTAAGTATTGCTCCACCTCGTAAATACAGCAGTGGCAAATCCTATATAATTATTAATTCATAAATAAAAATTAGTTCCAGAATATCATTCAAGACAGCATAATAAAAGTTTATCAAGCAACTTACAGGGCGTGAATCTCCAAAATCGAAAGGCAACCAAATGCCCTTTGGCAACTTATGTGCACATTCAAGAGCTCCTTTATTAGGTAAAGTGCTGCCAAAAGACCGGAACACTTGAAGTCAAACCAAAGCATAGAAAAAAATGCAAAAAAAAGCCTTCATTATTTGGCTACTTCGTTAGCTATATATAATAGATGGCAGAAAGTTCATTGTTCAGTCAAAAATGCAAAATCAGCTCAAAACACACGCTTGAACACACCACTGACACACAACAACATGCAAGCACATAAACACAAGCAAACCAGGAGCAGATATCATGGTTTCCAAGAGAACAAATTAAGGGCCTGTTTGGTAGAGCTTCAGATTCTTAATTTTTAGTTTCTGCTCTGGATTCTCTGAGAATCCACTCCATTGAGAATCTAGAGCTAGCGGAGAAAAGCGTTTGGTAGAAGGTTGGCTCCCAAAACTCTGAAACAAAGGATAGGTGGCAAAAAGACCATGGTACCGTTTTAACACTTCAAGTCTATTTATAATATATTCATTTGTATTTGTACACAAAATTCCGATTTTTTTTTTGCAAATTTCTCGAGACCAAGTTAATTTGAATGCAATACCATATTTAGCATAGGATGTTTAGATCTCAAAGGGTAACCAAATGGTAATTGTCACACTGATTTCAGATAGTGATGAGATCCTATCTGTTCATACATCAGAGAGTAACCAAATATCATTGTAACCAAGTTTACTCAATTGGCAAAAACATTATGAAAACTTCAGTAACAAAAAACACCATCATCAAGAGAAATTTGACCGAACCATGTGTAATTTCATACAATTTGTACACTATAACAATAAACTGATCCATTTCTACCCAAGCATTCTCACAACTCAATCAATTACAATATCTAATCCTTGCAATTTGCTAAACACTTCTGTGAGTGTAAACTAGTAGTAGCATCTCTCCTCAGAATTGCCTCCTACATTTGGAGCATTCTAGTCACAGATCCTGACATCCTCAGCCTGATGCAAGAATAGACTTGTTCAGAACTCATGTACAAGCAGTAATAGACTTGTTCATTAACAAGTAATAGTAGTAACAGACCTCTTTCCTGATGCAAGAACTATCAACACTAGTGTATGCTTCCAATCATTCCACATATAACACTTGCTAGGCCAATAATGAATCATTCCAGAACAACTAGCTTCTCACATACAAGCTATTTTCCTTGCAGATGGTCCTTCATGTTGCTGTTGAAGATGTAAAGCGAGAAGTTAAAATACTGAAAGCTTA
The DNA here is from genome assembly GCA_036346265.1 of Melocanna baccifera. Taxonomy (NCBI): domain Eukaryota; kingdom Viridiplantae; phylum Streptophyta; class Magnoliopsida; order Poales; family Poaceae; genus Melocanna; species Melocanna baccifera. The sequence goes on from CM070709.1 coordinate 9,205,152, forward strand.
CAAGGGCATGAAAATGTTGTACATTTTTACAATGCATTCGAAGATGATAACTATATATATATTGTTATGGAATGAGTTTTGGAAAATCTCTTAAATGTTTGTGAAATCACTAGAGATTTCATATCTATGTACAAAGTCTGTATGAACATTGCATGGCGTTAGCTTCTGTAAGAGCCTCAATCAGAGTTGAAGGAGAGAGGTTAACAGGTTGTCAAATTGAATGAAGGGTGGAAATTACTGGTATACTTCACTCCATTCTCTGATGGGCATATGGCGTCATGCCAGCCCAACCGAACCTGAAACCAACTCAGCAGACAAGTCATACAGAGGCATCTGGAGGCTGCATCAGTTAATTTTGGATCAAGACGATGCAAAACCAGCAACTGTGCACAAACAGCAGAGACGAAAAGATTGATTAAACTTGTGCATAGAACATGTTACAGACTAGTGAACCTACAGATCTAGCATTTTCTCACAGCATAATCTTATTGTACAAACAGAATAATCTGTCAGTTAACATATAGCAACCCATCTTGTAGTACTAGTTCTTATGTTGAAATGCAAAATTTCTTGACGGCTAGACAGATAGGCTAAATCCCAACAAACATTTCTCTGCTCGAACTCGATAAAGTTGCAATCGTTCAACAAAAGTGCAAGGTTGTCTGTATGATACCAGGATGGGATGGCAGGAGGTGGAATTGAGCAGCTGCTTGACGTCCTCCCACGCGTCCCTTAGCTCGGCCGCCGCATCCCTTACCACCGCCGTGCTCGCTGGACGCCGCCCGAGCTCCTTTATCGGGGAAATCCAAAGGAACAAACACCACAAAATCAAGAACCGGCGCATCGACATGGGTAATGGACGAGGGGAGGAACCGTCGGTACCTAGGAGACGAGGAGGAGGCCGCGGAGACGGTGAAGAGGAGAGCCGCTGGAGAGTCCGCGGCGGAGGAGGTGGTGGACGGCCATGTCGGCGTCGGCGGCGGGGGAGAGGAGGGTTTAGGGTGGATCCTTGGTTCGCCAAATGGGGAATAGTTTTTTTTTGTCAGGAAATGGGGAAGGGAGGGCGGCGGCGGGGTGAGAGGAGGGACGGCGGCGGCGGGGGTAGATCTGGAGGTCGGCGGCGGCGGGGCGAGAGGAGGGAGGGCGGCGGCGGGGCAAGAGGGGGGGCGAGAGGGAGGAGGGGCGAGAGGGGAAGGGAGGAGGGGGAAGGGAGGCGGCGTGACAGAGAATGAGGGGGAGCTGGGCGGCGCGAGAGGGAAGCTGGGGGGGTAGTTGAGTGGCATTTTGCGGGTAATTTTCATGAACTTCAATGGGTAGATTTGATAAAGGGTGGTCAGCTCCCCACGAGAATCCACCAAAAGGCTGCTTCTCCTCTCTAGTTCATTTTGGAGTCTGCTTTTCGCGAGAAGCAAAATGTAGGGATTTTGAGAATCTGGGTGTTTGGCACAGCTCCATTAGAATCTCTTGAGAAGCTGGGAGCAGGAGCTGTACCAAACAGGGCCTAAAAAAGCACATTGTGAGGTCATTGATGTGAAACCATTACCTTGCACAGACAAAAAGTGGTCTCAAGAGAAAGGAAGTCTCAATTTTCCTCAATTCTGGACTTGTGGATCTATAAAGAAAGCAAGGAATGAGATTTTCTATCAAATAATAAAATGCATCCTAAGAAGACCGTCTGCTATCTGCCCCACCGATGGGATAGTCCTAGTAAGGAAGAACGCAAATATTTTCAATATCTAGTTTTGAATAATATATTTCAGTAACTATCAAGCGTAGACCTAAGCACAACACGTTGAACTCGCAGGCCGTGTCATGCTGACTCAAGCACGTTTAGCTCGACAGGCCAGGATAGGCCCGTTTAGTCTATCTCAATTCAAAAATAAATTGAAAAATTGCAACATTTCAAGAAAATATATAGAATTCAAATATATAAATTAATTTATTTAAAAAGAATTCTGTACCTAAAATAGATAAATATATTAAACATGTAATAAAGAGCTTTATTAATGGTTAGATGGTTGTATCGTTAAAAATTTTGGCCAAGTAAAAACTCAACTTGAGAAAACCTTGGTAATAAAAATAGTGCAGCCTAAGCTCTACATATATCGACATTCTAAGTGTCATGGTCTAGATAAAAATTGTCAAACGAATCTGCCAACTCTGTATTTTCTACGAAGTGTTGATCTCATGCATCACCTTGCTCCCAGTCTTTCATAGTTAGAAGTATTTCCATTATCTCACTCATGAGACTTATTCTTCTCTCCTTTAATATTCTTCCAGACAGATCAAAAGCGGAATCGAAAAAACCGTCAAGACAAGAATAGTTAACACATTCTGTGCTAATATAGATAACACCAGATATATTATCTTATGTTCATGCCACCATTGCAAAATATCGAAATGTTTTTCCTAGTAATCCACGGTATCACTGTCTAGATAGGCAGATAGTTTATAATGCTTGGTGGTTGTTTTACTTTAGAACTTGATATTGTAGAACCTGAACCTTTGGTGGAAGGACTTGCACCCCAGATTTTGCCCCCACGCGGTTTTTTCTTACCTGTGATGGTTGATGGTGGACGTCTGATACGAGGTCGCCCGATCTTCTCGACGTAGGATGAATATTCATGGAGATCTTGATAAATCACAGCGATCCTTCAATGCCAGTGCAAGGGACGAACACTCTTTAATCCGCCAAAACACACTCATGTTGATTTCACCGACCACCAAGCGAAGATCTATCGTGCACCCAATTCCCAGTGGAAAAGCTGAACGATCTTGATTGAAGTACACTCCTAATTCCTTATGAAATTTCGGCAGCAATGATAAACTCGAACAAACTTTAGTAGATTGATTTTTCCTCAAAGGTGGTCTCTGTTACATGGCCAATAGAGCCTCTATTTGTAGGAGCACGTAGGCACTTGCATATGAAAAGTTTTCAACACATGGAAAGTAATCAAATTATATTGGATTCTATCTCCGTTTCCAAAACCGAAAGATTGTTTTGATGATTCCGTCGTGCACAGAAGGAATTTTGGGATGAAACTAGATCCGTTGGAAAGAGAATGAGATAAGCTTTCCATATTGTATTCACACATTCCAAATGGATTCTTGATGCGAAATCTACGAGCATTTAAAGTTGGTCCTATCAGGCTGAGTCAGCGTCAGATTATTTTGGTAATTACGATGTGCACAGAAGAAATTTGGAGATGGGGCTAGATCCATCTGAAATTAGACTTCAAAAGCTTTCCAACAAGTACTCATGGACCTCGAGATTCCTCCTGAATAAAACGTTATAGCTATTTGAAGTAGGCGTTGTCAGGAGGGCCGAATCTGAGTCGAACGTGAACAGGACTTGGTTGCGCTAGACAGTTTCACTTGCATACTTGGGCTCGCGTGGTCCTTCTCCATCGTTCCTAAGGACAATTAAATCATCACAAGGATTAAATAGTATTCCATTCTTTGGAACATTTGGATGCAAAGTTAGGAACACATTCACTTGATAGTTATGTTGACGTACTCGCGCTCAAATTATTGGCCCTTGTATCATAGGTTCGGCTTTGTGAACATCTCATGCACACTAGATGTAGAAGTAATTGGGATGTCCTCATCATTAGATAGCATCATATTCTCATTTAAGACAAATTAAAATCGAAGAAATAAATTCACCTTTTGTTTATTTTTGGGAGTTATGGTCGTATGCGTTTGTGGCGTGGTCATATCAACGTCAACATGTGTATCCGCATCATCCTCCTCTTCTTCAAAAAACATTTGTCTTCGGCTTTTGATAGCCTGAAATTATACTAAACAACGAATACAACATGTATGTATGGTATATATATTTGTCATCAATATTTGTTCGGCTTATTTCATCATGAACTTCTAAAGATGTAGTAAACGAAAAGAACAACACATATACATGGTATATATATGTATCAATTGTTGTGTTATTCCTATTATTTTGCACAAACTGATGAATATAGTAGCGATCAAAAGATTTCATTCAATATTATTTGTCACATCGTTCCCCCTCCCGTAAGAGAAAGTCGTCCTCGACTTTTCTAAGGTCATAAATAGTTCATTAATGGGCAAAATCAGATTTAGTTATTCAGATATGGAGAAAATTTTTTTGAGTGTTTTCTATGTTTCAACTACGCTACTTTGAGTATTTTTACATGATTGCACATTAAAGGGTAAACAAGTAGGCGTAAGAAATCCTTTTAAACAGCAAACACTATTATTAATATTCATCTCATTGTTATCATAATATGGCACAAAAATTATTTATCCACAATATACGATTTCAATTCAGCAAGCTTGTCACATATAATGCAAATTCTGTGAACATAAAATTTATCAGCTACACCATAATTTCCAATCAAATTGAACTTATATGTGTAGATATAGGTACTAACTAGTGATTTTGAATAAGAAATTTCAGCAACACTATCAATCACACTAGATAGCTGATGCGGATATGCACGTGTCTTGTACTTTTCCGTTGAATATCTTATTCAACTGGAAAGAATTATTGAGCCACATGAAATATAGCCAGGTGAACTCATTTCAAACTATACTTAATGTTGTCATTCATAAAGATGAAATACTACATCATGTTATTACTTGGTGTATTCTTAGATTTGTCAATGGCAAAACAATAGAGATGCAAAAGGAAGCGGATAACCACATTATGTGCCAAAGACATGAAGGAACAAAGCCCACGCGGATGGAGCCAACAAGAACGAAGCACATGTGGCTGGTTGGAGCCCATGTGGAAGGGGGAAAGAAAGCCCATATGGCGGGAGAGTATAAGGACGGAGCCCAAGAACTTAGAGCACAAGTTTTAGACACTATTTTGAAGCCCAACTCAGACTTCCCACGTGCTCAATCCAAATCCAACTCGGATTCAACTCAGAATTCAATTCGGACTAGGTTCGGGACAGCCTGTCAGGTAGTTACTAAAAAGGTCATAACTTTCACAAACGGAGTCTGATTCAGGCGTTCTTGTACTTGTTGGAAAGATATTTTCAAGGGCTACGCAATGGATCTGGCCCCAGCATCAAATTCGTCACGGATCAAAAGTTATGACCGAAACAATATGACGGCTGTAAAATCTAGTTTCCTTTTTTTAAGAGTTCGTATCTAAAACCATATAGGGTTGAGTTGTACTAGGTTTGGGGGACTCTATGCACATCCCAAGAGGCTATATAAGCCCTGTATTGGCACCCTTAGAGGGGGACCAAGTTTTATGCATCAGATTGAAACATAGCTATTGCTTATTCTTTCAACACCGAGTTCATGCGAGGACTTTGAGAGAGAATTAGGCGATCCATTGTTCGCTCGCAACTCAAGGTCAAGCCGTGCTCCATTGGGAATTGGGGACTTGGCGTTCGTCGCTTGTGGTCGCGCGACGACAACTATCCGGTGTGTTTTGGGCGTATTCCGAAGAGTTGAGGGTTCGTGCATGGGCACGAGTGTTCAGCTAGCGACATCGTCTACTTCACATCAACTATCCACGGTTCCTCACTGAAAAGATCGGGACCCATCCCCATATCAATAGCTCTCTAGGATCATCAAACATGATATAGCATAAAGCATCATTAGAAGATATTCTAGTAAGAACTTCCTTATCAGTAATCAATTCCACATTATGTAAATTGAGTAAAGAAATTTCAGAATATGAAATTTTCTGTTGATCACATGAGTTCTCACAGCTACCCACCTTTTCATAATTAAATTTAGCACCAATATTGTTACCTTTGTCATCCTCCTCAAATGATGTAGATGCTGAGGGTTTAAAATTATTAGGATGTACCTATGAGGCAGTAAGTACTTTAACCTCTCCCGTGGTTATCTCCTCCTTATTTGTTTTCAAAGGTGCCAATTGTTGAATGTTTAATTCTTTATCTTTAATATCAACCTGCACAATGTGAGAAACAACACTAGAAGTAGATATTAATGTGTTAGTTTTAGATTCATCCTCACTTTGTCTATCTTCGACTTCTCTCTTTTCTTTTGGTGTATTTCTCACTCTCTTTTTTGTGCTCTCAACCTCACATATGGTGGAATCACAGATCTCACTCTTTTTATCATTCTCACTCAATTTGGCTATATGGCTCTCATCCTCGCATGGGTTATGGTATATTTCAAGAGCTATATGTAGTTTTGGAATATCACTATATGTCTTCTTGACCGAAAGGAAAGTCCCATGCTCGGTCATCTCCTCATGTGTCACACTAGTATGGACAGGAGAACTGGGGTATGATCATGGAGGGAACTGTGGTGTATATCTCTCCATAAGTTTCTTTTCCACTTTAATAGCATAATTCATAAGATATTACACACTACCAAAATATTTATGTTGAAGTGTAACGACGATCTTAGAATTCAATTCTCCTTTAAAGTATACCTTCTCTTTTAATGCACTAATGACACCGGCACGACGTATTGCATCTTGTAGCTCAAAATAATATTTTTGAACAGTATTACTCTCTTGTGTGATACTCTCTAAATAGCGAAGCAATCCCTACGCACAATAGGATGGCACAAATTCTCTCCTCATGAGTGCCTTCAAATCTGACTAAAATTTAATGAATTTGTTTCAATCATTGATGCCACCAACTATAAGCATATTCTTCAAATTCTCTAGTGGCACGCATCACCTCTTGGTCTTTAGGAAGATTTTCAAATCTAAATACTTTCTCCATTCGCCATTCCCACTCAAGATACTATTCTGGATTATTACTTCCATAGAAAGGAATAAAACTATCTTCTTCATGTTGTGGACGAAGTGCCTTAAGTTGTCCTTTCAAGGTGAAAAAAGTGGTGACGAACTCATTGCGCAAAGTCCCCCTTAAAGCTTGGAATTGAAAATGACCTGCCCGGGTATGCTCCTCTCCCATATTATCGTCTCCACCTATCATGATTAGTGGCACAAAGAATACACAAATAACACAACACATATATGATATGTGGAGTTCACTCTAACTCACTTTTTCCTCACCAAGTAAAGTTCTTACCCTTCCGAAGTGAATTAAGGTCAAAAGAAACTTATACTTGGTGGTGACTACAACAGAAAGTGATGATCAAGTGGATTTAAAAGTGACCCACAATTGCACGGCAAAGGATATTTAGTGGAGCTCGGTATGGAAGTATTTATCCTACACAATCTGAATTTAACGATGTTGTTGAATTAAGTAATAATCCAAGTTAGAAAAGCCTTGTCTATGTGCTGATCCAAAAGATATAAGTGAATTATATGAACGCACATGCAATGATCAATGTGACTCAATGCAAACAAAGGAATGAGCTAAAAGAAACAATCAGGAAATATTAGCTCGTTTTACATTAAGTACTAGGAGAGACGCTAGCCAATTACAATAATATGAATTTAAGGGCACAAGATTGCTCAAAAAAAATTAAATACACAATCCAAATTTATAAACTAAGCTTAACTCACTCAAATTCGGCCAATACTTTCTTTTCTTTTTCTTTTTTTTGCTCAAGCAGTGGCTTCTCTCTCTCTTTTTAATCGGCTGCCTTCTCTTTTTGTTTTTACTTAAGGCCGAATTAGGTTTAATTATTTCTTAGTTCTACATAAGTCCAAAGTTGTTCAGTATGGTGTAGATAATTCTAAAACAGCCTTAAAGTAATTATCAAAAACTAGTCTCAAGAGTCAAAAGATTTAAGTGAAAACCTCAATAGACACTCGGAATTCAAACCACAACAAACTTGGATTATCCAAATGTGTTCGACTAGGATTCTTTGCGGCAAAAACTTAGTGATGGATAGGGTTTCTTGCGGTCGAATGAAACAAGAAAAAAAACCCAGATATGTTCGTATGTAATAATTTTTTAAGATACACAAAGATCTTACGTAGACAGTAAGAACAAGAATTCAAACAGTGAATTGAATCTTCTTTTTTTGAATGCTAATTGAAAGATTAACTAGCGGGTTTTCAAAGGTCTAAATAACAATGATTAAGAAACGCAAAAGGACACTAAGAGCAGCACGTAAATAAAATTTCTAATGGACCAAAACTTAATAAAACTCACGAAAATAACAGATGCGAAACTAGGGTTTGGATTTTTTTGTTAAAATTTTCGGTTTAATGGACTATAGGATAGAAATAATCAATCTAAAAACAAGGGTAAGTATCATACCGAGTAAACTGCGCTCTGATACCAAGATGATATGGGGTTGTTCGATCTTTTCGACGTAGGATGGATACTCATGGAGGTTTTGATGAATCGCAACGAACCTCCATTGCTAGTGCAAAGGACGAACACTCTTTAATCTGCCAAAACACAGTCGTGTCGATTTCGCCGACCACCAAGTGAAGATCTATCGTACACCCAATTTCCAACAGAAAGGCTGAACGATCTTGATTGAAGAACACTCCTAATTCCTTATGGAATTTCGGCAATAATGATAAACTCCAACAAACTTTAGTAGATTAATTTTTCTCAAAGGTGGTCTCTGTTATATGGCCAATGGAGCCTCTATTTATAGGGGTATGCAGGCACTTGCATATGGAAAGTTTTCAACATATGGAAAGTAATCAAATCCTATCGGATTCTATTTCCATTTCCAAAACCGGAAGATTTTTTTGATGTTTTCGTCACGCACAGAAGGAATTTTGGGATGGAGCCAAATCTGTTGAAAAAAGGACAAGATAAGTTTTCCATGCTGTACTCACACATTCCAAATAGACTTTTGATATGAAATCTATGAGCATTTAAAGTTGATCTTGTCAGGCTGAGTTAGCGTCAGATTGTTTTGATAATTTCAGTGCGCACAAAAATAATTTGAAGGTGGGGCTAGATCCATCTAAAAGTAGACTTTAAAAGCTTTCCAACAAGTACTCATGAACCTCGATATTCCTCCTGGATAAAAATTTATGACCATTTGAAGTAGACGTTGTCAGGAGGGCTGAATCTGAGTCGAATGTGAACAGGACTTGGTTGCGCTTGACATGTGGGCCTGGTTCACGGTGGACTGAGTCCACAAACCTGAGGGCAGGCGGGTGACACGCGAGCACACGGGGGCTATGTGGCGCTGGCGTGGCGTCCACCGGGCTGCCACATCGGCTGCCACATCGGTCCGACGAGCTGACATGGCAGGCCGGTGGCGGTGGAGCTCGGGGACCAATGGTCACCGGCGAGCTAAAGGGCGGCGGCGCCAGCCAAGCGGTGTGTGAGCAAGAGGGGAGTGCGGGGAATCGATTGGTACCTAGCGCAGATCCCAAGGGTGGCCGGAACGGCTTGATGGCGGTGAAGGGCAGTGGTCGGAGGGGAGGTTCTTGGCGGCGGAGGTGTTCCAGTGCTGCAAAGTCTCTGGGTAGAGGTGGTCGAGGTTCGCAGGGGTGTGGGGATGGTCATGGCGTGGTCGATGAGGCACGGCGAGACCTGGGGCGGTGGCGATTGCTCACCGGAGTAGACGAAGCCGGCTGTAATATCCCAGAAAGTGAACCGAGAATTAATCGATTAATCGGAGGGAAGGACCAAATAGAAAAAGATTAATTAGAGATTTTCAGGGGAATTTTTGAATTTTTTTGGCAACCTGGGCCTTGGCCCAAGAGGTGGGCAGCCAAAAAGAAAAAAAGAGGGGGGGACCCTTCCCCAAACCCTAGCCGCCCCCTCCTCCTGTGGTGCGCCTCCCCTCCCCCTGCCTCCTGTGCGCCGCCCCTCCCTCCTCCCTGCCTCCTGTGGTGCGCCCTCCTCCTCCCGCCTCTCGTGCGCGCCTCCCTTCCCCGCCCCTCAAGACAACCCTCCCCTCTCCTCCCTGTCTTGTGCGCCAAAGGAAGGGAAGAGGAAAGGAAAGAAAGGAAAAGGGGAAGAGGAAAAAAGAAGGGAGTTCGTGGGGTGTTCGTGGTGTTCTTCAGCAATTAGTCAAGGGTAACCCTGCTGTTCTTCCATTGGATGCATTTTTATTAGTTGTCACTTTATCGATATTCTGGACTGCCGGGACAGACTGGGTTAGGCGGTGGTTTTGGGTTAGTTTTGTGGGGATTCAATTCTGGACCTCTCCTAGAGAGTCATAGAGGACGTCGTTATCTTTCCATGAAGTGCTAGAACGCGTCGATTGGACCTTTGTAGCAGAAGTTATGATTTTTTTCTTGCGAGACTGTTCTGCAGATCGGGAGGTTTCTGTCAGATTTTGGTAGATTGGTTTGGGCGATTAGAAAACAGGCGAATCAAAGGATCTCCATGTTATGAAAGTTGTAGAAAATTGTCTTAGCTTTCCAGGAAGGTCAAGAAATTATGATTTGGACATTCGGGCTGGAAGTTATGGCATTTTTAGTACGCTGAACATTGATGTTTTAGAGAATTATGATTCAAGTGGAGGACATATCCCAGAGGTGGCACCTTCTACACGTTCCCCGTTTTCTCACGGTTAAGGCAAGTACAACGATATAACATGAATACATGCATGCTCATGGTTATAATATGGATGTTTTGGTGCTGTTCATGGATGTTTGCAATTTACCTTGTTCATGAGAATTTCGGATGTATAAATAATGTGAATGTAAGATTTTATTTTATTGAGACATTCACACATATGCATCATGTAGATTTATTGAAGTCTTGGTCACAGAGTGACTAAGCGCCGAGGTCCCCGTCACGTTGAAGACATGACGGGTTAAAGGTCTCCATACTTGTGGAGTATGGGCAACTGGTCCCTGTACCAGGTGGTACAGGCATGGGTGTGTATGGACGGATACACACCTTGCATTACCGGTAAAATACAAAAGAGAAAGAGATAAAGAGATTTTTGATCATCTTGCATAGCATGACCTGTTCATATGGTTGATGGATGGCTTTATGTAGTGTTGTTTATAAATGTACAACCTTTTATATTTGGTGAGTCTTTGAACTCACTCTTGCTGTTGTTGTGTTTTCTTTTAGGTACCATCATAAGATCGGCATGTATGGGGAGAGGAATCGATTAGTTTTGTTGCACATCACACGGACTATCCATAATACAAGAGGAAAGAAAATAAAAGCTAATTGCCCGTATTACTTAAGTATTAGAGAATTATTAAATATCAGTTTCGAATTGTAATAAAAGATTAGAACTCTCTTATGATGTTTCTCTTCTTTATTTAATTGTTATAATTGTGGATGATTTAGAAAACTTAAACCATTCTGCTTTCACTATATTCTTAGTGTCATCCATTTCTTCTATTCATACTTGTTGTAATCTCTGTCTTGAACCACAATATTGGGGAGGTTCTGTCGAAATTTTATGCCTAGCGTAGTTAAATTACTATTGTTTTATTTCAAGTCGAGTAGCATTCCGGGTCATTGCTTGACTGGGGTGTTACAGTTGGTATCAGAGCGGACTGTATGTCCGTGGTTAATGAAATATTAAACTTGACACACCAAGCACTGTAGGTGAGAACGGGGTTTGCATTGCATCTATGTTTCTGTTGATTACCGTAATTGATTGTCTACTTAACGTTTGATTTTGCAATTGATTGTGTTATAGTGATGGCAAGGGGTGAAGGCCGTGGTCGTGGTCGTGGTCGGCAAGGTGCCAGACGAGGCCCAGCTGTGTCCCCGCCTGAAGTCCAGAACTCTGAAGCCAGGGAGGCCAGTTCTGTGGGATCAGAGGAAGAGGTTGCTTCGGCGGTTCAGGGGGACCAGACTCCACCAGCTGCACCCATTGCTGCACCCGTGGTGGCACCTGCGGCAGTACCGGCGATGGGTGTTATGGGACTGCACCAGTGGAATGCGCTGAGGTTGGACACCTTCGATGGCTTGGGCACACTAGTTGATGATGCTAACTTGCTGCGGCACATAGAGAGGCATTTGGGAGTGTTGGGTTTGACTTCAGAGCAGAGGGTTCAGTATGTGGCCTTTCAGCTGAAGGGGCAAGCGGATCTTTGGTGGGAGGGAGTCCTGTAAGCCAGAACCGCCGCCCAAGGACTAGCGACTTGGAAAGAATTTGTGGAGCAATTCAGGAGGAGGTTTTACACTGCCTCATTTGTGGAAAGAATGGAAGTGACATTGAACAGTTACAAGCAGGGCAAGATGTCAGTGTCAGAATATGAAGTGGATTTCAATAACATAATCCGCTTTGTTCCATTTGTGGCTACCAATGAAGTGGAGAAAGCCAAGAGATTTCGCCGAGGGCTTAGGCAGGAGTTTCGCCAGGTGTTGGGGGCCTTGGAGCTCCGTGATTTTGGCTCCTTGGTGGAGCAAGCTAGGGGTATGGAGCTCGAGATGCAGCTTGGAGAAGGAATACAAGGTACAGGAGGTACTGTGGTTTCTGAGGGTTCGGAGGGCAGCCAGAAGAAGAGTTTTGGAGGAGGTAGTGGGTCTTCGCTGAAGCCAATTTCCAAGAAGTTCAAAGGTCCACAAAATTCATTCAAGACCAGATTCACCAAGCCCCAGGCATCATCTACCTTTCACTCTTCAGCAAATGCTCCCATGATGTGTCTGGCCCCAGGACAGGGATGAAATGTTTCAAGTGTGGAGATGGTCATCGTGCTTCATAGTGCACTTGGACTGGAGCTTGTCGCCATTGTGGTCAGGAAGGCCACAAGGCTTTGGTTTGTAAGCGGAACCCCGCCAACATCATTAAGTGGGAACAGATCCAAGCATCATCTTCAGCGCCAGCGGCTTCTTCTCGAGGGTCAGTGCAGATGCTAGTAGCCGCTCCTACTCAGCCTTGGGGGCCGCCTCCGCCTCACTACCCTTTTCCTGGAGGGATTCCACCAGAGTACTCTTGGCCGCCTTTCTCCGCGGCATTGTTTCCAGCTGTGGCGCCATCAGCACCTCCTGCAGCAGCGGCACCGCCATACCCAGGTGTTGGGGCACCAGTCGCCCCAGCCTCAGTCTCCTACGCCATGCCGACTGCTAAGTCAGTGGGTCATCCCGATGTGGTGACAGGTACGCTTTTGGTGGATTCAGTGGAGGCTTTTGTTTTGTTTGACTCTGGGGCTACTTTTTCCTTTGCATCTTTAGAGTTTGCTAGCTGGGCAAATTTGAATATGCAGCATATAGCTCAGTCTGTTCTAGTTAATTCGCTTGGGGGAATTCTTTCAAGTTCTACTGTCTGTCCGGGTTGTGTGCTCACTATAGATGGGGAGAACTTTATTGCTAATTTGATGGTTATGAGGATGGAGCGTTTGATATTATTTTGGGAATGGATTGGTTGCATAGTTACCGTGCGGCCATATCATGCTATTGGAAGACAGTAACTCTGTAAGCGCCGTCGGGCCAAGAAATAGATTTCTAGGGTTGTGCTCCCTCCTTTTCACCTAGTGTGCTGGCTAGTTTGTATCTTGGTAGTAGGGAAGCAAAGAGTGGATTTCTCTTGTCTCTAGTGGAAAAGTCGAATTCCTCTTTGGTTGTAGAAAATTTTCCAGTGGTTCGGGAATTCTTGGATGTATTCCCAGCAGAGTTGCCAGGGATGCCTCCACCGCGACCAGTGGAGTTCAGGATTGATTTAGTGCCAGGTGCACGGCCAATTTCTATGACCCCGTACCGTTTGGCCCGTCCGTTTCAGGAAGAACTAAAGAAGCAATTGGATGATCTGAGAGCGAAGGACCTTATTTGACCTAGTGTGTCCCCGTGGGGAGCTCTTGTGCTATTTACTAAGAAGAAGGATGGGAGTTGGTGCATGTGCATTGATTACCGCGCTCTCAACCAGCTGACCATCAAGAATAAGTATCCATTACCCCGCATTGAAGATCTATTTGATCAATTGAGAGGGGCTAAGGTATTCTCAAAGATTGATCTTTAGTCGGGATACAATCAGATTCCTATCCGAGAGGAGGACATTGAAAAGACGGCATTCTCCACAAGGCATGGGCATTTTGAATTTAAAGTTATGTCTTTTGGACTAACGAATGCCCCTACTGTTTTCATGGAGATAATGAATAGGATATTGCATGAGTATCTGGATGACTTCGTAGTTGTGTTTATTGACGAAATTCTGATTTACTCAAAGACTGAAGCAGATCATAGACGACATCTGAGGCTGGTATTGGAAACATTAAGGAAGCATAAGTTCTTTGCTAAGCTAAAAGAATGTGAGTTCTGGGTGTCTTAAGTAGGATTCTTGGGGCATATCATCAGTGATAAGGGGATATCAGTTGATCAAAGTAAAGTTTCCACAGTGGTAGAGTGGGAAAGGCCGACTAGTGTTAAAGAGGTGAGAAGCTTCCTTGGGATGGCAGGTTACTATCGACAATTTGTACAAGATTTCTCCATCATTGCCAAGCCATTATCAAGGCTCATGCAGAAGGATGTGAGGTTTCTGTGGGATGATAATTGTGAGCGTAGTTTTCAGATTTTGAAGGAAAGGCTGGTGACCGCTCATATTCTCACTGTTCCGGAACCAGGGAAGTGTTTCACGGTTTTCTCCGATGCTTCACGAGTTGGACTGGGATGTGTTCTCATGCAGGATGGTAAGGTTATAGCTTATGCATCGAGGCAACTGAAGAAGCATGAGTAGAATTATCCAACCCATGATCTAGAGTTGGCCGCCGTTGTGTTTGCGTTGAAACTTTGGAGGCACTACCTTTATGGTGAGTCTTGTGATGTGTTTACAGACCACAAGAGTCTTAAGTATATTTTTACTCAGAAGGAATTGAATTTGAGGCAGCGCAGGTGGCTGGAGCTGATCAAAGATTATGATCTCACCATTCAGTACCATCCCGGTAAGGCTAATGTAGTGGCCGATGCACTTAGTCGCAAAGCGACGCCAGCTACTTTGGATTGCCTTATGGCTAATTTCAACCGTATGGGGATATCTTATTGCTATGCGGGCACGGCACGAGCTGAGACACAGTTGATCTTGGAGTCAGCCATTCCAGAACGTGTGCGGGAAGCACAACAGCATGATCAGTTGCTGCAGAGGGTCAGGAAGCGTATAGAGATGGGGAAAGAAGGGGATTTCAGTTTGGATGAGTCGGGTGCATTGCGTTTTAAAGGACGCATCTGTATTCCACAGAAAGCAGAAGTCAAAGGTGATATATTGAGAGAAGCACACCGTACCCCATATACTGTTCATCCAGGAGAGACAAAGATGTACCGTGATTTGAAATAGAATTTCTGGTGGAAACAGATGAAAGTGGATATAGCTAATTATGTCGCCTCTTGTGGTATCTGTCAGTAAGTAAAGGCAGAACATAAAAGACCAGCAGGGTTGTTGCAACCATTAGAGGTCCCTCAATGGCCTTGGGATGATATTTCTATGGATTTTGTGGTTACGTTGCCTCGGTCACCACGAGGCAAGGATGCAGTTTGGGTGATAGTGGATCGACTCAGCAAGTCAGCGTACTTCATTCCCATCCACACGACTAGCTCGGCAAGTGATTTGGCTCCTATATATGTGCGAGAGATAGTGCGACTTCATGGTGTGCCAAAGACCATAATTTCTGACAGAGACACCAAGTTTGTCTCCAAGTTCTGGGAGAGTCTACAGAGTGCAATGGGCACTCAGCTCTACCTAAGTATGGCATTTCATCCACAGACAGATGGACAGTCGGAACGCACCATTCAGACCTTGGAGGATATGTTGAGGTCCTGTGTGTTGACCTGGAAGGGTAGTTGGAAAGACCAGCTGCCTTTAGCGGAGTTCGCTTATAATAACAGCTATCATTCAAGTATCAAAGCTGCACCATTCGAAGTGTTGTATGGCCGTAAATGCAGGTCGCCCCTTTGCTGGGAAGCGGTGGGCGAGAAGGCTGTCTTAGGTCCGGATTGGGTCCAGAAAACAGTTGAGCGAGTGGCCTTGGTGAGGTAGAATCTGTTGGCTGCCCAGAGCAGGCAAAAAGCTATGCGGATGTGAGGAGAAGGAATTTTGATACGGGGATGGGTCCCGATCTTCTCAGTGAGGAACCGTGGATAGTTGATGTGAAGTAGACGATGTCGCTAGCTGAACACTCGTGCCCATGCACGAATCCTCAACTCTTCGGAAAACACCCAAAACACACCGGATAATTGTTCATCGCGTGACCACAAGCGACGAACGCCAAGTCCCCAATTCCCAATGGAACGACGGCTTGACCTTGAGTTGCAGAACGAACAATGGATCACCTAATTCTCTCTCAAAGTCCTCGCATGAACTCTGGTGTTGAAAGAACAAGCAATAGCTATGTTTCAATCTGATGCATAAAACTTGGTCCCCTTGTAAGGATGCCAATACAGGGCTTATATAGCCTCTTGGGACGTGCATAGAGTCCTCCAAACCTACTACAACTCAACCCTATATGGTTTTAGATACGAACTCTTAAAAAAGGAAACTAGATTTCACAGCCGTCATATTGTTTTGGTCATAACTTTTGATTCGTAACGAATTTGATGCTGGGGCCAGATCCATTGCGTAGCCCTTGAAAATATCTTTCCAACAAGTACAAGAACGCCTGAATCAGACTCCGTTTGTGAAAGTTATGACCTTTTTAGTAACTGCCTGACAGGCTGTCCCGAACCGAGTCCGAATTGAATTCTGAGTTGAATCCGAGTTGGATTTGGATTGAGCACGTGGGAAGTCTGAGTTGGGCTTCAAAATAATGTCCAAAACTTGTGCTCTAAGTTCTTGGGCTCCGTCCTTATACTCTCCCGCCACATGGGCTTTCTTTCCCCCTTCCACATGGGTTCCAACCAGCCACATGTGCTTCGTTCTTGTTGGCTCCATCCGCGTGGGCTTTGTTCCTTTATGTCTTTGGCACATAATGTGGTTATCCACTTCCTTTTGCACCTTTATTGTTTTGCCATTGACAAACCTAAGAATACACCAGGTAATAACATGATGTAGTATTTCATTCTTATGAATAACAAAATTAAGTATAGTTTGAAATGAGTTCACCTGGCCATATTTCATGCGGCTCAATAATTCTTTCCAATTGAATAAGATATTTAACGGAAAAGTACAAGACACGTGCATATCCGCATCATCCTCCCCTTCTTCAAGAAAAGCCGTCCTCGGCTTTTGATAGCCTGAAATTGTGCTAAACAAAGAATACAACGTGTATGCATGGTATATATATTAAATCGTTAATATTTCTTCGGCTTATATCATCATAAACTTTTGGAGGTGTAGTAAATGAAAAGAATAACACATATGCCTGGTATATATAAGAGTCAATTGTTGTGACATTCTCACTATTTTGCACAAACCGTTGAATATAGCATCGACTAAAAGATGTATGCATTGCATTATTATTTTTCACATCATTCTTCCTCCCATAAAAGAAAGTCGTCCTCGACTTTTCCAAGGACATGGACAGATCCTTAATGAGTAAAATCAGATTTAAATGTGTAGATATGGGAAAGAAAATGTTGAGTGTTTTCCATTCTTCAGCTGCGCTACTCTGATTATTTTTGCATGATTGTACACCAAGAATCGAACAACTAGATTTGTGAAATCTTTCTAAACAGTACGTACTATTGGTGAAATTCATCTCATCATGATCATAACATGGTGCAAAAGATTGTTTATCCATAATATGTAATGTCAAGTCAGTAAGCTTATCACATGTAATGCAAATTCTATGAACATAAAATTCATCATCTATACCATAATGGCCAATCAAATTGAACTTATATGTGTAGGCATGGGTACTAACTAGTGATTTTGAACATGAAATTTCAGCAACCTTATCAATCACACTAGATAGCTCTCTAGGAGTGTCAAACAAGATATAGCATAAAAAATCATTAGGAGATATTCTAGTAAGAACTTCCTTGTAAGTAATCAATTCCACATTATGTAAATTAAGCATTGAAATTTCGGAACATGGAGTGTTCGGTTGATCATATGAGTTCTCACAATTACTAACCTTTGCATAATTAAATTCAGCACCACTATTGTTACCTTTATCGTCCTCCTCAGATGATGTAGGTGTTGGGGGTTTAAAATTATAAGGATGCACCCATGGGACAGCAGGTACTTCATCCCGTCTTGTGGTTATCTCCTCTTCATTTGCCTTCAAAGGTGTCGCTTGTTGAATGTTCAATTCTTCATCTTTAATGTCAACCTGCATAATATGAGAAACAACACTAGAAGTAGATATTAATAAGTTAGTTTCAGATTCATCCTCCCTTTGTCTATCTTCTTCTTCTCGCTTTTCTTTTATTGTCCCTCTAACACTCTCAATTTGGATGCTCTCAACCTCACATATGGTGGAATCACACAACTCACTCTTTTTATCACTCTCACTCAATTTGGCTATGTGGCTCTCTTCCTCACATGGGTTGTGGTGTATCTCGGGAGCTATATGTAGTTTTGGAGGACCGTGCACACTTGTGTCATTAGCAGGTGCTCCCCCACGTAGATTGTGGTGTGCGAACATGGCACGCAGCTCCAGAAAGTTATTATTGATGGTCGTATGCAATTGTTGAACCTCCTTCCCGAGGTGGTTCAGTCCTGTGTGAACTTTCCTGAGCTCATTGCGTACGCTAGTGTTACCATCAAGAAGTTGTTGTTGTAGCATCTCGCGCAATCGAGTGTACTCGGTCCACGTAACCGGCGCCTCCGGATTAGGTGGATCTTCCTCGTGACCTGACATGGAAACAACTCTCAAATAAGAAGCGAGGTTACATCTGGGTTAGTAAAACAAAAGCTCTCTCTATGCTTGCAACTTACTATCCTGAAAACAAGGCAAGCTTACCGTTCCAAAGTGAATCAAGGACGTCAAATCGACACTTGGGACAGCGAACGACTTCAACCCGGTAATGTATGAGCGTAACCAAGAGCAAGGGAGTACACAAACAGGTGTAGGTGGAGCTTGGACAGGTATGTGTATAACCTATGCAATCTGATATTCAAGGTATTGTAAAGCTAAGTAATGATCCAAGCTAGAGTATTTGCCTATGTGCTGATCCAATTGGTTAAAACGAAAAGTATGAACGCACACGCAACGATAAATGGGACTTAATGCAAACAAAGGAACTGAGCTAGAAAGTGGCAATCTGAAATTGAGATGAATAACTAGCTCGTTTTGCACTAAGTACAAGGAGAGACGCTAGCCAATTGCAATAGTTATGAATGTAAGGGCACAAGATTGCTCTATGAGAATATAAGTGCACAAGCTGAAAATATGAACTAGGGTTTTTTTTTTCACAGAGTTTTGGCCAACACTTTCTATTTTCACTGTTTCTTGATCAAATCGCAGGAAACTTTCAAGCTTTCTTCTTTTCTTTTCTTTTTTTTAACTTACTCCTTTTTTTTGCCAAACTACTGTTTTCTTCCCTTTGCACAAATTCAAGAATTCAGCAAGTGTAAATAATACTCAAGAACAGCCCTAATAGCAATATCAATAGCTAGTCTCAATTGATGAAAAGATATAAGTGAAGCTCAACTGTAGCAATTCTTGCTTTTCGGTCAGTTAGGGTTTGGCACAAGTAGTGATTTGTTTCTTTGAAGCCAAACCGAAAACTTTCGGTTTTGAAGGAAGTGAATACTATCTCAAACTCTCCCCCAAAGAGAATTTGGATGGATCTCTTGAGAGCAATGTGGACAGCAAGGAATTTAGGATTCAAAAGTAAATGCAATTTACTCTTTTTTTTGTTGCTAATTGAGGAATTCAATCAACAATTTTGTAGGGTTTATGTGGACACAAAGATCAAGCTACGCGAAGGAAACACACGGATCAGCACGAAAACAAAACTCTAATGGACGAAAACTTAACAAAACGCACAAGAACTAAATTGATTAAACTACGGTTTTTGGTATTGTAATTTTTGGTTTAATGGAAGATAGGACAGAAAAACGAATCTAACTACGGGTAAAGAAGTTCTCACCGAGTAAACCTAGGCTCTGATACCATATGATACGGGGATGGGTCCCGATCTTCTCAGTGAGGAACCGTGGATAGTTGATGTGAAGTAGACGATGTCGCTAGCTGAACACTCGTGCCCATGCACGAACCCTCAACTCTTCGGAAAACACCCAAAACACACCGGATAATTGTTCGTCGCGTGACCACAAGCGACGAACGCCAAGTCCCCAATTCCCAATGGAACGACGGCTTGACCTTGAGTTGCAGAACGAACAATGGATCACCTAATTCTCTCTCAAAGTCCTCGCATGAACTCTGGTGTTGAAAGAACAAGCAATAGCTATGTTTCAATCTGATGCATAAAACTTGGTCCCCTTGTAAGGATGCCAATACAGGGCTTATATAGCCTCTTGGGACGTGCATAGAGTCCTCCAAACCTACTACAACTCAACCTTATATGGTTTTATATACGAACTCTTAAAAAAGGAAACTAGATTTTACAGCCGTCATATTGTTTTGGTCATAACTTTTGATCCATGATGAATTTGATGCTGGGGCCAGATCTATTGCGTAGCCCTTGAAAATATCTTTCCAACAAGTACAAGAACGCCTGAATCGGACTTCGTTTGTGAAAGTTATGACCTTTTTAGTAACTGCTTGACAGGCTGTCCCGAACCGAGTCCGAATTGAATTCTGAGTTGAATCCGAGTTGGATTTGGATTGAGCACGTGGAAAGTCTGAGTTGGGCTTCAAAATAGTGTCCAAAACTTGTGCTCTAAGTTCTTGGGCTCCGTCCTTATACTCTCCCGCCACATGGGCTTTCTTTCCCCCTTCCACATGGGTTCCAACCAGCCACATGTGCTTCGTTCTTGTTGGCTCCATCCGCGTGGGCTTTGTTCCTTTATGTCTTTGGCACATAATGTGGTTATCCGCTTCCTTTTGCACCTTTATTGTTTTGCCATTGACAAACCTAAGAATACACCAGGTAATAACATGATGTAGTATTTCATTCTTATGAATAACAAAATTAAGTATAGTTTGAAATGAGTTCACCTGGCCATATTTCATGCGGCTCAATAATTCTTTCCAATTGAATAAGATATTTAACGGAAAAGTACAAGACACGTGCATATCCGCATCAAATTTGGAATTTGAAGTGGGGGACCAGGTGCTCTTGAGAGTATCTCCCTCCAAGGGTGTGGTGAGGTTTGGTACCAAAGGGAAGCTTAGCCCGAGGTACGTTGGACCTTTCACAATCCTAGCTCGCATCGGGAAGTTGGCTTATCGTTTGGAACTTCTCGAGTCTATGCGCGGGGTTCATAACGTGTTTCACATGTCCATGTTGAGGAAGTACTTGCGAGATCCAGAGCTTCATATTTCACTGGAACCATTAATACTTGAACAAGACCTATCCTTCGAGTCTAAGCCGGTTCGAATTCTGGAAAGATCAGAGAAGGCATTGAGGAATGAAACTCTAAAGTATGTCAAGGTGCTCTGGTCGCAGCAGTCTGAAAGGGAGGCCACTTGGGAATTGGAGTCTCACATGTGTGAGCAATACCCAGAATTATTCACAATAGGTGCGTGATTTACGATTAAGTTTTAGCTGTGATCAAACCTTGGTGTAAGCATGGTTAGAATTCGGGGTCGAATTCTGTTTAAGGGGGGTAGAATGTAATATTGCAGAAAGTGAACCGAGAATTAATCGATTAATCGGAGGGAAGGACCAAATAGAAAAGGATAAATTAGAGATTTCCAGGGGGAATTTGTAATACCCCAAAAGTGATTCGAGAGTTAATCGATTAATTGAAGGGAAGGACCTTATAGAAAAGAGTTAAATAGAGATTTTTAGAGGGGAATTTCTGAAAATCCTAGCAACCTGGGCTTGGACCTGGGCCTTGGCCCAAGAGGTGGGCAGCCAAAAGGGGGAGGGACCCTCCCCCAAACCCTAGCCGCCCTCCTCCTCCCTGTGTGAGCCCCCTCCTCCCCCTCCTGTGGTGCGCCCCCTCCCCTCCCCCTGCATTGCGCCGCCTCAGGCCATCCTCCCTGGCCGAGCGCCTCCCTGCGCCTCTCCCTGCACCTCCCCCTGCGCCCCCCTATGAGCCGCCCCGCCCCTGCCTTGGTGCGCCGCTCCATGCCTTGGTGCCGCCTCTCCAGCAGTTCCTCTTCCCCCCATTGAAGCTCTTCTACCGGTGGAACAGGTACCCCTTTTTGTTAGATGTTTCAATGTCGATTTTCTGGATTGCCGGGGCAGATCGGGTTAGGCGGCTGTTTTGGGGCAGTTTCGTGGGGATTTAGATCTGGACTTCTCCTAGAGAGTTGTAGAGGATGACTTTACCTTTCCATGAAGTGCTAGAACGCATCGATTCGACTTTTGTAGCAAAAGTTATGATTTTTCTTGTAGGACTGTTCTGCAGATCGGCAGTTTTCTCTCAGTTTTTGGTAGATTGGTTTTGGCGAATAGAAAATGGCAGAATCAGAGGTTCTCCATGTTATGAAAGTTGTAGATAATTGTCTTACTTTCCAGGAAGGTCAAGAAATTATTATTTGGACACTCGGGCTGGAAGTTATGGCTTTTTTAGTGTGCTGTCCAGAGAACTCGATGTGAGCATTGATGTTCTAGGGAATTGGGTGGTGCGGGTAGAAGATGGCCGAATCAGGGAGGCTCCCCAACTAGGTTTAGTTAGATAATTTAATTATCTTTCCAGAAAGTCAAAGATCACCCTATTCAGACACCTGTGCCAATAGTTATGAATTTTTGAAGTTGACTGTCCTCAGAGGTAGGCGGGGTGACTGGTAGGATTTTGGATTTGGGGACCGAGATAGACGAATTTGTGCTAGTTCATGTTTGTTTTTATTTGAGCGAAGGTTCGCTACGGTTATCGTAGCAACTATTATAATTATTATTCAGGTGGAGGACGGACCCCAGAGGCGGCACTTTCTACGCGTCCGCTGCTCTCTCACGGTTAAGGCAAGTATAACGATGGTTTAAATTTGATAGTGTGGAATGTTGTTGTTTGATCCATATTATGAACATAGGGGTGTGTCGTGGTTGAGGAAGATTATAAGGGTGCTGTCTATGAATGTTTACAATTTACAATGTGCAAGAGTAATTTTGGTGCATGGAGTATGTGAATGCAAATATTTATTTTATCGAGACATTCACGCATATGCATCATATTGATCTATTGAAGTCTTAGTCACGAGTTGACTAAGCGCCGAGGTCCCCGTCGTGTTGGTGACACAACGGGCTAAAGGTCCCCATACTTGTGGAGTATGGGCAATTGGTCCCTGTACCAAGTGGTACAGGCATGGGTGTGCATCGACGGATGCACACTCTGCATTACCGGTAAAATGCAAAAGAGAAAGAAATAAAGAGTTTTTGATCATCTTGCATAGCATGGTTTGACTATATGGTTAATGGATGGGTTTGTGAAAGTGATGTTTATAATGGTATTTATTTCTATCAATTATATTTGCTGAGTCGATGGACTCACTCTTGCTGTTGTGTTTTTTTCTTTAGGTACCATTTTTGAGATCGGCATGCATAGGGAAAGGAACTGTTTAGTATTGTTGCACTTCACACGGACTATCCACAATAGAAGAGGAAAGGAAAATAAAAAGCTATTTGCCTGAATTACTCAAGTAGCAAATGATTATTGATCTGTCAGATTCAAATTGTAATAAAGGATTAAATATCTCTTACTATGTTCCCTTCCTTATTTAATTGATTTAATTGCGAACGATTTAGTAAACGTAAACTATTCTGCTTATGTTTTATTATTATTCTTATTGTCATTCATTGCTTCTACCTATACTTGTTACCATCCCTGTCGTGAGCCACATTACAGGGGAGGTTCTGCCGAGATTTTTTTGTGCCTAGCATAGTTAGTTACTCTAGTCTTATCTCTAGTGGAGTAGCATTCCGGGTCATTACTTGACTGGGGTGTTACAGTTGGTATCAGAGCGGGCTGTAGGTCCGTGGTGAACGAAATATTAATTTTGACACACTAAGCAATGTAGGTGGGAATGGGGTTTGCATTGCATCTACGTTTCCGTCGGTTATCATAGTTGAATGTATGCTTAATGTTTGCCTTTGTACGTGTTATGAGATGATCTTTTGTGCCTATGATTTGATTATATAATTGTTATATGTGGGGATAGTTGATGTCGAGAGATAGAGATCGCAGTGTGGCCATTGACATGGCCAGGTTATATCACTATTCGTGGTATTGAAATGGTGAAGGATTTTTCCTTGAGCAACTTAGTTTCAAAAGTTAGGAATGAGTTATTTAGAAAAGTTTCTCTCTTCCTTGAATTGAATTTGGTCAATTCTTGTCCTGTGGTGGTGGATGAATTTATCTTGGGCTCGTGGTTCATTGTAGTTGAGGGTTTTCAATTGGTTTCTACCTGTTCTTTGAAGTAATTATTGTTTCTCGGACTATTGAGACACTTTTGCTACTTGCGAACATTGTGGATTTGCAAGGTTGGTCCCTTTGTGGGAGTTTTGTCTTGTTGTGAAACATGTCTCATTTGTTCGCTTGGTATTCTGGTTAATGAAAAATTTATGTTGCAAATTCTTTAACATGTGAAAGCTTTGGCTTTATGTAATTCTTTTGGATTATTCTAAATGTCGAAGTTTAATACCTCTTTTTCTGAAGGGAGGTGTTAAAATCCTTTTGTGATGTCTTGTTATGGTTAAGTCAGAGTTTGTAAACAAATAAATTGATATGGTATGAGTATCCTTGGAAGTGAAACCGAATAAGTTGATGTTGTTTTCTTGTGGTTGTTCATGAACTGTGTTTATGAATAGGGCTATTCTTAATGGAATCAATGGAGTTGCTAAGAGACGTGGAACTTCGATGAACTGGTTGATCAATAGGAGAGACAAAATTAGTAAACTTTTGGGATAAATTGGATCAACGGGTCACAATGGATTAATCTAACCGTTTAGGATAGTTAAATTCAAAAGGTGTTGGATTACTGTATTAGTGGATATTAATCTTGGAGTTATCTTTGTGGATACTTAGTGTTCGTATGTAATTACTAAGTGCAAACGTTGGGGGTTTAAAAATGTGATCTATATTTACATGAAGGTGGGATTGTCAGATGATGTTATGTCTTTGATGAAAGAGTTTTTGTAGAATTATTAAAAGTGTGTAGTAGATCTCCTCTAATTTAAAGCGGTTGTCGTTGTGAGGTTGTAAGGTTTTGAAATACTTTCAATTTGAGGATGGGATGATAAAGTAGCATGGAACTATTTGACGAGATTTTGGAGGGCCTTATAATGGAAGGGTAGACGATAACAATTCTTGTTAAGAATGTATTATTCTTGATGTTAGTAAGATTGTTGCAACCTTATTGGAAAAAAAATTTGAAATAAGTTATTGTGTTCTTTTGGAAAGGTTTATGATGCACTAGTAGGCTATGATGATTCATGCTAAGAATATATAATGATGAGGTTAGTAAAACTGAGTATGAGATGATGAGGGTAGTGTTGATTCTTTTAGAAGTAAAAGAATTTGTTCGCCTTTCGTGATGTCAGTTAAATGAAATGTTTGGAGTTTTGCATTCATGATCCTATGGGAGTTCATGAATTATTGTGGTATCTGAAATTAGTTTGCGCAGAGTGACGTATTGGAAGGTTCTATCGGTTCTTAAGTAATTCTTGTGATTTGAGCTTAAAGGATCGTTTGCTTGAAGGTGGTAAAGTGATATTTCCATTAAAGAAAATTATGTCCTTTATTAAATTAAAGGGTGTAGTAGAGGTATTCGCGGTTGGATTCAAATTTTGTACCTTACAGCTTATTGAAGTGTGCTTAACCTCGTTGGTTTGCCTTAAAGGAATTCCTCAAGTTCCAAAAGCAGTGCTTTATTTATTTATTTATTTCCGGTTGAAGTTTGATATTTTCTTCTTGTGGGACTTGTGCACTCAACTGTGGTCTCGTCTTCTTTTTCCAAGATCTTGGCTATTTGACTTTTTCCTTGGTCTTGTGTCTCTGGTGAGTGGTAAATGTTTTACTATGTGTTGAAAAAAAATTGTTTCTATTTATATCTTCTTCTGAGGAAGGATTAACCAATCCGTGTTGCAAGGCCTTTTAGGTTGTATAATGGCAACTTGATAGTGGTGGTCAAGTAGATGATTTTGGTGAGATTATAGGTGTCAAGTTGTTTGAGAATTCATTGAGTGATAAATTGATTTCTTGGAATAATTCTTGTAGGGATTTGATTTAAATAGAATGTTTGTCTTTGGAGCTAACTGATCTTATGGATTGCAATTAGTAGAACCTATAGTAGATTGTGGTTCAAGAATGTTTCGATTATTTTGATGGAACATTAGAATTATCAAAAGTATGAGAATCTTGATCGATCTTATTAGAGTATTGTGATTGGGCACTTTGCAAGGTTTAGTAGGATGATTAGGGTGGTGTAGTTAGTGAGATTGTAGTGGTGAAGAAGTCTAACCACTATGGGAATCAGTGGGATAGTAGGAATTGTTGAATTATTGCTATGCATGATTTGGCTTCAGTGAGTAACCCTCCAAGAGTTAGAATCTTTCAAAAGATTATTAGGTTGAGAATATGTTTTCATGTGATTGTTAATGATGGAGCATGCTTGATTGTGGTAATTTTAGTCACCAATTCGAGAGTCTTCATATCAATTATATCGAAGTACATATATAGGAGCCCTAGAGATGGAAAAAAAATTGTTTTGATGTTTTATGCTAGAACCGCAGAGGCTAAAGATGTTGTGTGAGAATATTGGAACAAGGGGATTCTAAATAGTGTGATGCTCCTTGATAGTGTCCTTGGGGTGAGGGAACTGAGTGTGTGTGCTGAGAATTTCAAGTTGATTATCCTTAAAGGATTGTGGCGAAGTGATTGTGGGTGAAAACAATGATGAGGTGCATTGGAAATTATTTATCAAAGTAACCATGTTGGTAGAGGAGTTGGCTAGAGTATGTTATTGTGAGGACAGTAGAGTCTCTCCACAAAGGTGTGGTTTATGCACTCGGTTTGAGCATAGTATTGATGTTAGCAGTTTAAGATAAATGAGTTATTATGGTGTGTGATGAGTTGGAATCTTGTGATTCAAGAGAAAGTTTATTCCAAAAAAAACAACAATATTTTTTTTCGGGTAGTAAAATGCCCTCTTGATTCTTATTTGAGCTATGTAATGATAGCAAAAGTCTTTTGTGGTTTGAGTTGACTTTATGTTGGCATGTGTGGTTTTTCCAGTTCAGAAAAAAAACAAAGGAAGGGTTTGGCATTGGAGTGATTCTCCTATGCCTTATGTGTTGTTATTTGCAAATTATCTACTTGGAATGTGGAGAGGTTCTCATGTTGAATCCTTGATTTTTAGATTTGATTATTTTGGTGGGGAGCTGGTGAAGTGTGGTTGTAATGAGCATCCTTTATCTTCAGTTGGATTCTGGACGTAAAAGGGATTGTTTACAATGAGCCCTTTTGTTCGTCAATGGTTAAATGAGGTGCTCCTTGTTAAGGTAAAGAGATCGATTAAGAGTTGGAACAAGAGCTTCGTTTGATGTTATAGTTGTGTAGGTTGGTACCAAAGAGAATGATAACTCGAGGTATATTTAATCGCATATGTAGTTGTGAGAATTTGGAGGATGGTGTATCGCTAGGACCGCCTTGAGTCCTAGGGTGGGATACACAACGTTATGTATGACCCGGTGTCGAGCAGATACCTGCGAGATCTAGAGCTATATATTTTACTAGAACCGTTATTACTTGAACATGATCTGTCCTTTGAGTCCAAGCTGGTGCGAATTCTGGAATGATCAGGAGAAGCATTGAGGAATA
The DNA here is from genome assembly GCA_036346265.1 of Melocanna baccifera. Lineage (NCBI taxonomy): Eukaryota > Viridiplantae > Streptophyta > Magnoliopsida > Poales > Poaceae > Melocanna > Melocanna baccifera. Next base: position 9,232,704 of record CM070709.1, read on the forward strand.
AACTTTAAAGTATGTCAAGGCAGATAGAGATAGAAGCCACTTGGGAATTAGAGTCTCGCATGCGTGAGCAATATTCAGAATAGGTGCGTGTTAATATGATTAAGTTTTAGCTGTGATTAAACCTTGGTGTAAGCATGGATAGAATTCGGGGTCGAATTCTGTTTAAGGGGGCTAGAATGTAATACCCCAAAAGTGATTCGAGAGTTAATCGATTAATTGGAGGGAAGGACCTTATAGAAAAGAGTTAAATAGAGATTTTTAGAGGGGAATTTCTGAAAATCCTAGCAACCTGGGCTTGGACCTGGGCCTTGGCCCAAGAGGTGGGCAGCCAAAAGGGGGAGGGACCCTCCCCCAAACCCTAGCCGCCCTCCTCCTCCTCCTCCCTGTGTGCGCCCCCTCCTCCTCCTCCCTGTGTGCACCCCCTCCTCCCCCTCCTGTGGTGCGCCCCCTCCCCCGCCCTTGCGCCGCCCGAGCCCTCCTCCGGCCGGCGCCTCCTGCGGCTCCCCTCCCCTGAGCCGCCCCCTGCCTTGGTGCGCCGCTCCATGCCTTGGTGCCGCCCCTCCAGCAGTTCCTCTTCCCCCCATTGAAGCTCTTCTACCGGTGGAACATGTACCCCCTTTTTGTTAGATGTTTCAATGTCGATTTTCTGGACTGCCGGGGCAGATCGGGTTAGGCGGTTGTTTTGGGGCTGTTTCGTGGGGATTTAGATCTGGACTTCTCCTAGAGAGTTGTAGAGGATGACTTTATCTTTCCATGAAGTGCTAGAACGCATCGATCCGACCTTTGTAGCAGAAGTTATGATTTTTTTCTTGCGAGACTGTTCTGCAGATCAGGAGGTTTCTGTCAGATTTTGGTAGATTGGTTTGGGCGATTAGAAAACGGGCGAATAAGAGGATCTCCATGTTATGAAAGTTGTAGAAAATTGTCTTAGATTTCCAGGAAGGTCAAGAAATTATGATTTTGACATTCGGGCTGGAAGTTATGGCATTTTTAGTGCGCTGTCCAGAGCATCCGACGTGAACATTGATGTTTTAGAGAATTGGATGGTGCGGGTAGAAGGCTGCCGAATCAGGGAGGCTCACCAACTAGGTTTAGTCAGATAATTTAATTAGCTTTCCAGAAAGTCAAAGAACACCCTATTTGGACTCCTGCACCAATAGGCATGAATTTTTGAAGTTGACTGTCCACAGAGGTAGGCGGGGTGACCGGTAGGATTTGGGATTTGGAACCGAGATAGACGAATTTGCTAGTTCATGTTTGTTTTTTTGGGTGAAGGTTCGCTACTGTTATCTTAGCAACTATTATAATTATGATTTAGGTGGAGGACAGATCCCAGAGGTTGCACCTTCTACACGTTCCCCGTTTTTTCACAGTTAAGGCAAGTATAACGATATAACATGAATACATGCGTGCTCATGGTTATAATATGTATGTTTTGGTGCTGTTCATGGATGTTTGCAATTTACCTTGTTCATGAGAATTTCAGATGCATAAATAATGTGAATGTAAGATTTTATTTTATTGAGACATTCACGCATATGCATCATGTTGATTTATTGAAGTCTTGGTCACAGAGTGACTAAGCGCCAAGGTCTCCATCACGTTGAAGACATGACGGGTTAAAGGTCCCCATACTTGTGGAGTATGGGCAATTGGTCCCTGTACCAGGTGGTACAGGCATGGGTATGTATCGACGGATACACACCTTGCATTACCGATAAGATGCAAAAGAGAAAGAGATAAAGAGATTTTTTATCATCTTGCATAGCATGACCTGTTCATATGGTTGATGGATGGCTTTATGTAGTGTTGTTTATAAATGTACAACCTTTTATATTTGGTGAGTCTTTGAACTCACTCTTGCTGTTGTTGTGTTTTCTTTTAGGTACCATCATAAGATCGACATGCATGGGGAGAGGAATCGATTAGTTTTGTTGCACATCACATGGACTATCCGCAATAGAAGAGGAAAGAAAATAAAAGGCTAATTTCCTGTATTACTTAAGTATTAGAGAATTATTAAATGTCAATTTTGAATTATAATAAAAGATTAGAACTCTCTTATGATGTTTCTCTTCTTTATTGAATTGTTATAATTGTGGACTATTTAGAAGAGTTAAACCATTCTGCTTTCACTATATTCTTAGTGTCATCCATTTCTTCTGTTCATACTTGTTGTAATCTCTGTCTTGAACCACAATATAGGGGAGGTTCTGTCGAAATTTTATGCCTAGCGTAGTTAAATTACTATTGTTTTATTTCAAGTCGAGTAGCATTCGGGTCATTGCTTGACTGGGGTGTTACACCGGCGGAGGGGAAAATCAGGCTCGGGGCGCTCCGGTGCTCGGATGCTCCAATGGAGAGGTGAGGGAGAGGCGGTGTGGAGAGGGGATCCTCGGGGAGGGCTTATATAGGTGCGGGGAGGTGGTAACGGCCGAGGGCAGTACCGCCGGAGTTGAAACGGTCGGGAGGATCAATGCGACGGCGAATAGGGCAATGAAGGGAGTGGTAACGCTTGAAACGGACGCGGTGTGCACGGGAGAGTAAATGGGCGCTGGCGTGGGTGGTTGGAGTGGATGGAAACCGAAGCTTTCAAAGCTTCGGTTTCGGGTGTTAATGGCGCCGAGGATGGCGCGAGGAAGAAGACGCGGCTGGGACGATGGTCCTGACAGGTGGGGCCTACCGGTCAGCGAGAGAAGAAAAGGGGCAGCGGCGGGATTTGCGACGGGTGGCAAGGAAAGACGATCGGGGCTGCTTGATTTAATTTGACAACGGCGGACGGTTTCGATGCAAGCCACGTGTCGGTCAGAGGGAAGGGAAAGGCGGCCGAAGCAGTAAGTGACGATGGGTGGCTGGGATCAGATCGGGCGGAGGGCTGGCCGGTCTAATTGGCGACAGGTGTCGGCCAGAGAGGAGGGGAGGCGGGACGAAGGGGTAAGTGGGATCGGGCAGCTGAAATTGAATCTGGTGGCGTGGATTAGCCCGATGGCTGACACTTGGCGGCCGGGGAGGGGTTTTGGATTAAATTTTCATTTAAAGATTTCCAGAAATGCTAATAAGTTTTTAAAAATTCTCATAAAATACCAAATAAATTTTAGGAATTCCAAAAAATTCGGAGAATCATCTAGAACTATTTTAGGCATAATGAAAATATTTTCAGACCATTTTAGTATTTAGATTTTGCAGAAACACAATTTAACTTTAAAAAAGGAGTTTTTAATTTCTGGAAAATTCTGAAAAGTTATAATAATTTCAGAAAGACTTAGGGAAAATGAAATGAACTTATTTTGGAATTTGGTTTTCATAATAAAAAACTATTTAACCTTGAAATTAAATTTTTTTAAATCCACAAAAACACAAAAGGCCCAACTAAAACCAAAAGATTTCAAATAATAAATTTGAATTAGTTTTCATACAGAAATTCAAAATATTCTTTATTTAATAATATTTTATTTTATTTACTTAAATTACTTTTCACAATAAAACCCTTTTTAAAAGCAGAAAATCAGGCAAATAAATTTTTAAATTTAAGTAACCAAAAGTAAATATTTTATTTTAAATTAAAGTAAATATTTTTTCCTTAATTTTTGAAATAAACAGCTGGGCTGTTACAATATTCCTCCTAGATAAAAAGTTATGGTCATTTGAAGTAGACGTTGTCAGGAGGGCTGAATCTGAGTCGAATGTGAACAGGACTTAGTTGCGCTTGACGGTTTCACTTGTATACTTGGGCTCGCGTGGTCCTTCTCCATGGTTTCTAAGAACAATTAAGTCGTCACAAGGATTAAATAGTATTCCAATGTTTGGAACATTTGTATGCAAAGTTAGAAACGCATTCACTTAATAGTTAAGTTGACGTGCTCGCGCTCGAGTCATTGGTTCTTATATCATAGATTCGGCTTTGTGAACATTCTTATGCACACTAGATGTGGAAGTAGTTAGGATGTCCTCATCATTAGATAGGATCATATTCTCATTTAAGACAAATTGAAACCGAAGGAACGAATTCACCTTTTGTTTATTTTTGGGAGTTATAGTCGTATGCGTTTTGTTGCGTGGTCATATCAACATCAACATATGTATCCGCATCAACGTTAGTGCAAGCAAACTTCCTAAAATTTTAGTTCGTACTTTTGATAAACATTGGACAATTTAGTACAAATATCTAAAAAATAATTATAATAATCTATTCCTATAACATCACTTACGAGCTAGACAACGTTATTGAATCCTCAAATTTAGCTCATGGATCTAAAATATATACAAAAGTATATAAATATGGATATCTTTCTAATATTTTAAATATTTAGTTTTCATAGCAGTGATAGCCTCTTATAATACTATTTTTTATTAGTATTAAGTGACTAACAATTTCAAAAATATGATACATAATTAAAGGAGAGTTTGGTAATACACGACATAGCCCACTTGGAAGCTCTAGATGGCTTTGTCATCTGTCTTGCGAATTTTGGGATGTCGCGTATGTAGTAGTCGCTGTCGAGCATATTGTCACGTTCACCAATAGTAACGAGACTAATTAGGAGTTACCACTAACATGTTGTTTTGATTCTGGTGAAAATGTTGTTTCCGAGAAATAATTATTCTAGTGAAAATTCGTAGCATTCGATGGCATAATGTTCTCATACAACTTGGAGCTTTATCTGACAGTAGCAGTTCGGCTTGTACAGGTAGCAACAGTACGCTTTGGATCGTTGCAATAGTAGTCCCGTGACCGTGCTCCTCTGTGGCTTCCTGGCGTGTTTCGTGTGGATCAGAAAGCGAAGAAGAAAGCATGTTTCCTATGTATCGATCTATACATTTCTGACACATAACGTGGCTACCGTTTCTATGCCTACTAGCCTTTCGACTGCACTTTTGTCACTCACGGCTGGTTTAATCGGTGATCAACCTCTTAGGGAAGGTGAGCGTGCCGACCATGTCCATGGAGATGGAGGAGGCGCTCAAGCTATAGAGGATCGAAGAGAGCGACTCCGAGTTCTCGCTCTACGATTTCGATCAGATAGCGGACGCCACCAATAACTTCTCTGACGACAACAAGCTCGAACAGGGTGGCTTTGGCCCTATTTACAAGGTGAACGCTTTGGCCCTATTTACAAGGTAAAATTCTTACATGCATGCATTCATACCGATACTACATTCCTTTGATTGCTATAAATATATTTATTACTAAATGTTGTGTTTGTGTTTCAGGGTGAATTGCCTGGTGGGCTGGAGATAGCAATGAAGAGGCTCTCATCATGCTCAGTGCAGGGCTCGATGGAATTCAAGACTGAGATCCAGCTAATCGCCAAGCTCCAGCACACGAACCTGGTCAGGCTCCTGGGCTACTGCGTCCAGGCTGATGAGAAGATGCTCATATACGAGTACATGCACAACAAAAGCTTGGATTGCTTTACGCATTCATCGATCAATGGGCCGTATATTTCCCTCTGCAAAATCATCTTGTTACTTGTTGCTGATGCTTGGCGGGACATCAATAATTTTGCAGACAGTGCGAAAGGGGCAATACCTAACTGGGAGCGGCGCTTCTGTATAATCGATGGGATCGCTCAGGGGCTTCTTTACCTGCACAAGTACTTGCGCTTGCGAGTCATACATAGAGACTTGAAAGCAAGCAACATTCTCCTGGATCACGACATGAAACCCAAAATCTCTGACTTTGGTATGGCAAGGATTTTTCTGCTCGAATGTGATGGAGGCGAACACAACCATGGTCGTGGGCACACAATAAGTACTGCAGATCAAATAAAACCATACATACATATACAGTGTCAGAAAATATTCAGCCATATATAGTCTTTATTGGTGATGTTATGACTTTTTTTGCATTTCTTTTCAGTGGTTACATCGCTCCGGAGTATGCTTCCGAGGGTGTCTTCTCTATTAAACCCGACGTTTTCTTCTTTGGCGTCTTGCTTTTCGAGATCATAAGCGGGAAGAGGACTCCAAGGCTTTACCAATATGGCAAATTCCTCAATCTCACAGGATATGTAAGTACAGCAAGTCTTGAGACCTGCATACATGCAACAAAAATTCACTCTTCAGTTTGTCTGAAACCTGAAAGAAGCGGCTGATCACTACAACTTGTCTAATTCTTTCAGGCGTACCAGCTGTGGCAAGAGGGGACACTAGTACAGAAAAACGTTATTATAAATGGTTGGAAAACGTCATCACAGACAGTTTCGTGAGCCGTCTGAATTTGTAGGATCGGAAATGCCAACAAAGGGGGGGTGAATGGTGCCTTCAAAAATCGCCCCAAGTATTCACACGATAACCAACATTTCATTTTAGAAAGCAAACCAACAAAGCAGGAGAGAACTGAGAGGCCAAAGTCATTTTCATAAAGATTCGGAGAGATGACTGAATACAAGGAGTTTTGCTACAAGATGTTCAAATCATTTTCACACCTGAGAGGGCATGGGCATGTATACGAGAACTATAATTGCACTTCTCCATTTCAGCTCAATTTACTGCTCAACCGAACCAAAGCAAACACTACAATTTCTACTGCTCCCAGACCACAAGCAAGGACTCAAATTTTTGCTTCACACAACTACAAAACCAAAAGAGAACCACAGACTAAACCAAGGAGCAACTTAACTACTGAAAACTACAGACTACAAGAGCTGAAAACACCCAGTGAAACCTAAATTAAATTTGCAGTTTGCTGAAACTGAACTCTGAAAAACTAAAACTGAAAACTGAAATTTAGAGTATGCTGAAATCTGAAATTGAAATCTGCAGTAACCTTAGATTGAAATCTGAAATCTGCACTCATAAATCTGCAGCAACCTGAGATTAAAATCTAAAATCTGTACTCATAAATCTGCAGTAACCTAATATTAGAATATGAAATCTGCACTCATAAAACTGCAGACTGCAATCAGCCGAATCAGGAAATGGACTGCTGAAATCTGAACTAAAAAAGGGTGCACAAAGAGCTGAAATTACAGAGTAGAATGGCTGCAGCTAAGTGGTGAAGTATGATGTGAATGGCTTGGCAGAAAGACAGAATGCAGCAGAGAGAAACACTGAAAAGCCCGACAGCAGCTGAGAACAGAACACCCGGTCCCGTAATTACTTGCAGTAAACTGAAAACAGAGAGATTCATGAGAAATCTCTTTTCTCCTCAGGAAAACAGATTGCAGCCGACTGGAATTAACAAACCGAAGACAAGGTTGCAGTAAAGATGCAGTTCGGCTAGGAGGATTAACACTGCATATGGCTGCAACCTGAAGTCAGCAAAGCATACGGCTGCAACCTGAAATCAGCAAAGCACAGTAGATACAGCAGCCACCCGAAATCTGAGAAAAAGATTGAGAAATTTCTTTTCTTCTCAGACCAAAAGCGCTAGAACTTCAATTAAACAGCAGTAAGATTCTGAGGAACAACTGAAATCATCAAGAGATCAAGAAATTTGAGTTTTAGCCAAAATCTGAGACATGAGCAGAGAGAGGACATATTCCCAAATTTCTCTCCATTCTCTAATCATTTGCTCATGAAATTTGGCAAGCAGATTAACAAAGATCTCAGGACCAATAAACCAAAATCTCAAGCCATCTTATAAAGAGAAAAGGCAGGTTCCATCCACCCTTGACAAGAAACCCTAGAAAAGGAAAACAGGGGAAATCAAAATGGCTCACACCCAGACTTTCTCAAATGGATTCAATGCAAATAGATGAATGATTACATGAAGTGTTTAGCTCACAACCCTCAACTCATTTCTATTACATGCTTGTCTCCTGTGAGAGGAACACACACACACGCAAGGGAGATTGCTAAAAACTCCAGAACCCTCAGACCCCAAAATGAGCAGCACCCAGAGCACACCCCACACTGCTGCCCACACACACCAGGCTTTTCTCCCTCTATCACAGAGAGAACCAGCTGCACTCTTCTCCCTTTTCCTAGTAAGCATGCACAGCAATCAGCAAGGAGCATGTGCAGCTACATCTAACCACTTTTCTCCTGCGCCTCCCTCTTGTCTCTCTGCTACAGACGAGGAGACCAAGAAAAATCCCTGATTTCATGCTGCCATAGAGATTATATGGCGCCACTTTTCTCTCCCAGACCAAGTAGCATTTAATGCTGCTGCTTCTCAAGGTTGCATGCACAAACAAAAAGACAACCCCATTTTCCAACAGCAATAACAGAGACACCCATCTATCAACAGGGAACACCGCTTCCATTTTGCAGCCTTGTACATTTCACTGAAATGCCATTCCTGCAGCTTCCTGGAAGCCTCCTCATTTCTTGTCGTCCAAACCTCGCAACCACCTCGAGTCCTCGCCGTCTTCGGCACATCCTGACCGCTCTGACCTCGGCACCACCTGTGCCTAGTCCGATCATCCCGTGTCTCGCCACGACTCCACCTCGAAATCCTGCAGTCATCACAGACAAAAACACGTCACATAGCACCGCACAAAACAGAGTAACAACAATAGCATTAATGAAACGTACTCACCCCTAGAATACCTAAAACAAACTCAAACTCACTAAACCACCAGTCAATTACTCATCACAAACATGGGGATACCTCCACATGGTCTCTCAATCTCCCCTTTGATGAGTATATTGACAAACACAGAAAAAGCATAAGATTGAGTTTGTTTGAAGAGTCATATATGGTCCAAGAGATAGAAAGTGATGCTAATGACCATATAGACACAAGGAGCAAAAGAAAGAGCAAGTTTTCCTCAAATGCTCCGAAAGCTCTCAAAATGTGACTTTTTCTCTAATATTCTCCCCCTTTTGGCAATAGAGTCATCAAGATGCAAAAGAGAGAATATAACATTTGATTCAATGTTAAGCAAAGAGAGCCATAAAGATTATCCAAAATGACTATTTGAGTATTACACCAAGCCATAACGTATATGAAGGCTATCAATATCATAACAAGATATGCAAAATTAAGCCAAGCCACGTAAGTAACAATCTGAAGATTAGATTAATTTGTTTGCATGTCAAGTCATTCAAGATTATAGTGTAGCTAAAGGTATCCAAAGATGATGCAAGCTATGTCAATAATCTAAGTGAAACCAAGAAGCTAGAATTGAGTCATTTTAGAGTGCTACAAGTTCAAGAATGAATCAAGCCATTTTATACAAGTACTTGGTTCTTGTGGTAGTTAAGCAAATTTTAGCACAATTCATATGATTTCATTTGAAACTCATGATTTTGGTGATGTGCTAGATCTCAAGCCTTATGCAACCATTCCAAGCAAGAAGCTTAAGGAGATAATCTTGGTCATCCAAAACTCCCCCTGAGTTCATGTTTAGTGCAATGGCAAGCAGTCTCATGAGAAAGAATTGGTGAGATCAGTTCTTTCACACATAAATCAGATCTTTTTTGCTTTAAATAATTGTACAAACTCATGTTTCATCAAGAAACTAGCATAGCTCAATCTAAAGCTCAATTAAAGATTCAAGACTCAACTTAGCCTATTTGACATGGTATGAATCATAAAAAGATAACTAAAGACAGACTAGTCTCAAGAACTAACATGACATGTCTTAATTCAAGTTGTGCAATTTTAATTAACTTATCAATGGCAAAGGCTTGACGACACATGTAAAGTCATGATAAATCTAGCAATTGAGTATAATCATGGTAAAATGTAATGCATTGTAAATATGTCATATATGGATAATAGTCAAGGCTCCATGTAGTTATATTACAATGCAGAATATTGAAATGAAATGCAGGAAATCCAGCTCCTCCTCAACATGTGAAGCACTCTTTAGTTCAAGTTGAGTTATGTCAATATTAAGCTCCAGAAGCTCCCAACTGAACTCCCCCTGAACCAAAGATATAAAATGAGAAGCTGGCAAAGAAATCAGAACAGGCAGTCCTTAAAGCATAGACAAGATATCGAGAATACTATGGCTCAGACTGACTCTCATCTACCCCATATGACACTAGGACTATCAGCTGCCCAACTAACACACTAAAGAGCAAACACGTTCCCTGTCTACCCAAAGGTGACCCAACCCTTACTAGAACCTATAAGAAGTGAGTGAGCTCAACCTAGTGAGAAGAGGAACAGCTAATAAGCAGCATCCTAGAACCACAAGATGAGAGGAAGAAGTCTAAACAACTAGACGAGAGAAACACTCTAATCTATGCTAGGAAGACTAACCCGAATGCACCCAAAAGTAATGCAAAAGGAAGGAGCAAGAGCATAATATACAAGATAAATAGTAAAGCACAAAGCTCCCCCTCACTACAGTCCATAAGGACAAACCACCCCAAGCTCTCCCCGCGAGGCTGAAAACCTAGAACTATCCAAAGGCTTAGTAAAGATATCAGCCAACTGGTGGTAACTCTCCACAAAGTGGAGCACTATATCACCCTTCTCCACATGGTCTCTAAGGAAGTGATATCGAATATCAATATGCTTGGTCTGAGAATACTGCACTGGGTTCTTAGCAATGTTAATAGCAGAAGTGTTATCACAAAAGAGTGGAACACTCTCTATAACTAACCTAAAGTCTCGTAGGGTCGAAACCATCCAAAGTATCTGACTGCAGCAACTGGCAGCAGCAACATACTCGGCCTTTGCGGTGGACTGTGCAACATCGGACTGCTTTCTAGAAGACCAAAAATGAGAGAAGTGCCAATGAATTGGCAGGTGCCAGATGTGCTCTTCTTATCTATCCTACAGCCAGCAAAGTCTGCGTCCGAGTAGGCTCTGAGGGAAAGACAGGATGAGGAAGTGATGCGGAAATGCACGTGTCTTGTACTTTTCCGTTAAATATCTTATTCAACTGGAAAGAATTATTGAGCCACATGAAATATGGCCAGGTGAACTCATTTCAAACTATACTTAATGTTGTCATTCATAAAGATGAAATACTACATCATGTTATTACTTGGTGTATTCTTAGGTTTGTCAATGGCAAAACAATAGAGATACAAAAGGAAGCGGATAACCACATTATGTGCCAAAGACATGAAGGAACAAAGCCCATGCGGATGGAGCCAACAAGAACGAAGCACATGTGGCTGGTTGGAGCCCATGTGGAAGGGGGAAAGAAAGCCCATGTGGCGGGAGAGTATAAGGACGGAGCCCAAGAACTTAGAGCACAAGTTTTGGACACTATTTTGATGCCCAACTCAGACTTCCCACGTGCTCAATCCAAATCCAACTCGGATTCAACTCAGAATTCAATTCGGACTCGGTTCGGGACAGCCTGTCAGGCAGTTACTAAAAAGGTCATAACTTTCACAAACGGAGTCCGATTCAGGCGTTCTTGTACTTGTTGGAAAGATATTTTCAAGGGCTACGCAATGGATCTAGACCCAGCATCAAATTCATCACGGATCAAAAGTTATGACCGAAACAATATGACGGCTGTAAAATCTAGTTTCCTTTTTTTTAAGAGTTCGTATCTAAAACCATATAGGGTTGAGTTGTAGTAGGTTTGGAGGACTCTATGCACGTCCCAAGAGGCTATATAAGCCCTGTATTGGCACCCTTAGAGGGGGACCAAGTTTTATGCATTAGATTGAAACATAGCTATTGCTTGTTCTTTCAATACCAGAGTTCATGCGAGGACTTTGAGAGAGAATTAGGCGATCCATTGTTCGTTCTGCAACTCAAGGTCAAGCCGTCGTTCCATTGGGAATTGGGGACTTGGCGTTCGTCGCTTGTGGTCGCGCGACGACAACTATCCGGTGTGTTTTGGGCGTTTTCCGAAGAGTTGAGGGTTCGTGCATGGGCACGAGTGTTCAGCTAGCGACATCGTCTACTTCACATCAACTATCCACGGTTCCTCACTGAGAAGATCGGGACCCATCCCCGTATCAGGAAGAGTACCAAATATCATAGTCAATGGTAGCTCGAAGGTACCGAAGGATGCGCTTCAACGTCTGGCGGTGAGATACGCGAGGAGAAGCCTGAAATCGAGCACACAGACACACGGAGAAATGTATATCCGGTCTCGAGGCAGTGAGGTACAAGAAGAAGCCAATCATGCTGCGATACTCCTTTTGGTTAACTGGCTCGCCATACTCATCTGGGTCGAGTGAAGCTGAAGATGCCATGGGAGTTGACACTGGCTTGCCATCACTCATATCAAAGCGTTTCAGGAGGTCACGAGTGTACTTGCCCTGATGCAAGAAAGTACCCTCCCGAAGCTCAACTCGCCCATCATGCTCATCTCAAACTCTGAGCTCGTGACATCGGAGAACTGAGAAACAAGAGTATGAGAAGAGCCACCAAAGATGATATCGTCCACATAAATCTAGACGAGTAGAAGGTCATTGCCATGCCTGTGAATGAACAAGGTCTTGTCTACCTTACCCATCTCAAACCCATGACTCAACAGATAGGACTTAAGCCTCTTATACCAAGCTCTAGGGGCTTGCTTAAGTCCATACAGGGCTTTAGAAAGCTTGTAAATATGGTTTAGATATTTGGGGTTCTCGAAACCTAGAGGTTGTCTAACATAGATTTCTTCCTCAATAAATCCATTGAGGAAGGCACTCTTGACATCCATCTGGTAAAGCTTGAAATACTTATAAGCTGCGAAAGCAAGCAGGATTCTAATGGCCTCAAGTCTAGCAACAGGGGCAAAGGTCTCCTCAAAATCTAGACCCTCAACCTGGGAGAAACCTTGAGCTACTAGTCTAGCCTTGTTTCGAATGACTACCCCATCCTCACTCTGCTTGTTTTTGAATACCCACTTAGTCCTAATAACATTGTGACCTCGAGGGGGCTCAACAAGCGACGAGACCTTGTTTCTCTCAAAATTTTCTAACTCCTCATGCATGGCATTGACCCAAGCCTCGTCAGAAAGAGCATGACTAACATCCTTGGGCTCGAAAGAGGTAACAAAGGCAAAGTGGAGACAGAAGTGAGACGTGCCAGATTTTGAGCGTGTGATATGCTCAAAAAGATCTCCAATTATCTGCTCTGAAGGATGATGTTCTCGGATTTTACGGGGAGGTCCTTGATGAGAAGAAGTAGTGGCCTCTACCTCATGAGCTGACGAGGTAGAGACAGAGCCACTAGCTCCAGAAGAAGCGGAAGGCATGGGCTGATCTTCTCGAGGTGCGGTGGTAGAAGCAGGCATCTCAAGGGGAGGAGGAACTGAATCAGGTAGACAACCCTCATCTCCATCCTCCTCATCATCCACAAAGATGGTCTCGGACTGCTCTACAGAACCTGAGATATCGGGCCTAGTCCCCAGACTGGCATCATCGAAGGTCACCTCACAGGTCTCTACCAATTTACTAAACTCGCAGTTCCAGACCCTATAAGCCCGCGAAGAAGTCGAGTAACCTAGAAAGATCCCATCACACGATCGTGACTCGAACTTATCTAGGTTTCCAGACTTCAGAATAAAACACTTGCAACCAAACACGCGAAAATGAGAGACACTGGGCTTTCGCCCGTATCTCAACTCATAAGAGGTGTGATGCAAGTGCGCCCTCAGAAAGTCTCTGTTCGAAATATGGCACGCGGTGGCTATCGTCTCAGCCCAAAACTTCCTCGGTGTAGAGTACTCATTGAGCATCATCCTGGCCATCTCGATCAAGGTACGGTTCTTCCTCTCCACAACGCCATTTTGCTGAGGGACGTATGGAGAAGAGAACTGGTGCTCTACACCTATCTCATCACATATACTCTTGAAGTAGGAATTCTTGAACTCCATGTCATTGTCACTGCGGATCGCTCGTAAGGCACCCGGGAGCTCAACAGAAAGCCTACGAAAAAGATCTCAAAAATGTGTAAATGTCTCATCCTTCGAGGCTAAGAAAAACACCCAAGAGTACCTCGAGAAGTCATCAACCACGACAAGAACATACCACTTACCTCCTGCTGACTGCGCTCGAGCTGGGCCAACTGTATCCATGTGGAGCAGCTGTCCTGGTGCATCGATCATAGTCACTGTGACCGGAGGATGAGAAGCGGCAACCATCTTACCGTGTCGGCAAGGAGCACAGACCAGATCTTTGACCATCTTGAGTTTAGGTAGACCACGAATGAGATTATGACCGCTAACTCGAGTCAGATGGTCAAATCCAATATGACCAAGTCTCCTATGCCAAAAAGTAAGGTCACGGGAATCAGAAGCAACTAAACACCTGAGAGGATCACCAGAAGACTCAGCAAAATCAGCACGAAAGATCCTCCCATAACGAGAAATCCCGCAAACCAGACTACCCGAAGAATCAAGAATTTTGCAATTGTTTTTCTTGAAGCTCACCTCGAAATCGTCATCGGTAAGCTGAGAAACTGAAAGCAAATTGTACTGCAGCTTACTCACTAAGGTAACATCTTTTAAAATAAACGAATCATTAACATGCATAGTACCTTTTGCGATGACGCGCCCAGACGAAGTATCTCCAAAGGTGATCGTCTCATCACCTGGAGCACGGGCTAGGGAAGAGAACCAACGAGAGTCTCCGGTCATATGACGAGAACAACCGGAGTCTACAAGCCAAACCTCTCCTTTCCCAGCCCAGCAAACCTGAGTCAAATAGAGAGTAAAGGCTTAGTACTAGGATAAATCAAAAGAGATTTTGGCACCCAATACTGAGTCACACACCGAGCAGAAGAAGTAGCCACACACGACTGACCTCTACCTACCCTACACTCTCTGTCGCTCAAAGAACCAGAAGGTCTATTAGTAGACCTGAAACTGTTATTGGGTCCGACTGCTACGGGAGAGCGAGTCGGAGTACCAATAACACGCTGATCATGCCGTGGGTAGCCATCTCGACGGGGCAAACGAGATCTACCCTCAGAACGGCGGATACCACGACCAGAGGCAAATCGAGGAAAAAAAATCAGAAACACCAAAAAAATTCATGTCCCCGATGCTGCCCAAACACCTCAGAGTGATCAACCCTAAGCATCGTGTTGATCTTAGGTGCACTCAAGATCTGGGGCTGACCCTGAATACGCCTAAGGTCACGAACACGATCTCTTCGTGCGATCTTGGCACACCTGAAGCATCTCTCGATCATATGTCCATCCTTCTGACAGAAGGTATAGTGAAACTTCGCCTTCTGAGAGGTCGAAGCAACAGGTGTTACCACCTTACTGTCAGAAATCCCTTGGACAAAGCCTGCTGATTTGAATTGAACTTCCTTAGCTCGGGGCTCGACCTCGATCACACCTGCTACTATGGGTCTAAGAACAGCAAGTGGATGCTTCCTAACATCCTCAAGAAAATCATATCCTAAACCTTGATTGAATTTGCAAATCTTTGATTGGTCTAGAATTAGATTTAGCTTCTTCTTGCCTCCAACAAACCTCTCGAGAGTGTTCATAAGATACTGACACTCCCGAAAGAGAGAGGTGCAAGAAGAGCGGGGGAAGAAGAGACAGCAGAAGGTAAGGGAGTAGAAGAAAAACCAATAGTAGAGGAACGAATGGCGTGTGCACCCACAGCCACCTCAGAAAGGACAGTCCTACTGTTAGTAATTTGGTTCACGTCGCTAGGCGTCTCTACCTTACCCTTGGCATCTCCCCCATAACAGCACAAGCATCACAACAAGATTGTGGCTTCTCTAGAAGGTCCTTAGTTAACTTCACACATTTATCATTCAAAGCAACGAGTTCAAGTTTTAGTTTTTCACAACTTTTGCATGGTAAGCTAACAGGGTCCTTAGTCGCATATTTAGCCAACTTGTTGTTATGGTCAATCATTTCTTGAAACTGTTTTGAGACAGTTTCAAGTTCAGCAGTTAATTTAGGACAGTTGGTGCAAGAAACAATGGGCTCTAACAAAGAATCATGCAATTCAGCAATTTTATGATCTGCCCTTTTTAGGTTTATTTTCAAATTATTACAACTTTCACAAGTCTCGGGCAGATCAAGAAGCATGGTATAAAGACCTCTAAATGCATTGTCCTTATCCTCACATGAGGTGCATGCAATAGTCTCAACAGCAGTAGATAAAAGAGTGGCTACTCTACTCATTTCTAATTCAGCAAGCAGACTAATATTCTCCACCTTAATCATGTAAAGCTTAGAGGACAGACTATCATGAGAGGTCCTTAATTTCTCCATGTCACCAAGCAAAGCACAGCATGTATCACATTCGTCACGGGAGGGAGCAGATATAAGTGAAGTAAGCTCCCATGACAGTCTATCTACTTCCTTCTCCAACTCGCTACATCTAGCTCTAGATCTAGTATGAAATTTACCTAACTTAAGAAAAGCATCATTAAGCTGGTCGTAGGAGGGGTATACCTCATCGGAGTCGGAGTAGAGCTCGCTGTCGCTGACTTCGCCCTCAAGGGCCATGAAGCACATGCTGGTGTAGTCGTCGCCATCCTTGGGTTCTTGATCATCCTTCCCATCGTCGTTACTCCACCCCTCCACCTCGCTGAGGTCGAGGTCGTCGAAGGCGGTGAGGACGCAGAGGAAGAGCTTCTTGGCTTTGCCAAGGTTGTGAAACTTCTTCTTGCCTTGGGCATGAGCAGGGGGCTTCTTGTTGCAGTTCTTATTGGTGTAGTCGCTCTTGCTTGTACCGCCGTAGTCGCCCTTGCCCTTTTCCAACTTGGGGCAGTTTGCCCGAATGTGGTTGGGGCCACCACACTTGAAGCAGATCACAGGCCCTCCTTTCTTTCTGTCCCTCACTCTCTTGTATGCATGGGAGAATTTTCTGGCTAGGAGGGCTAACTGGTCTTCTGGTAGTTGCTCTAATTGATCATCGGTTACATCACAAAGAGCAGCAAGAGAGAATCCAGAAATCAAGTCCGAAGAAGATCCAGAAGCTGGACTGGGATCAGTGACTAAATCCGTCGACTGCGACTTCGACCTATGAGAGACTATGTCAATCTCGTGAGTCTTGATGCGTGAATACAGCGCATCAAGAGTCAAAGTCGACAGATCTGTCGTGTCCTTGATGGTAGTCACTTTCATCTCCCAAACACGCAAATCCAAAGCCAAGATCATCTGACGAGCGTTGTCTGAGTTGGGGTATGTGAGACCGACCGCTCGGAGGTTGCTCAAGATCTTATGAAATCTCCCAAAGCACTCATCCAGGGACTCTTCAGCGAGCATTTCAAACTTGTTGTAATCTCGCTTGTACTGGTCCTGTCGTACCGTCTTAATTTGGGTCGTGCCTTCATGGTATGCATTGGGGGTCGTCCAAATATCGAAGGCCGATGAAAGATGTGAAATATGATCAAACTCGTTTCGGCTCAAGCCTTGGATGATGATGTTCCTTGCCTTAGCATTCGCCTTAACATCAGGCATGTTATTCACATTGATGTCTTGATCGGTAAGAACAACAAAGTGAGTTTTGACCTTTCGCCAAACAGCATAGCCCTGAGCCTAAATGTAGGACTCCATCCGACTCTTCTAGAAGGGATAGTCAGTCCCATCGAAGATCGGGGGCTTGGTGGAATACTTGTCTGTCGTCATGGCTCACAGACCGGTTAAGATCTATCAAGAAGAGCTAACCGGCTCTGATCTCAAGCCATCTTATAAAGAGAAAAGGCAGGTTCCATCCACCCTTGACAAGAAACCCTAGAAAAGGAAAACAGGGGAAATCAAAATGGCTCACATCCAGACTTTCTCAAATGGATTCAATGCAAATAGATGAATGATTACATGAAGTGTTTAGCTCACAACCCTCAACTCATTTCTATTACATGCTTGTCTCCTGTGAGAGGAACACACACACACACACGCAAGGGAGATTGCTAAAAACTCCAGAACCCTTAGACCCCAAAATGAGCAGCACCCAGAGCACACCCCACACTGCTGCCCACACACACCAGGCTTTTCTCCCTCTATCACAGAGAGAACCAGCTGCACTCTTCTCCCTTTTCCTAGTAAGCATGCACAGCAATCAGCAAGGAGCATGTGCAGCTACATTTAACCACTTTTCTCCTGCACCTCCCTCTTGTCTCTCTGCTGCAGACAAGGAGACCAAGAAAAATCCCTGATTTCATGCTGCCATAGAGATTATATGGCGCCACTTTTCTCTCCCAGACCAAGTAGCATTTAATTCATATGTTTTCATTTGAAACTCATGATTTTGGTGATGTGCTAGATCTGAAGCCTTATGCGACCATTCCAAGCGAGAAGCTTAAGGAGATAATCTTGGTCATCCAAAACTCCCCCTGAGTTCATGTCTAGTGCAATGGCAAGCAGTCTCATGAGAAAGAATTGGTGAGATCAGTTCTTTCGCACATAAAACAAATCTTTTTGCTTTAAATAATTGTACTAACTCATGCTTCATCAAGAAACTAGCATAGCTCAATCTAAAGCTCAATTAAAGATTCAAGACTCAACTTAGCCTATTTGACATGGCATGAATCATAAACGGATAACTAAAGACAGACTAGTCTCAAGAACTAACATGACATGTCTTAATTCAAGTTGTGCAATTTTAATTAACTTATCAATGGCAAAGGCTTGACGACACATCTAAAGTCATGATAAATATAGCAATTGAGCATAATCATGGCAAGATGTAATGCATTGTAAACATGTCATATATGGATAATAGTCAAGGCTCCATGTAGTTATATTACAATGCAGAATGTTGAAATGGAATGCAGGAAATCCAGCTCCTCCTGAACATGTGAAGCACTATTTAGTTCAAGTTGAGTTCTGTCAATATTAAGCTCCAGAAGCTCCCAACTGAACTCCCCGTGAACCAAAGATATAAAATGAGAAGCTGGCAAAGAAATCAGAACAGACAGTCCTTAAAGCATAGACAAGATATCGAGAATACTATGGCTCAGACTGACTCTCATCTACCCCATATGACATTAGGACTATTAGCTGCCCAACTAACACACTAAGGAGCAAACACGTTCCCTATCTACCCAAGGGAACAAACTCAAATTCACTAAACCACCCGTCAATTACTCATCACAAACATGAGGATACCTCCACATGGTCTCTCAGAATTGCTGGATCAGTAATGATACGAGGTCATCAAGGTATATTATCTTGTTCCATTTTGGTATAATTATAATTAAAATCCAGTAGAACCTACATAGGTATGTCGGCTGCTGCCATTAAATCTAATCTTGTGTTGCTTATAAAGTAGAAATCAACAAGTATAGCCACCAGTGCAGCACTTACCCCTGGTTGTAGGGCATAAGTACAAATTCTTTATTGTGGTGAGCCACCAATGCTGTTGCAATGTAACTCTCGACAAAGAATGCATCCTAGTTGATAGTATTTATGGCGACCAAGCGTGGATCCAGGAAACCAATTGGTGATTTGGATATTTTGACTTTAGTCACCATGTATCTATATATATACATACACACAAAAGTAACAAATTATATATGATATTTATCGGTATTACATGAACGAAGACTGATTGTACACACTTACAGCGTCCAACATCGAGCGAGTAAGGCGTCGAGAGGTTGAGCGTGAAGAGATCAAATCAATCCTTGATGGTCACCGTGAAGACACAATCATGAACTTCGTGCTAGAAATGATGTGGGCTGAATTTGACATTGAGACTCGAGCGCCGTTGTCCCTGTGGCTTATTGGCTTGTTCCATATACCATGAGTGTAATCTCTAGCAACTAAGTCCTAGGGTTAGGAGACGCTCTGTTGGGACGATCATCGGCTCGCCTAGTACGAATTTGTGGGCCAACGATAGGTAGGGGATATCACCATCGGTCTTCTTTGATTTGCCCCTACTGTCTCGGTTGTAGGTCGACTTCATAGTAGTCGACTTCATTAGTTAATACAAATAGTTGAATGAGGTTAAATATTTTTTGTGATTATTTGCACATGGTTTTCCTATCATCATACGTGTACATTTGACATCATCTTGCCATGCTATGCATATTATCATCCAAGCTAGGAACATGGACAACCAAAGGTAAAAGAACAAAAACAAAAAAGATGCCCCTGCAAGTCAGTAACAGTAACGCAGTAAATTATATAATGCATTCTCGATGTAACAAGGATTAAAGAACCG
Organism: Melocanna baccifera; assembly: GCA_036346265.1. Lineage (NCBI taxonomy): Eukaryota > Viridiplantae > Streptophyta > Magnoliopsida > Poales > Poaceae > Melocanna > Melocanna baccifera. The sequence continues at coordinate 9,252,647 of CM070709.1, forward strand.
AGAGAGAAACCATCAAAAACTAAACCAGAGATCAGAAAGGAGGGCTCGGGGGAGGAGAGTGCCGGAGTCGGGGGAGGAGGGCGTCGGGCTCGCAGGGAAGGAGGGCGCTGGAGTCGAGGGAGGAGGGCACCGGGCTCGCGGAAGAGGAGGGCGCCTGAGTTGAGGGAGGCGACGACAAGCTCGGGGGAGTCAGCGATGGCTTGGGGAAGGAGGAGGGCGTCGGGCTCGGGGGAGGTGGAGGGCACCAGGCTTGGGGACCAAAGGCGGCGACGGGCTCAGGAGAGCGGCGACATCAAGTACAAAAAACCCTAGTTGTAGGCATATATATAGAGGCTTATTATAGACGGTTCTATTTCAGAACCGTTTGTGATATTCCTTATCACAGACGATTCTAAAACAGAACCATCTGTGAATATTTATTATTACAAACAATTCTAATTTAGAACCGTCTGTGAATATTTTTATTACAGACAGTTCGAAAATAGAATCGTCTGTGATAATGAATATCACAAACAGTTCCGAAATAGAACCGTCTGTAATATCCCAGCCTCCCTCAAAAGTTCTCCAGCCAAAACAACAACAGAAGTTGTTCCATCACCAACTTCATCATTTTGAACTGTGTTTTCTTTACAACAGGCCAATGAAGATAAATATACATAAATGTAAATTCACATATGTATGAATCATTCTCATATACATAAATGCAAATTCACCTATATCATTAACTTCACCGACGATGTAATCCGGTGGCATATCATTGACTTCGTCATGACTGGTCCAACACGTATACCCCTTTTTGAATCCCATCCTAATCAAGTACGCTTCAATCTGATCTCGGTTCTTAAACATTTTTAAATTCTCGTAGTCAATGCATGGACGGTACATATATTCCACCCCCTTATTCAACATATGCTACTTGTTACCTCTTGTAAAAGTAGACACGCCATTATTGTACTCTTCACTCACACGGTTCGCTACATATATCCACTTGATCCTATATATATATATATATATATATATATATATATATATATATATATATATATATATATATATATATATATATATATATATATATATATATATATATATATATATATATATATATAACAATTTAGTATTAAAAATTAAATTAATTAATTAGTATCCTACATATATACCACATGTATTGAGAATTTGCTAGCTTAATATTAACACAACAGCTATTTTCCTAGTGGGGAACTAATTATAACCAACAATTTTGACAAATTAGTATACTACTAATTATGTGTGGCCAAGTAGATGCAAGCCATCTTCAATAACAGTCATCGAAAGTTAGATCTAAATTTTGATGCAACTAAAAATAAATTTCATTACTAACCATATCTAGGGCAACCAAGAATTTGATGAATCTTCAATCTCTCCTGCCAAAGAGCTAGCCTCCTTCTACCAAATTAAATGGCCTCAAAGCCTTGCCTCTAGGTGTGCGCAGCACCGGCTTAGATCTGGATCGAATTAAAGACAGAGGCCACGGTTTTGAGCGGCGCAATTAATACAGGCGGATTATCACAGACGGTTTTTTTAATAAAAACCTATTAAAAACCTTCTGTGGTAATTCATAGATTATTACATGCGGTTCAAACTAAAAACCGTCTGTGATATTTGATTATCATAAGCGGTTTCATGAAACCGTATGTGATATATACTATTACAAACGGTTTTAATTTAGAGACCATTTGTGTTCTTGCTGTTGGTAAAATAAAACCGTCATGATAGTATACATTACAGACAGTTTCGTGAAATCATATGTAATGTTGCATTTAGTAATAGGGTTCCTGTAGTAGTGGGAAATGTCACGAGATGGTCGACCCCGCCCTGGGGACGACTTCCTGGTGACCGAGGTGATGAAGTGTGTCCAGGTGGCGCTGCTCTATGTGCAAGACAGTGTCGATGACCGACCCAACATGTCCGATGTCATCGCAATGCTCGGCAGCGAGGGGCTGATGCTGCCGGAGCCCAGACAGCCGACGTACTTCAACGCGAGGATCTCAAGCTTCGCAATGTCGACAATTTTTTTTATTGAGTCGTACAACATCAGCAACGTCACCTTGACGGATCAGGACGGCAGATAGCAGGTCCAAGTTTAGGTAGTTAATCTCACTCGTTGATTAATTTGTACTAGCTTAGTCCTTGTATAGGATTACTGTGATCAGACGTACCAAAGGAGGGAACATAATAGGTCAACATAAGTTGATATAAGAAAAGCCCGTGCCCATCAACATGTTAATTACTCTTCTTGTTTACCTTCTCTCGTAATTTTGGAGACTATCTTTTCTGGTTCTACTGTAACTTCTAGTGGTTTTCCGCTATGCTGTAATATCTATTTTAGCACACTTCAATCTGTGTTTGCCTGTGTTTTGTACGCTTAATTGCAATGTTATGTCTTACTAGGATCGAACAATTATCAATCCATGTACACATTCCGAATAATCATTTTGAAGTAAAATGTCTGCAATGCTCATCTGAAAGGAAACTTGGAATTTGTTTGAAAGAAAACTCAAGGACATTTAAGATCCAAACATGTCAATTTACCCATCAAAGAGGAAACATACTGAGAAGGACTCAAACTCCGCACATAATCAAGATGGTTGATACAGATAAGTTAAAAAAAATAGTTAATACAGTCGGTATCCAATAGCCGGTCCCACCTGTCAGCAAGAGTGCAAGGCTCTGGCACTTGGCCCATCACCGAAAACAATAAAAGCCCATCCTCGCGGTAGTCAGAACAGCAGCCATTCACAAATCACATGGAAGCAGAGTCTAGTATACGTCGAATTGGTGAGTGCAACGGTAACATCACCAGATGTGGCAAACCCTAGCCCCATCTACCAGCTTGGATCGGCTGCGCTCGCTGGAGTTGGGCGGCCGCATCTTCGTCAGGGGCCTCGTCGGCGAGATCACCCACCGCTGCGATGCCGCTCTGTCTCGTTTCGCCCCCCATTTGGTTCGATCGGTTTATTTGGCCTCTGTGTTCGTTCTATTTGTCTGCAATTGTGCTCAAGGAGAGGCAAGAACTTGTTTGGATTTTGGTTGTTATTTACGTCGATTCGTCCATGCCCTTGCGCTTGCCCTTGAAGAAGCGTGATTTAGCTGGTTGATTGGGGGTACCTGTTCTATTTTTGCTTTGTTTCGTGTGGTTGCCGATTTGGTTCCATGCGTTGTTCGCCCGTGCTTAATTAGAGCGAAGTGTGTGTTGTTTGTGCTATTGGTTAGATTCATTGCTCAATCAGTGAAATTAGCTTCCTTTGTTTAGAGCGAAGGGGCACTGCTCAATAAGTGAAATTGGCTTAATTCTGGTTTAGTTGGATATGTTCATCCAAGAGGTTGTGCTTGTGTTGAAGAATGTGAATCAAGGGATGGGTCTGCCTTGCTTTTCTTTTCATGTCGTTGGACTGTTGTTGTGCTTCTAAATGGGTGAATAATTTTTTGTGACTTTGTGGAGGGATTGCAGTTAGCAAAATGTCTTTCTAACTTGTTTTCGGTTGATAGGCTTGATGTTTTGTGCTTCAGTTGGTTATGTGCTGTGTTGATTCGAACGATGTTATGCTTTTAAGTAAAGAGAGGTGATTTGTCTCCGTACGCCCATCAGCGATGTGATTCATGGAAGGGAGCGATGTACTTTCTTTGTTTGGTTTGTTTTTCTTCCTTCTGATTTGCTTTGCTTGGTTGTGGTTGATGTCTGCATGAACAAGAACTTTTGGATGAGGTTGAACTGCATTCATTAGACATAATCACATAGTGAGCAGCTAGCTGGCTGGTTGAATTTTAGAAATTCACATAGTTGTCGCACTTTATACAATGGTGCTGGAATGATGTAATGCTTAAATGCATGCATGATGGCATGTACATCTGTGTCTGCACTTTACATTGTTTATATATGGTTATGTAGTAATTGCATGTATGTAAATGTAGAAGCCCTTGTGTAAACTCCAAACACATTGACTTCTGCATATAGTTTCGTGGACACACACATTTCGTTGTGTTCTGGTTGTGTTGGTCCATTGAATGTCAACCTGCCAATTCAAGTTTGTGATGCTCCTTTTGAGGTGATAGGACAAATATCATACTTAGAGTCCATGCACAACATTATGAATTTTTACAAACTTAAATTCATAATCTCATATCAGCTTGGTTGCTACATTTTTTGACTTCTTTTGTTTGTTCGAAAGTTTTTGGTTGGGTGATCCAATGATTCTATGTTGGTCAGAATCGGTAAGATAAACAGTTTCTGTAGGTGGGTTGATTAAGTCTCAAGTAGCTTTCGTTCTGTTTTTCATTATGTCTTTTTAGACTCCTGTTTTTGGTTAAGTTAGTCATGGCACTCTCCATGTATTTTGTTGTCTTCCACTGATAGTTTCATATATTTCTAATTCTACATAGAACATGAATTTCCCCCCAAGTTTACTATCATGTTACAGAGGTGTCAATGCCATCTAGAATCTTATGATTGTAAGGTATTTCTCTCTCTCTCTCTCTTTTCTCTCCCTTTTGCGTTCAGTATGTTATTGAATAAATAATTATCTAATTTGCAATAGGAAATATTTTTTTTGATGAAGCAGCCATATTTAATTGTTTCTACAAGTAAGCAGCTACCATAAAATTGATTATTTCCTAGAAGATTATTTTAGGTGTGCACACGGTCTCTACTAATCTTTAGATGTTATCAATGAAAGATAAATTCATCTTGGCTACCTAAACTCATGTATTAGCTTATCAACATAGTACTTCCTCCCAATCTGCCTTCTGGCTCATAGAAGATATATCCCAAGAGACATCATCATGGCAATAAACAGGCAGTGCACTGTATACTTTGCATTTTCAATTTGACATTTTTTTAAATGGGCAGTAGATTTATATTCACTTTCACACGTGCGCAAATTCTCTATTTCTGTAGTATACTAGTATCTGTGTGACTCTATCATGTTTTGTAGCATTGAGATAGATTCAATTGGCAATACCTAAGACATGTCATTTGTAACTAAGTTGCCCGATGTAACTGCATCACTATCCCTATACCACGAACGGTGGTATAAACTGGCAATACCTAAGACAACAACTACAACCTCTATATCTTTTCATTGACTGTCCTCACTCATAACAGTCATAGAATCAAATCATAATCATACAAGATCATCTCATAACATAAATCATCAATACAACATGTCAAAAGCATAAATACAATGCTTAACCCATCCCATCCTACTATGCACGAGTGTGTCAATTTAATATTTTAATTACTACGGACCTAAAGCCCGCTCTGATACCAACTGTAACACCCCAGGACCCACATTACCCTGAGATGCCACCAAACCACTCTGCAGCTAGTCAATTTACAAGATAACATAAACTGGCAATAATTTCTAAATTATGACAAGCTAAGCAGAAGCATACTAAAGCAAGGAATTGGAACACTATTAATTAAAGAATAACTGCTAAAAAGTTTAACCAATTAAAACGAACTACTGTCTAGCATTATTACTTTGAAACAAACATCAATAAGGGAAATAAATCCACGATTAAGACTACACAACTATTACAATATTAATCATGATATGATGTGTGACAGTGATGTGCCGCTCTACTCTTCCCATGCATACTAGAGAATCACCTGGAGAGAGGGAAAAGCAAGAGTGGGATAAAAATCTCAGCAAGCAAACTATTTAATAAGCTAATTAAACTACAATGTTGTTAAGCATCATTATTCATTTTTCATAATGACTACAATTATAGTCTTAACCACATTTACTACCATCAATAATAAATCATTAGCAAATAAATCTTGATTGACTACTTCACATCTTCAACCACTACCATAACCAATCAAAGTAAAGCATTAACATGTTTTACCTCACTATCTTTATTATTTCTCACATCTACAACTGCTATCAAAAAGTACCACAAGAGAAAATAATCTCATACCACAATCACAACCCTTACCATACCACAAGGGATGAACCCTATTCCATAACCACATCCACATTCCTTATACCACAAGAGACTCTCGTGAGCCAATTCCACATTACAACTGTGAAGTTGCATTTGCTTGCAAAATAACTTCACCACAATACATTGCATAAGTATGCAAATGATCTTTTCACAATGCAATGCATATGAATGCGTATGCTCCACTGCACCCTTACCCAACAAGGTAAGAGTGTGCATAGTACTACGGCAAAGTACGATGTTGTACAGGCACGGTCACGGCTATAAGCGACGATATCCACAATGCAAATGTTATGACATGATATGAATGTTATGATAATCATAAACCATAAGAATTTAATCACGAAGATCAACAACATAATAATCATGAATATTTTCTCATAATCTACATGTGTCTCATTAAGCACAATGCCACTGTTTCATAAGATCATTACCACATAGACCACAATATATTCATCAAGACTGCTACCACCACAACCACAAAAGAATATTACCACCTATACCACCATATGTCTATAACGAATACAACCCCACAACTATATTCACTTCATCAAGAACAATTCAACATACCCACAATTAAACTATTAAGATCATAAACAGTTGAATTCTTAAAAATACTACCACATGGACCATATTAAGGAAACATGTAACAATGACATAGCACCTCCAATTAAGAGAATTAATTAATATGAAGGTAGAATGATTAACAAGTTAAACACGAAGCACAACTACTACGTTTACTTGCCTCTACCGTTGAAGCGAAGCAATCACGTGCATTCAGGAGCAGCACTACTAACTTTTTTTGTATCTTTAAGATTACTAAACCTTTTTTAGAGAGGAATATATTTATGGTTTCCTTACTCATTTTCCTTCACTTTTCATGTAGATCACATATTTTAATTTTGTTCTTAGCATGGCGTAACTAAATGCTCAAAACAGAGAACATCCTCTGTTTTGACAGTGAGGACAGTTAGGTTCAAATGCTTCCCAACAACAGAGTAGGGATCTAACAATTTTGATTTTTGTACAGAAGCTAGCTTACTAAATTCCCTACAAATTTCTCAATGGTGACCTAAAATATAAAATTCATCTACTATCCCTAATTCCCATCTGAACAGCGGTCTGTCCCTGTCTGTAACCCTCACGGAAAGCGAGATTCCAGACCCTGGTACGTCTAAATTATGTGACCAAAAAATCTGAAAAAAATACAGTAGATGCATATCGTCATCCTCTACATTTTTCCTTTTGGGGAGACCCTCGGAAAAAATTGTCTTAGGGGTCTAAACCGCACGAACAGTAACACCGCGCGATTGGATCTACAGATAGTCAACTAGGATTCTCTAATCGGTGGTTTCTAAAATGCTAATCCCCACACAACTTGGACCAAGAACCCTAAATTAAGCAGAAAACAGAGGGATTGGGGTGAGGGGGAGTTACCTAGGGGATTGGGATCACCCTCTTCTTCCTCTCCTTCTCCTTCCCTTCTCCTTCCCTCTCTTCCTCTTCCCTTCTTCCTTCTTCTCCTTCTTCTCCTTGCAGCAGCACTTGGGCAATGGGGAAGCGCAGGGAAGGAGGGGGTGGCGGCTTGGGGGTGGGAAAAGGGGGGGAGGGGCCAAGGGAGGGGGTTTATAAAGGGGGTGCTAGGGTTTGGGAGGGGGTACGGGCCCCTGTTTGGGCTGGCTGGCCCAAAGTGGCTGGCCCACCCCTCCGGACAGCCCAAAACCTCTTAATTAATTATTTTAATTATTTTTTTATTTTATGCTATTCCAAAGAATTTATTTTCTCCTCCCGCGATTTATCAAAAATCCGGGCGACTCCGCGATTAATTTAGAAACCGACGCCGAAACGACGTTCAGGATATTACATTCTCCCCACCTAAAAAGGATTCGTCCTCGAATCTAACTCCTCAACTCACGAGACAAAAGAACAATCAAGGAAAGTACAACCAAAGGATAGAACATCCCAAGGGAACAGCAACTACGGGTACTCTTCCGCCTCTAGGAGCTCGGGCTCTTCTTATGCATCCCGTCTTCAAGCTTCCACGTCGCCTCCCGCTCGGACTGATTCTTCCATAGGGCCTTCACATACTTGATGGCCCTCTTCCTCACGGCCAGTTCCGGCAAGTTCACGATTCACGTTGGTCTAAGCCGAACGTTCGCATAACTCTTAGGTCAGCTCTGAGCGGCCAACAAGTCCTGCCATTTTGACAAAATTCTCCGCAACAATTATTAAACCCCTATCTAATACCATCCTCCTTCTTAGAACACATTCCTCTTATTAAGTATACTCGGGATAATACATTATACCCATTTTAAAGAATTGGACCACAAATTCCACTCACATCATTCCACTAAAAGCATAATCAATATCTTTTACAAATAAAACCCAATAAAAGAAGAATAAAAGATTCTCCAGTAACACACTAGTAACTAACTTTCCTTTCAAGGACCACAATCCAAATCAAAGGATTCACCACAAAATATTTTCTACTCTCCAAGTAGACAATTGGAGAAACCACACCACATAAGTCAAGAGTGAAAATCACTTGACAGACCAAAACAATCATTGTTTTTTCCTAGCTGGAAAAGATTACGCCTCAATATCAAACAATTCAATTTGCAGATGACCTCTGCCAAAACATACAGCATAAACAAGAATCAAGCGAGCATTTCACTACTCGAGATAACAATTTTTTTTTTCAATCCATTTCTTTTAATAATCGAACTTTCTTGAACCAAGGGTTTCCAAATCATCACCCAAACACACCAACTCCTTTATCTTCAATTGGCAACCTCAACAATAAGCTCAAACTGTGTACATCTTCTACACCTTTATAGAGAGACTCTATTGTTCTCACAAATCGGACTCTAGCCAAGACCCCGACCAACCGAATTGTTTCAACAGATAATTCTTAATGCACCTCAATCACTTAAGGATAACAACTTGAAATTCATATAACACCCAGTGTATACTCCTTTACTGCACTTAAAAGATGCTATTCACGATCCTCACACTATTGGAATACCACTCTGATCCACTATTCCCACACAGAGACACTGGGCCTCTAAGGTTCTAGCATAACAAAAGGTGAAGCCCAGACTCAGTTTTCAAGATCCTACAACAAACTTACCATATGAGATAGGGAAATCCTCGGGTGAAAACCCTACTATTCCACAATTAACCTACACTCAACCCTTAACATCGACGAATTATTTGGTTCCAAGACAATCATTCTATTTAAATCATATCCTTCCCAAGGATTATTCTACGAGAATAATATATCATCCAATATACCATAAACATCGTGATATTTAAGACTTCCACAAAAATATTTACTAGACCACCACTATCCAGTTGCCATCACGCAACAAAGAAAACTTCACAACTCAAATCGGTTACCCTTTTCTTAGAAGAAGAGGTAAGAAGAAATAAATTCCAGCACACAGATAATCGCTATCATTCACAGTAGCCAAAAGACCAAGAGAAAATAAATAGCAATGAGGTTGGAAAACACAAGATGAGATCACTTGTACCTCAAATACTTCTAGTACAACTCTTTCTTTTAACAAGAAACAATTTCCTTTGATTACAGCATCCCGCCAATTCCAACGAAAGATGTTTGAAGTCCATAACACAAGGTTCAGATAAAAACCAATAAAAGTGTTCAACACGCCGCTATAGTTAAGGCAATAACGGCTACCACATAAGTCATAAGGTCCAAAAAGATCCCAACCGCAAATCTCAAATCTTTTACTTTAATTATTGTCATGGAACTAAGTATGAAAAAAGAGGACATATTAAAAGATTAATATTACTAAGGTAATATTCCAACAACTCCTTACTTAACCATCCCGAATGGTCAGATTAATTACTTAAGATCGATTAATCTAATCTATCCAACAAGTTGAAAAAATTAAACAACTACAATAATCAAAACAATTGTTTCTCATATTCCTTAATAACTGCACGAGTTCTAAACATGTATCGACAAACTCTTGCCCACAATTCTTCAAGAAACTACAACAGGATAGCATCATATCCATCAACCTCACTTCTAAGGATGTTAGTAGAAATGAATTATGTACCACACCAATATTTCAACTTGATAATTCACAACTTATCAGTGATTTACATAATTTTCAACTTCTACTTAGATACAACAAAACATCACAAAGGGTTTTAACACTTCTTTTTAGAGAAGAGGGGAATCAAACTTCGATAGTCGAAATAACTCAAAAGTAATGCATAGCGCCAAGACTTCCACAAGTTAACGAACTTCCAATATAAAGCTTTGATTCCTTTTCAAAATATCAAACGAATTAATGAGTCATGTTTTCCAGTAAGAAAGATATAACAATATGATAAACCAATCTCACTCATTAACAGCGCTCACGAGAAGCAAAAACAACTCATCAATCAAAAGAAAACAACAATTATCTCAAAACGATTAGAGGCCTTTTGGCACCCAACAACTGCAATAAACCACTAACTCAAGAGAAATTCATCAACCGTAAAAGGCCAAGAATTGGCCAAAATCAACTCGAGGAAGATAACCACCTTTCTAAGAAACTCACACATGTCATCTATAACTAAGTTGCCCGATGTAACTGCATCACTATCCCTATACCATGAACGATGGTATAAACTGGCAATACCTAAGACAACAACTACAACCTCTACATCTTTTCATTGACTGTCCTCACTCATAACAGTCATAGAATCAAATCATAATCATACAAGATCATCTCATAACATAAATCATCAATACAACATGTCAAAAGCATAAATGCAATGCTTGACCCATCCTATCCTACTGTGCACCAGTGTGTCAATTTAATATTTTAATTACCATCCTATCCTACAACATTAATCATGATATGATGTGTGACAGTGATGTGCCGCTCTACCCTTCCCATGCATACTCGAGAATCACCTGGGGAGGGGGAAAAGCAAGACTGAGATAAAAATCTCAGCAAACAAACTGTTTAACAAGCTAATTAAACAACAATGTTGTTAAGCATCATTATTCATTTTCCATAATGACCACAATTATAGTCTTAACCACATTTATTACCATCAATAATAAATTAATAGGAAATAAATATTGATTGACTCTTCACATCCTCAACCACTACCATAACTAATCAAAGTAAAGCATTAACATGTTTTACCTCATTATCTTTATTATTTCTCACATCCACAACTGCTATAAAAAATTACCACAAGAGAAAATAATCTCATACCACAATCACAACCCCTGCCATACCGCAAGGGATAAATCCTATTCGATAACCACATCCACTTTCCTCATACCACAAGAGACTCTCATGAGCTAATTCCACATTACAACTATGAAGTTGCATTTGCTTGTAAAATAACTTCACCATAATACATTGTATAAGTATGGAAATGATCTTTCCACAATGCAATGCATATGAATGCGTATGCTCCACTGCACCCTTACCCAACAAGGTAAGGGTATGCATCGTACTATGGCAATGTACGATGTTGTACCGGTACGATCGCGGCTATAACCGGCGACGTCCACAATGCAAATGTTATGACGTGATATGAATGTTATGATAATCATAAACCACAAGAATTTAATCATGAAGATCAACAACATAATGATCATGAATATTTCCTCATAATCCACATGTGTCTCATTAAGCACAATGCCACTGTTTCATAAGATCATTACCACATAGACCACAATATATTCATCATGAATGCTACCACCACAACCACAAATATTCACTAAGAATATTACCACCTATACCACTATATGTTCATAACGAATACTACCCCACAACTATATTCACTTCATCAAGAACAATTCAACGTACCTACAATTAAACCATTAAGATCGTAAACAGTTGAATTCTTAAAAATACTACCACATGAACCATATCGAGGAAACATGTAACAATGACATAGTACCTCCAATTAAGAGAATTAATTAACATGAAAGTAGAATGATTAACAAGTTAAACATGTTGCACAACCACTACGTTTACTTGCCTCTACCGTTGAAGCGAAGCAATCACGTGCATTCAGGAGCAACAACACCTGTTCAAAAGTACCTCTTAGCATGATACAACAGCAAGGAAATCGCGTCTTAAGAAGTAAAGGTGACGCTAATCCCCAAAACCCCACAACAACTATCTCCGCTTAACGGTTCTATACTCTGCCCGCTGAAGCAACGCTACTAATTTTTTTGTATCTTTAAGATTACTAAACCTTTTTCAGAGGGGAATATATTTCTGGTTTTCTTACTCATTTTCCTTCACTTTTCATGTAGATCACATATTTTAATTTTGTTCTTAGCATGCCGTAACAAAATGCTCAAAACAGAGAACATCCTCTATTCTGACAGTCAGGACACTCAGGTTCAAATGCTTCCCAACAACAGAGTAGGGCTCTAAAAATTTTGATTTTTATACAACAGCTAGTTTACTAAATTCCCTATAACTTTCTGAATGGTGGCCTAAAATATAAAATTCATCTACTATCCCTAATTCCCATCTGAACAGTGGTCTATCCCTGTCTATAACCCTGACGGACAGCAAGATTCCAGACCTGGTACGTCTAGATTACGCGGCCAAAAAATCTTAAACAAAATACAGTAGATGCGTATCGTCGTCTTCGACGTTTTTCATTTTGGGGAGACCCTCAGGAAAAATCATCTTAGGGGTCTAAACTGTACAAATAGTAACACCGCGCGATTGGATCTACAGACAGTCAACCAGGATTCTCTAATCGGGGGTTTCTAAAATTCTAATCCCCACAAAACTTGGACCAAGAACCCTAAATTCAGCAGAAAACAGAGGGATTGGGGTGAGGGAGAGTTACCTAGGGGATTGGGATCACCCCTTCTTCCTCTCCTTCTCCTTCCCTTCTTCTCCTTCCCTCTCTTCCTCTCCTTCCTCTTCCCTTCTTCCTTCTTCTCCTTCTTCTCCTTGCAGCAGCACTTGGGCAAAGGGGAGGCACACGGAAGGAGCGGGGTGGCGGCTTGGGGGTGGGAAAAAGGGGGGGAGGGGCCAAGGGAGGGGGTTTATAAAGGGGGTGCTAGGGTTTGGGAGAGGGTACGGGCCCCCGTTTGGGCTGGCTGGCCCAAAGTGGTTGGCCCACCCCTCCGGACAGTCCAAAACCTTTTAATTAATTATTTTAATTCTTTTTTTATTATTTTAGAACATTCCGAAAAATTTATTTTCACCTCCCGCGATTTACCAAAAATCCGGGCGACTCCGCGATTAATTTAGAAACCGACGCCGAAATGACGTTCAGGATATTACAAATTCGTCCCCACATTTCCATTTAGGTTAGGGGGCTTTTAGATTTATCAAAGAGCAATTTAGACAGAGGACTTACTCCAAACAAGACGAATTGTTGGAGAGGAGAAATCTTTTTGGAGCAAACACATATCCACATAAGAAAAGAAGAAGCATATAGGTACACAATTTTTCTAAGTTGTGTTTTATTTTGAGTATATTGCAGAAAGCTTGACTATTATCCATCCTGTTTTGAGAAACAATAACTCCTAATTCAGTTTTCAAGTGTGGCATGTCTTAATTTTCCTCTTTTTTTTCTTTTTTATTTTGGGCTATAAGGGGCTATTGACAATTTTTCATTATGTAAAAACTATATTTTGCGAGAACAAGTAGAAATGTAAAAAAATTGAATGTAATTGCTAAAGCAAACATAATTTGCAAAATTAGAACGTACATGCACATCATGTGAAATTTACTCTTGTTTTATAGTTTTATGACACTTCGCTGCTTACTTGATATTCAAGCAGCTTGTGATTTTAGATTTAATATCTATCAATTTCTTATTTGCAGTTTGTATTTGAGGCTTGTCAGGATTTAACCTTTGTGATTCTAGTGGTAGCTACTGCTATAACGTTATTGTTGGATGGCAACAGAGCTACTTTATGACATTTTGATTATCTTTTCTTTGTTTAGGCTTTCATGTTTGTCTTATGCAGTGCAACGATGGCTGTGAACTTGTGATTTAACTAACACTTCTTTTTGATAGGAAGATTTAACTAACACTTATTATTGTTTTGGTTCCATGATTAATATCCTTATTTAGGGAGTTAAAGATGGATGGTATGATGCTAGAAGCATATTCTTTGATGTTTTTTCTTGTGATAATTGTTAAAGGTAATAAGTTGATGTTTTATAGTTGGCCCCTTCCCTTCCATTGTTATTGAGATTTATGCACTCCTGCTCATCTCTAAGACTTCTTCAGGCCTATATGGTGGGCTTAATATGTTGTGCTACTAGGGCTCAGATGTAGACAGGTCACAGGGGTGCATTAGTACAAAAGGTTCCACAGGTGTGAACGCATGCCCAGTCTAGTCACACAACCAACACTACTTTTTATTATTTTTAATTAAAGCAAAATGAGCTTGCTAGGTCTAGAACTCGATACCTCATGCTCTCATACCATGTTGAATGCCATGCACTATACTTATGCATGCTCGTATTTTTTGGGGTTCTGAAGGTTTGCATACATCTTACAATACTTTAAGTAATCATTTTCTAACATTTTGGTCTTCACAAGTTTCTTAGCAATTAGTGATTATAGACAAGCTCTTCAGTTTCAATATCTGAACGAGGAAAACAAAACATACAAGTTGAAGTGAGTATATTCACCAGCTATTGTTTTGAAGTGTAGTTTTGGATATGGCCTGTCATTCATTGGCAGTAGATCTGATTTACTGTGATCTATGATTATATTTTTAGAGGTTGTGAGAGAATAGGAGGTTCAATATATTGACCTTGTGGTTGGTGAAATTGTTCCCTCAAAATCGGTGACAAGTAATGTATCGTATATTCCACTCTTCATGTACATCGGTGCTCCATTTCTCAGAATGATGCGGTGACATGCATTATTTGATCTTTAGTTTCCTGTAGATGGTGTCCTATCTGGTCATTCTCTTGCAATAGATTAATTGAGTATGACTGACAAGTCTCAAATCGTCAGTTTGATATTGAAGGGAAACCATTTTTGCTTGTTGAAATTTGCCTTTTTGAATGTTCAATTATGTTATGTCATGATCAGGTTCATAAAGACCAAAACGCATCTTTCTTGATGTCCAGTTGCAAGATTGCAGATGGCCATGGCTATATGTTTGTGAGTATCACATAGTTGAGTGGTCGAGCCTTCCCAGTACATGAGGAGTTGAGCATGTCAATTTTCATTTTGGTACTTTATACTAACTACTAATATAATGTTTATACAATTGCTATCAAACACAACAGTAGCAGGTGCCAATACCAATGCTGAATGGGGTATGTTGATGGCTAACCATTTAGAGGATAATGGTGAAGAAACCCCATTGCAGGTTAATTTCTTATGTTACATTCTAAAAAGAGAGGTCAATTTCGATTGCATACAAAGTAGCATGATTCTATATTGACTTTCTTATTTCAATTTTATGGCTCACACTTGTGCTAACCATGGAGTAGATGCACTTGAACAGTGTCTCTGGTTTAATTGGCATTGTGGGTTTGTCTGTTGTTGGCAGTGCCCTTGTCGTACTTTGATGAGGTTGGTTTGTCAATTCATTGCTATGGTGTTTTTTACACAATTATGCAACACTACCTAGATTTGCTTCTTATGACCACCTTTCATCTAATCTACAGATATTTTACAGGACATACCAAGAATCCAGATGGCACTACTCAAATTTGTGGTTGGAACTATTGGTGTAAAACAAGGATTTATGGGGGAAATTAAAATTTTGACAACTGCAATATGCATTTCTAACTAATTAGTCTTAGTGTTACATTATGAATGGTATCACCTCTTCCAATGTTACCTGATTTTACCTCATTTGAGGTGGGCTACTGTGGTGGTTGCTGTGCCTGAAGGACTTCCTTTAGCAGTAATATTGACTTATGATTCTTTTTCCTTTTATACAAATTTCTTAGAATTCACTTTTACTTCCAAATACAGTGAAACTTGATCTCCATTTTGGTAAGAAAGGATTCACATAGCATTTTTCTCAAGATATATCTGCACATACAAAATGCCATTTCCATCCCTTTTCCCCATTTCCAGGTTTTTCAACCACTTTTTTCTCATCTTTTGAGTGGCAAATCCTTAAATTTCACCAAAGCAGCAACCAGAGCACTTGGTCATTCATATGTGCTTCTCGTTGAGTCCCTCTGCGTCCTCGGCAATTTTCGAATATGACCGAGGATGCTTACAAGTTTACTATCTGGTCTTGTATCGATGATAGTTGGCGCCATCTGTGGGACTTAAGCCAAAAGTCATGCCGCCTAAAAAGGGGAAGGCACTGAAGGTCGCTGAGGTGGGAGGTGCGAAACCCCTCTGAGGCTGAAGTCAAGCCGGATTATAGCCCGCACCGCTCTGGGCCTGGAAGCACAACTTCTCCGGAGGCCGACCCTCTGAGCACTCGCGAGGAGGTGGAGTGGGAGTTGGAGGACCTTCGAAGGTAATTGAGGGAATTGCAGACCGAGGCTATGCAGTCTGCGGCCGAGGCTGGCTAGACGAGAGAACTTCGGGTGCAACTCGAGAGGGCGCGAGCGGAGGTAAGACCCTCACCGCATGTAGAAGCCCAGGAAGCCGAGGAACTAAGGAACCAATTGGAGAAGCATGGGTGTTGGCACGAGAGACAACATGCCCTGAAGTGCATGAGGTCGAAGGCTTTTGAGCTGAGTTGGCCGAAGCCCGCACTTAAGCGAACTTGTCGTCCTCATCTGGGCTCCAAGAGGCTAGTGATCTTAGGGCGCAACTCGACCAAGTTAGGAGGGAGGCCCTCACCTCGACTGGAGGCATTGGGGCGAACCGTGGTCACCTGGGGGCTGGGCCACCCTAGGTCGGCCAAGTTTAGGATCGCACGCGCAACTCCACGTCGAAGTTCCCCTATGCCCCTAGCCTCAAGGGGCTCCCACCCACAAGGTTGCTGGTGTCATTGACTGTTCCAAGCCGTTGAGCTTAGGCTTGCAAGCCACATCATGGCCAATGTGTTTCCAGATGCCAAAGGTCACAAAGTACTTAGGGGGCTCCAACCCCGTGGAGTTCATCCATGTATATAAAACCGCCATAGCAGCAATGGGAGGTAGCGAAGTCATCACGGCAAAGAGCTTGCCCTTAGCCCTCTCAGGAGACACTTAGTCTTGGTACATCTCCTTCTCACCGTGCTCGGTATTCTCATGGAAGCAGCTTCGGGAGAAATTGAGCAAGCACTTTCAAGGGAGTTGGAACAAGCCGATGACATCCTCCGACCTGCACGTGCTCAAACAATGTTAGGCGAGTCCATCAGAGACTTCATGAGCCACTTCGTCCACATCCACTGCTAGGTCTAGGGCATCTCCGACACGAGCGCCGTCGAGGCTACAGGCTGGACTCTCTAGAAGGGGGAGTTAACTGACAAGCTGGACTGAAAGAAGTCGAAGACTATGGTGGAGCTACTCTCCATAATGGAGAAGTACTCCCAATCCGAGGAGGGCGAGCTCGCAGCGAGGTGAAGACCTCAACTTCGGCAGTCCTCGTGCCCTTGCTAACTCCAAGGCCACAAAGAGAGGCACTCGCCATCGGCCCGTGTACCACGTCAAACTCGAAGCCACTCAGTCACATTGAGACCAGCGCAATGACCACTATGATGACCGCTATGACGACCACCTAGCGACCACCCGCGTGTGAGCATGAGGGCAGTTGAAGGCGAGAAAAGCAACGCCCCAATCGCGGCAACAACCACCACTACTACGATATTCGTGGATGGACTTATCATGAGTCTTTGGGATTGCCCGGCAACTCTGTCGATAGCAAGCCTAGCCCACAACTGGCGCGCAACCCACCTCTTGTGCCCATGGCGGTGGTTGCGCTACCTACCCCAGCCACTCCTCTTCGACTTGAGACGGCAGGACAAACCGCTAATCCACTGCGTCATGCGGTGCATGCAATCACTGACGGAAATGCATACACCTTCGTGTCAACACACGCATCACATTGGCACAACCCTCCTGATCGAGCTCCCGCTGTGGGTCAACACACCCATCACGTTTGGCCTCAAAGACGCAATTGGAGTCAACCTCCTGCACCATGACATCCAGGTGATTTGTGCATTCATCGTCGGGTGTGAAGTAAGACGTGTGTTCATGGATGGGGGAAGTTCTACGGACATCATGTTGGCCTCGATGTTTGACAAGCTTGGAGTTTGACGATCGTTTCTATCAGAGCGTTGTGTCTTACTTCTTGGTTTCACTCGCTTCTCGGTTTCAGTGGTACACCAGCCTCGGCTCTCGGTAGGATCGAGCTAATTGTGGGGTCGCGGCAAGACAGGAGCTTGAGAAACTCCAAAACGTCGACGTAATCCAGGAGGTGGTGCACTCGGAATGGCTGGCCAGCCCAATTCTTATTGAGAAGTCCAATGGACGGTGGCGCATGTGCGTAGACTATACCAATCTGAACCGAGCACGTCTGAAGGACGACTTCCCACTCCCTAGGATGGACCAGCTAGTCGACGCTGCTTTAGGGTGTGAGCTCATGAGCTTCCTTAACACTTGCTCGGGGGTACCACTAGGTGCGGATGGCCAAGGAGAATGAGGAAAATACCAGCTTCATCACACCCTTCGAGACATTCTGCTACGTCTGGATGGTGTTCGTACTGATGAACGTAGGCACCACCTTCACCAGGCTTGTTTACAAGGTACGTACTCTTCAGATTGGCCGCAACGTGGAAGCCTATGTCGATAACATCATTGTCAAGAGTATCTTTGCTCGGATACACACGGTGATGTTGATGAGGACATCATGTCGTCTACTGATATGAACACTCCTCTTACTGCTTCTATGAATGATGGGCAAGGTCCAATCACTCGGGCACCTGCTCGTCAACTCAACTATCAGGTAAACTCGTTTATAGGAGTCAATAATATTTTCGCTAAGCATTCAATACTTCCTAAGACTTGTGATTTTCTTGTCCTTAGGAACCATGGAGAAGAACCACGCGAGCTCAAGTCTAGAAGTGGAACCATCAAGCGCAATCCAACTCATATTCGTGAGCTCAACTCAGATTCGGACTGCTGGACAGCACCTACTTCAAATAACCATAACTTTTGATCTAGAAGGTTTCTTGGGGCCCGTGAGTACTTGTTGGAAAGATCTTGGAGTCTACTTTCAGATGAATCTGGTCTTACCTCGAAATTCTATCCGAGCCGATCAGAAACTGCAAAACAAGTGGCATCACTTTTTTCGTCTGAGTCAAAGTGAGCCTTGGGCCTTGTAATTACAGTTAGGCTATTTGGGCCGGCACTAATCATGGGCGTACTGTTCACATAAACAGTACCTATAAATAGTACCGCACCCCCTTTTATTAGATAAGTGCGGCCTCCCCACTCCTATTTAAGGAGGTCGCACTCCTTTAGTTTTCCTTGGATTCTTCTTAAGAGTTTATTCTGCTTAGCAGTCTCACCGCACATCTGGTTGAAGAACCCCAACTTGTGAACTTAATCTTTATCTGCAATACAGTTTCAGATTGCATCTTCTACTCTCTTGCTTGTGTTCTCGATTCGCTTGCAGAAGATAGCCTTCTTGGCGAGGTCAACCGAGTTCGGCATGGTTGATAACCATCGGAACTGTGGTGTAGTGATTGCGAGGGGATCGATCTATTTTGGTCGGAGCCTTTGGATCATCAACGTTGAGATCTCCACAATCGACTTATCAGTACCTCTCGGAAGATCGGGCCATCGTCACATCAGGTGGTATCAGAGCCAAGTTGCCCGTGAGGTAATTCATCCCTTTTAGATTAGTTTATGTTCATCATATCATCCTAAAAACTCTAGAAAAATAGCACAAAAAAATTCCGTATTGTTCTTCCGCTGTCCTAACACCCCCTTGTGCCATTGCAATTTTCTTTTTGGTATTGCTCATTTAAATTTTGGTTACATTATCGTGTCAAGTTGTTGATTACTAGTTTAGTTAGAGTCCAACTCGTCTTCGTGTAGTTGCATCTTGTGTCCTTTTGCGTTGCTTAATCATTGATATTTCACACCTTTGAAAAATCCGCTAGTTGATCTTTCAATTAGCATCAAAAAAAAGAGAGAAAAAGTAGATTCAATTTACTTTTTGAACTCTTATTCTGGCTATCCACGAAAAAGATCTTTTGCGTATCTTCGAAATTTATCAGATCCAAACACACCTGGGTTTCCTTTTCCTTGTTTATTTCGGCCGCAAGAAACCCTAAACTTCCACGAAGTTGTGCGCCGCAAAGAATCCTAGACGGACACGTTCGGCCGTCCGGAGTTTCCTGCTGAACTTTCAGACCGTCCGATCTAGATCAGCAGATCAAAATCATCTTGAGTCCGTTTGGACCAACCGAAGTCCTCGCCGCACATCTGGACCGACCGATTCTAATCGGACCGTCCGAAACCGCATGAGACGTTCGGTCCGTCCGAGCGCTCGCCCATAGCCGAGCCACCCGATTTCGATCAAACTGTCCGAAGCCGCTCGAGACATTCAGACCGTCCGATGCGCTCGCCCCAGCCGCACTTTTTGATTCCGATCGGACCGTCTGAAACCGCGCGAGACGTTCGGACCGTCCGACGCGCTCGCCCCAGCTGCACCTTTTGATTCCGATTGAACCATCTGAGGCGGGTGGTGTCGTTCGGACCATCCGAAAGCTTGTTGATTTAAACTTTTGCGCGTCTGTTGAAAGCTTTACTTAAATTCTTTTGACCCTTGAGACTAGTCTTTGATAATTGCTTTTGGGCTGCTCCAAAATAATTTTTGTCGACTGAATATTTATTTTAGAGACATACATCACCCTTTCGGCTATTAAAAAAGAGAGAGAGAGAGCTTGTGACTCAAATACCTCATTAGACTCGGAATAAAAAGTTGAATCTTTTGAGTCACTAGAAGGTTTTAAAAAAAAGAAGAAGAAAAGAAAAAGGGAGACCGAACTTAGGTGAGTGTTCTATGATATAAATTCAGTTGGAGTATTTAATTTCTTTGAACAATCTGGTGCCCTTAAAATTCATATTATTGCAATTGACTAGCGTCTCTTCGTGTGCTTGGTGCAAAACGAGCTAATAATTTCCGATTGTTTCTTTAGCTTAGTCCTTTGTTTGCCTTGAGTCCCATTGATCGTTGTGTGTATGTACATACACTTTTTGGCCTCAAGCTTGTTTGGCTAGCTGTGATTAGGCTAGGATCAGCAACCTTTGACGAGTATTTTGAACAATTTTTCAACTTGCATTTACTAAATTGATTAGTGCGGATCCTTTTGCTACCATATTGTGCCATCCGAGCTCCACCTACTCTTAATCAGAACAGGTCCCCTCTTGCAATCGTACCCACGCTCGACACGGTATCACAAACCAGCCACCGGTTGTACCACCTACTGTTTGTGTTGGTAAGAACACTTGTAAGAGTGTGGTAAGACACTTGAGAGTGTGTGATTCCACCTTTCCATCACCTAGTCGTTGATAGGGATAATTTCTTTGTGTTGTCTTCTGTTTTCTACTAACCATGGCAGGTGAGTCATCTGACGCGCAAGAGTGTGTTGCCAAGGGAGAGCTCATGACGCTCTTGGGTGAACAACGCACTACCATTATTGAGGACATCGATAGGAAGCTCCAAGCAACTACGGATATATTGCAGCGATCCATCAATGAGAGTATTGCAGCACTCACCACACGCCTCGAACGAATGGTGAATCGACCACAAAACAATGGGCGCGAGAATGAACATGATGCACCCCAAGATCTTGAGGTGGGAGATGATAATGGAAGGCGAAATCGTGATGATGCACATCTACGACACCGCCTACAACGCAACCGTCACGGTATGGGAGGTAATGATTTTCAGCACCACAATGCTCGTGCTAATGATGACCTGTTTGCTAAAGTTAAATTTACCATACCATCTTTTGCGGGTGTTTATGATGCTAAAATTTATCTAGATTGGGAGATGACCGTTGAACAAAAATTTAATGCCCATCTAGTTCCTGAAGTGCATAGAGTCAGACAAGCTACTTGTGAATTTAAAGATTTTGCTATCTTTTGGTGGAGTCAAGTAGTTAATTCTGGTTTAGCACCTGATACATGGGATAGATTGAAGGTAGCTATGCATGCTAGATTTATTCCTCCTGCTTTTAAACGTGATATGCGTAAGAAATTGCAGCGCTTAGACCAAGGTAATAAATCTGTTGAGGGGTATTATCAAGAACTACAAATAGGCATGCTGCGTTGTAATGTTGTAGAGGATAAGGAGGATAAGATGGCTCATTTTTATGGGGGTTTAAGGCGCAAAATTCAGGACATAATTGATTATAAGGCGTATAATGATATCAATAGATTATTCCGGCTTGCTTGTTTGGCAGAAAAAGAATTGCAGGGTAGGCAACAAAGGACAAGGAGCAACTTTGGAGGTACTTCTACATCGAGATCGACGCCTGGGCACGCCAAGACAGCCCCACCTCCTGCTTTCTTGTCTGCTGCCCCTCTCTATGAGTAGGGCGCGTTCAGCAACACCACCGCCACCATCACACGCACCCGAGATGATCAAATCTACTAGTGTGCAAGCACCAGCACAGAGCTCTTCATCGGTTGCTTCCATGGGCCGTACGACAGGCATTGTGTGCCACCGTTGTAAAGGGATGGGCCACATCATGAGAGATTGCCCAAGTCAGCGGGCGTACATTGCGACAGAAGAAAGTGGATATGTAAGTGTTAGTGATGTTGAGGATGAATATGCTCTTGCAGTTAACCTTGCAGGTAATGATGATGATCCAGAGGAATATAGTGAAGAGGAGGAAATTTTAGGTACCGCTGCTACGGAGAATTATAGGACCATAATTGTGCAGCGAGTGTTGAGCACTCAAAAAGAACAAGTGGAGAAGCTACAGTGCCATAATTTGTTTCAGATGTTCCTCATCATCAAAGATTGCCGACTTCGTGTAATAACTTGGTGAGTTTAGATTTGGTCAAGAAGTTTGGCTTAACCACACGTGCACATCCTCATCCATACCACATTCAGTGGTTCAACAACAGCGGTAAGGTGAAGGTAACACAATCTGCGAGAGTGCATTTTTCCATTGGTTCCTATCATGATGTAGCTGATTTCGACATAGTACCTATGCAAGCTTACTCACTTTTATTAGGTCGTCTATGGGAATTTGATACTGATGCAACTCATTATGGTAGAAGTAATAAGTACTCTCTTATGCACAAAGGAAAGAAAATTGTTTTGCTACCTTTGACACCTACTGAAATTGTGTAATGTGAAAAAGAGATAGCTGCAAATGAGAGGAAAGAACATGAACATGACTCTGAAAATCAGCAAGTAGTGAAGAACATTTTCCCACCGAAGAAAGAGAAATTGGTATCTAGTTCTAGGACTGAGAGAATTAAATTAAAGGGTTGTGTCATGCTTACAACTAAATCTGATCTTGCTGAAATTGTCGACAATGATATGCCATGCTATGCTTTGATATGCAAAGATGCTTTATTTTCACTTGATGATATATCTAGCTCCTTGCCATCTGCTGTCACTAATCTGTTGCAGGAATATGAGGATATGTTTCCACCTGAAGTACCCCCGGGACTGCCACCTATTAGAGGAATTGAATACCAAATTGACTTAATTCCGGGAGCGACTTTACCAAACCGTGCGGCGTATAGAACCAATCCGGAGGAGACTAAGAAAATTCAACGACAAGTCCAAGCTCTTTTGGACCAAGGGTATGTACGAGAAAGCCTGAGTCCTTGTGTTGTTCCTGTTCTTTTGGTCCCTAAGAAAGATGGTAGTTGGCGTATGTTTGTTGATTTGTAAGGCCATTAATAATATCACCATACGGTATCGTCATCCTATTCTTAGGTTAGACGACATGCTAGATGAGTTGAGTGGTTTTATTATTTTCACAAAGATTGACTTGCGTAGCGGGTACCACCAGATTAGAATAAAATTAGGAGATAAATGGAAAATAGCATTTAAAACTAAATTCGGGCTATATGAGTGGTTGGTGATGCCTTTTGGATTAACTAATGCGCCTAGCACTTTCATGCGTTTGATGAACGAAGTTTTACGTGCCTTCATTGGAAAATTTGTGGTGGTTTATTTTGATGATATTCTGATATATAGTAAGTCATATGAAGAACATCTGAATCATTTACGTGCTATTTTTAATGCTTTGCGAGATGCACGTTTGTTTGGTAACCATGAGAAGTGTACCTTTTGCACCGATCGAGTATCGTTTCTTGGCTATGTTGTTACTCCACAGGGCATTGAATTTGATCAGGCCAAGATCGTCGCTATCCAGAGTTTGCCGCCTCCTAAAACGGTCACACAAGTGAGGAGTTTTCTTGGGCTCGCTGGCTTCTATCGGCGTTTTGTATGGGATTTCAGCACCATCGCTGCACCGCTGAATGAGCTTACAAAGAAGGGTGTTCCTTTTACTTGGGGCACCATGCAACAACATGCTTTCGACATTCTCAAAGATAAGTTGACACATGCCCCTTTGCTTCAACGCCCTAATTTTGCAAGGCTTTTGAATTAGAATGTGATGCTAGTGGTATAGGTTTTGATGGCGTGTTAATTCAAGAAGGAAAACCTGTTGTTTACTTTAGTGAAAAATTAAGTGGGTCTAGTTTGAACTATTCTACCTATGATAAAGAATTATATGCTCTCGTTCAAACTTTGGAAATATGGCAACATTATTTATGGCCCAAAGAGTTTGTAATACATTCTGATCATGAATCTTTAAAGCATATTCGAAGTCAAACCAATCTGAACCGTAGACATGCTAAGTGGGTTGAGTTTATTGAGTCCTTCCCTTATGTCATTAAACATAAAAAGGGCAAAGAAAATGCGATGCATTGTCTAGGAGATATACCATGCTTTCACAACTTGATTTCAAAATCTTTGGATTAGAGACAATAAAGGATGATGCTGATTTTAAAGATGTGTTGCTCAATTGTAAGAAGGGAAAGGGTTGGAATAAATTTATGGTGCATGATGGGTTCTTGTACCGTGCTAACAAGCTATGTATTCCAGCTAGCTCTGTTCATTTTTTGTTGTTACAGGAGGTGCATAGAGGAGTATTAATGGGTTACTTTGGCGTGAAGAAGACTGAGGACATTCTGACCCACCACTTTTATTGGCCAAGGATGAGGCGTGACGTCGAACGTTTCATTGCCCGCTGCACCACGTACCAAAAAGCTAAGTCACGACTTAATCCTCATAGTTTATACATGCCTCTCCCTGTGCCAAGCACACCTTGGAAAGATATTTCTATGGACTTTGTTTTAGATCTACTTAGGATAAAGAAGGGGAGGGATAGTATTTTTGTTGTCGTGGATAGATTTTCTAAGATGGCTTATTTTATACCATGTCATAAAAGTGATGATACTACAAATGTTGCTGATTTATTCTTTAAGGAAATTGTTCACATGCATGGTATTCCGAATACGATAGTTTCAGACCGTGATGCTAAATTTCTTAGTCATTTTTGGAGAACCTTGTGGGCTAATTGGGGACTAAGCTGTTATTTTCTACTACTGGTCATCCCCAAACCGATGGACAAACTAATGTAGTCAATAGAACATTAGGAGTCAATAATATTTCCGCTAAGCATTCGATACTTCCTAAGACTTGTGATTTTCTTGTCCTTAGGAATCATGGAGAAGAACCACGCGAGCTCAAGTGTAGAAGTGGAACCATTAAGCGCAATCCAACTCATATTCGCGAGCTCGACTCAGATTCGGACTGCTGGACAGCACCTACTTCAAATGACCATAACTTTTAATCTAGAAGGTTTCTCGGGGCCCGTGAGTACTTGTTAGAAAGATCTTGGAGTCTACTTTCAGATGAATCTGGTCTTATCTCGAAATTCCATCTGAGCTGATCAGAAACTACAAAATAAGTGGCATCACTTTTTTCGTCTGAGTCAAAGTGAGCCTTGGGCCTTGTAATTACAGTTAGGCTATTTGGGCCGGCACTAATCATGGGCGTACTGTTCACATGAACAGTACCTGTAAATAGTACCGCACTCCCTTTTATTAGATAAGTGCGGCCTCCCCACTCCTATTTAAGGAGGTCGCACCCCTTTAGTTTTCCTTGGATTCTTCTTAAGAGTTTATTCTGCTTAGCAGTCTCACCGCACATCTGGTTGAAGAACCCCAACTTGTGAACTTAATCTTTATCCGCAATACAGTTTCAGATTGCATCTTCTACTCTCTTGCTTGTGTTCTTGATTCGGTTGCAGGAGATAGCCTTCTTGGCGAGGTCAACCGAGTTCGGCACAGTTAATAACCATCGGAGCAGTGGTGTTGTGATTGCGAGGGGATCGATCTGTTTTGGTCGAAGTCTTTGGATCATCAACGTCGAGATCTCCACAATCGACTTATCAGTACCTCTCGGAAGATCGGACCATCATCATATCAGATGTGATCATGCCACAAACGCATATGACTATAGCACCAAATATCAACATTTGAACAAAAGGAGAATTTGTTTCTTTAGTTTCAACTTATTTTAAATATGATGCTACCTATGATAAAATGTATATTGCACAGCTATATACGGAGGATTGCATCAACACTACGAGCTCATGGTTGGGGTCTCCCCTGACTCTTCCTTAGGGTCCCCTTGTCATTTTTAGACCAATTCAAGTAAGAGTTTAAGTGAAACATATTTTGGAATCCAATTCGGCATCCGGATTAATTCGGATTCAGCCTAACAGGTCCGACTTCAAACATGCATTACTTTTACATACGGAGTCCGTTTGAGGTTCACATGTACTTGATGGAAGGTTATCTCGTCCTCTTTCCAACAGATCTAGTCTCACCTCGAAATTCCTTCTATTCACACGACAAATCACCAAAAGAATGTGTTGCATCACCTGTTTGGGCCAAATTGGGCCATGTCTAGTTGCTGGTTATATCCTTGATTCTATAAACTCCAACGAAATATTCCATGTTCAAAACCATCTAGAACACACCAAACCATAATTTCTAATTTTGGCCAGATTAGTGACTTTTCTGCCACCTCCACGAAAATCCCCATAACTTTCGTTTCCAAAGTCCTTTTTGAGTGAAACTACCACCGTTCGATGCACAACTTACTTATCTAATTGCCCCTAAAATTTTACTTCATTCCAACAAGGCAGTTAAAAGATATCTACGGTGAAATTTGACCCAAATTTGTGGATCGAATTTGCAATAGTCTGTACTTGTGATTTTTGTGCGAATTTTACGGTCAGTTTTTAGAACTTGGCCCTAAAACAAAAGTTATAGAAAAAGCTATCAAGAAACAGCAAAAAAATCATTGAAAAAAGGCAACTGACAAGAAGTTACATCCAAAATACCGACGTACTGTCCAGGGGACAGAAATCTTTGGTTTTCAGTTTAGGGTCAATCCTTGTGCTTTTCAATTCTAGATTACATTCTATTGAATTATCTTGTGTCTACCACTCCTATAAATTTTTATACACTTATTTTAGTCTTTTTCTATCTTGGTTGATGAGCACCATAGGCTAATAACTAGATACAAACTATAATTTAATTCGGTACAATTTCTGAAAATAACAGATTGTTCTCCATTGCTACATATCTAGCCTTCTAAGCTACACCTTCTACTAACCAAGCAGATCACGTCGAACCAGCCCTTGCAATCGCATGACTTATCGCTTGAGTCAGGTTTATCACGAATCAGCCACCGGTTGCACCACCTGTTTGCTTTGGTAGGAATTTGGTAAGAGCTTGAGAGATGTGTGACTTGTTAATCTCCACCTCCTACTAGTTGATAGGGAGTTACATAATTTTTCTGTATCGTCTTGTTTTCTACTAACCATAGCAGATTCAAGATCACATAGGAGGAAGATTTGTGAGATCGACAACACCATTGACTCATCTCCTGTGCCCAAATGAGGTAAATTTAAGTATGCATTTCCATCCTTTGTTGGTAAATTTAATCCTGTTGTCTATATTGACTAGAAGATAGCATTAGACAAAAAATTTGAATATTATGATTGGCCTGATAGAGAAAAGATTAGAGCTGCCACTAGTGTTTTTATTAATGATGCAATACTTTGGTGGAAGTTTCTTGATAGACATGAGAAAGTATCTCAAACTTGGAATGCATTGAAATTTTTTTAAGAAATGATTTTGATCCTAAATATCATGCTAATTATTTGCTAGTTAGATTACAACATTTAAAACAACAAAGTAGAACTGTAAGGAAATACTATTATGAATCAAAGACTCGTTTGTTGCATTGTGGCTTAAAGGAACATGCTAAAGTTACAGAGAACAGATTCTTAAATAGGCTTCATAAAGAAATTCATGATTTTCTTATTCACAAAAATATAATTCTATCCTTCATTTGTTTATATTTGCTTGTAAGATTGAAAGTTAAATTGAGAAGAAATTGAAAATGCTTGATGATAAAAAACATGAGAACAAACCCGTGTCTATGCTTTTTTCTATGAGTAACAACTTGCGGGAAGTTGAGAACCATGTTGAAGAGGAGATTGAACTGATTGAGCCATCGACTCCATTGTTTGAGAAGAAAGATAAGGAGATGGATGCACCTATATCATCTCAGGAGACCCTAAAAGGTAAAGATAATGTTGCTATTATCACTCAAGGTGAGTCTACTTCTGAAGAACTATAATTGTCCACTGTTAATGCTACTTTAGAGCAAAACTATGGAAAACAATTCTGATATGCACAGGTTTCAAGTAGAGAATTTACACTGCATTGATTTGAGTGTTGAGAATGAGTTGTGTGTTAATTCTTTGCATAAATCTTTGACATAGCAAGAAATTAAACCTTAATCTCCTATTTTAATTTTAAATCCATGTGCTGAAATAAATGCTTTTGATTCTGTTAATTTGCAATTGATCCATGCTAGATGAGCTAAATGAGATTTCTTCTTTGAACAGTTTAAGTTATATTGAGATTGATCATTCTTGTGAACTGAGTTATTTAGAGAAGAACTTCTTCGAGATTCCCAATTCATTTTCATTGTTTCATTATAAATTTTACCTAAAAGGTGAGTTTGATAAAAAGGGAAAGTACATGGTTCATAGAATTTGCATAACTTCAGAAGTGAAAGGTTCAACTTTGGAGAAGGAACACTTTTATGGAGAGGAAACTGATGACACTAACCTTAATATTTTTAGTTCATATAGTGTTTGTTTGCGAGTTGCAGGAAATCTTTTAAGGAAGCATTATGGGCTGCTTCCATACACAACTAGTGCTCCATTTGCATCCAAAAAGAATGCCTCTCATTGAGATAATCAATATCAGGTCACAATCCAATACCCTCTTTTGTAAAGAAAGAGAACCTGACGAGACACATGCATACATAGTTCCAACACCATCCAGTACGAGTACTTCTAATCAGGTGCACGCGTTTCAAAGAGGCTTTACGTTTTTTGAAAAAGAACTTATGATATTACATAACGGGAAACAGTTTCTAATCTGCAATAGGAAATGGTTTTTTTTATGAAGCAGGCATATTTAATTGTTTCTGCAAGTAAGCAGCTACCACAAAATTGATTATTTCCCAGAATATTATAATATGTGTGCACACGGTCTCTATTGATCTTTAGATGTTATCAATGAAAGATAAATTCATCTTGGCGACCTAAACTCATGCATTAGCTTATCAACATAGTACCTCCTCCCAATCTGCCTTGTGGCTCATAGAAGATATATCCCAAGAGACATCGTCATGGCAATAAACAGGTAGTGCACTGTAAACTTTGCATTTTTCAATTTGACATTTTTTTAAATGGGCAGTAGATTTATATTCACTTTCACATGTGCGTAAATTCTCTATTTCTGTAGTATACTAGTATCTGTGTGACTCTATCATGTTTTGTAGCATTGAGATAGATTCAACTATACATGATCACCAGAATCTATAGGCTTTAGTCCAATTCCAATTCACAGTATTCAGCAATGCCAAGTGGATGAAATAAACCAAAAGTGAATTTCAGAAGCTCTAGATTGCAGTAGAACTTTAGTGTATGATATTCTTTTATTCCAAGTAGTGTTCAATTGGTAAACACTGTAATGTAGTCAATAGAAGCTATTTTCTATAGTTAGTCATGCATTAATATTCTATAGGTATTCATGTTGTAAGAAAACAGTCATGCTTTCTGCAAATATGTTGACAATAGCCAACTTCCAACCACTATGCTTGTTACTAATTAAATAGTTAACATATCACACAGATGCGCTTACAAAATGGTGATGCGCAAGGTACTACAATTCCATGTAGACACTGACACAATATTGGACATAAATCACAATATATCTTACCCATTGTTTGAATTTTCTTTCTTCCATTTGATAGTAGTTCTTATGTCATGGTGATTTTTCATTTTTTGTTTCATATGGTAAATTTGCTATGGCTCATCCATCTTATTGTTCCTCAGCTAGCTTCCTCTTTCACCTTATTCTTGATTATTTGGCCACCTTTGTAATATCTGTTCTTGTGCTAGTATTCACGTAAGCAAGACTTAGGCTACCTTTTTTTTGCAAGACTTAGGGTAAGAAAGGACCATGTTTCACTTGTGGACAAAAAGGACATTATTGTTACGATTATCCAAACCCCTATTGTCCCTACTGTTAAAGGCATCATTCGCCAGGAGATTGCTACAAGAACTTAGTGGCATGCACTCGGTGCGGACAAAAAGAGATCAAGACGACCAATTCATCGACAGTTGCCCCAACTGTGACAAGGAACACCAAATTGGAGAATGTCCAATGAGTAAAGTCACATGTTTTCTTTGTGAAGGATAAGACCATTGCCCCCAAAGATTGCTCCATGAGTGTATTGCTGACTAAAGCTGCTGAAATACAAAGAATGAGCCTGCAAATAGCCATCAAATTTGCCATGACAGGATCAGATAAAAGAAATGAGAATCAAGAACCTTATTTTAAGGGGGGTAGCCAAGGATAACACAAAATTAATGAAGTACCATCGATTATGGACCACTACCCTTCCAGTTTAAAAAGGATTTTGGACTAGGCACTTCTGGACAACAAGGATACCTGGAAAAGTGAATTCAGTGCCTAAATAAGTAACTACTACAAGATCTACGTGAAAGAAACAAGGTTTCCCCTGCGTACCATCTCTCTCCAAGTGTTAACCCTTCTTGTGCAGGTTCCTTTCATTTCCAACTACTCCAAGGAAAGAGACAAGCTTGCTAAGCAGATCTTTGTAACCTACTGCTAGCCAGTTGTTCCCCACCTTCTTCTTTCTACTCTACCCGAATCTCAGGGACGAGATTCCTTTTAAGGGGGTTCGATTTGTAACATCCCAAATTTACGGGACTAGTGTAATTGCAAATTAATAAAAAATCTTTTCTTGGTTTTCTGTGTATCTCAAAATTTCGTCTTTAATTGAGTTTTGAGTTGTGCTTTCTGGCGGCAAAATTTCAGAATAAGAAAGAAAAAAAACATAATCTTAAAATCCGAAACCAAGTTCCCGAAAGTTTAAAATCCAGGAGCCTTGATTATTTAAAAATTTAGTCACCAAGAATTTAAATTAGGATATTCAGAACTTTTGGAAATCCTACATCCAAAGTTAACTCCAGAAATTAAGTTACATTTTATCTTAATACTTGCATTACTCAACACCTAATTATCTTAAACAAGGAGCTAAATTGTACAATTATAAAAATCCAGAAATTCAGAAAACTTCTTTGGGCCCAGCCCTTTTTCCTTCCAGCCCAGCCCATCCGGCCTCCTTTTCCCTACCCTACCTCCTTCCCGATATTCCCCTCCTCCTCAATTCGGCGCCGCCGCCTGGTATTTCTCCCCTTCGGCTGCATTGCCGCACCAGGCTCCACCTCCTGCCGCCTCCATTAGATATCCCCTCTCCCTTCTCCGCCCAAGTAGCACCATTTGCCCTGCTCCCTCTCTGCTAGCTTCGAATCGGCACCACGCCTGGCCGATAGCCCATCGCCTTTTCCCACATGCAGCCGACCCGACGTCCTCCAGCCTCTTCTCTCTCTGACATCCGGTCAGCGGCACCAGTCCCCAACCTCAGTCCTCCTGCCGCCCTCCCCTATGCTGGCTTCAATGCTCCTCCCCACCCCGGCACCGCAAGCCAGCTGCGCCCAGTACCACCTACCTGCGCCGCGCCCCAGCACCTAGCGCCGCCCTCTTCAATACCGGCTCGCATCCGAGCCCTGCGCCACGCAACCCCCCTCTAGCTCGGTGCTAGTGCTGAAATTGTCTGTCCCTCAGCATCATCCTTGCGTCGGCCTCACCTACACTCGCCGCTCGACGTTACTCCTCACCGAGCGAGTCTTCAAGGCACCCACTGGCCTACCGTCACCCTCGTGTTGGCCTACCTCTGCCCCTCCCCTAGCTCCGCTGCTGCCATCCAGTCGCCGTCGGAGCACATTCAATGCCGCGCCAGCTCCAGCCCGGCATTACTTCCCCCTTGAGCGCGACTTCAATTCGCCAGCAACCACCCACACTTCATCGCTTATAAAAAGGGTCTGAGGTGTTCGGCTCCTTCCCGTGCCTTCACTCTTTTCTTCCCCAGCCGAAGTCTTCTCCTTTTCTCCTTTTGCCGGATGCTCTGCCGTCGCCGAGCTCTTCGTGCTGCAGTACCTTCCGCCGATTGCCGGCACCTGAAGCTCCATCACAACCCCCTGAGGCCACCCCCACCATCAATCAGGCCCCTCGTCGACCTCCTCTCGTCGTCAACAGAAGCCGACTCACCTCCACCTTGTGCCTTTGACGCTGGTTGACCTCAGCGTGTCCTTGTCCCAGCTACAGCCATGGGTAAACTCCCTTTGCCCGACCGCAGCTTGTTGCCCACGGAGGCCTCCCCACGCTGCCGGAGGTCATCGCTGCCGGGCTGCATTGGCAACCGACCGGGAAGCCACCCCTACCGGTTTGCCGTTGCCAGCTTGCTACCTCGCCGCCGGCCTGGGACATCGCCCCAGCCTCCTCATCCCAGGGACGACCTGTGCCGACCATCGCCGCTGCCTTCCTGGCCATTCTTCACCAGCCGCGCTGCCCCCACCATTGGCCAGGCCCCTGTTCGACTGTCTCCACCGAAGCCCTTCATCCCTTTCGCCCCCTACCGTGGCTTCTACCTTTTCTCTGTGCATGACAGGTGGGCCATTGAAATTGTGTGCAGCCATTGGTTATCGTTTGTTTAATGCCTAATACTGCTATCTTGTGAAAATGCTAGTAGATAAGTCTGGAATTGGTATTAGGATTAAAATGCAATTTGTAGGATTGAACAAAATTATGTGCGACAATCAAGCAGAACTTCATGAAAGAATTTATTAAACTCTCATAACTAATTTTCGAATAATTAGCCTAATCTTGTTAGCTATCAGTGCTAAAGTTTATTGAGCAATAACAATTGAGTAATGATTCCGACCAAACCCTAAAACATATCGGGACTTTGATTCATTCACCGCATATCTTTCTCTCTGGATTTAAAACCTCTGACGCAAATCAAGTCTATTTAAACCTCTCTTGTATCTTTTATCTTGAGCATATGTTTGCTAAAAGCAAACTTAGCCCATTGACTTAGCTATATTTGTGCATAAAATGCCAACCGCAAATCATTAAAACTCCCTTCTTGCATAAATGCTTAAGAAAAGTCTAAACCAAATCCTTAATAAAATACAAAGGTTCAAATCTCTTTCATTTAAAAGATTCTTAAAACGCAGATAAAGGATTATTGCTCTCTACCTTAAATAATTGTTAATTTTAAGTATGCATCCTAAAACAAAATCTTGTAAGGCATAAAATGATAACTCTTGAGAAATTAAAATCTTTATCTTTGAATCTTGTCAAATCCTATCTTTGCACCTAAAGTACTTATCCGCTCATCATCTACTAATTAAGATTAAACTCATGTGCAAATTGTCAATTCATAACGCACACTTTAATTAAAAATACAATCTTTGATCATCTTTAATAGATTTGTTGATCATCAAAATCAACAACCCCGCTCCTAATCATAAGTGGGATAAATAATCAACTCCAATCTATAACTGAAATTGGAAAAAAAATACTTAGACTCAAGTATCTAATAAATCACCCCGGACAATCTTCCAAAGATACATAATTCCTACCTAGCTCTTAGAACTTCCTTGATAAATATAAAATAATATAAAAGATGTTATAAAGAGAAAGATCGAGCCCTCTATCCTGAACCCAGCAGAAAAATCCTGCGGGTGATCTTTTAATCAACTTCTCTCCATTTTATAAAATTTTCCCTCACGGTAAAGCTAATTAATCAATTCCTACCCATCAAATAAATCTATTCCAATTGCTCCCTCTCTAATCTCAATTTATGAACAACATTAAATAAAACTCAATTAAATTAAACTAAGCTTTTGCCGCTGTTTGGATTTATTTGGTTTTTCCTTTGTTGCCTCGTATTAGAAACTGCAGTCTGAAGACGACAAGACCAAGCAGATTCGGGCTACAATGAAGATTCAAGATTTTAATACAACTGACTGGATAAGCAAGCTTTGAATTAAATCAAGGTTGCGGTAATAAGCAAGGCAAGTCATCACTTTGATCATATTGATCCCACATTTTGGAAGTTATGTTCTTTCAAATTATCAAAATGCATGCTTACTTGTTATGCTAATTTATGTCAAATGTAAGGTAGATATTGCCCTTTATGCTACCAGTATTATTAATGTGACACCCTTTACCAGTTGATTCAACCAATCCTTGTCGCCCTAGATAATGTTGCTATTAACATTAGCTAAGTCATGTGTACTGCTAAAGGAGTCCAGAGCTAGGGCATTAAATTGTCCGGCTCATCATTATTCTTGAAACAATCAGATTGATTTTGGGTAGTCATTGGATGTAGGTGACTGATAGTTTTGGTACAGATTATCTTATACTTCTCAAAACCCTAAAAAAATTGCTTGTATGTCTGGGCGGGTGGTAAGAGTGGTTGGTGGATGTAACATTGGGCTATGGAAGCCGTCCGGACAAATTAAGGACTTAATCTTGTGTTGACCTCTCCATGTATAACAATACAAACCACAAGCTGGCAAAGTGTAGGCATGACTAAATAATTTGTACTCGCCAGTAAATGAATGCACTTTGGGGGAAAGCACGATTTTTCTCGCTGGATGCAAAGCGTCCTGGAGATGGTCGTGTCACTGGATAGAGGTGGGCGCAAGAGGGGGTCTAGCTGGCGCCTAAATGGCCTTCCTGTAGACGGAAACCTTAGCGAGTGCATTCTTTTACTAGATACATTGTAAAGGTCATGTGATAATCTGGTTGATCTGCATGTCTAAAGAAACATGCGGAATATAACAATTGGGTTATCTCTTGTGGGTAAAGATGTACAAACTCTGTAGAGTCTAAAACTATTCGAATAGCTGTGCTCACAGTCAAGAGCGGACATGGGAACTTCCTTGAGTTAGTTCTATTTCAAAAATCTTTTTCGGGCGGGATGAAAACTAAGTAGGAAGATGTACTCTACTTTGTTGGATTTTTCATGGAGAGATGTACTCCAGTGGTAATTAGGGTGGATGTAGCCCAGTAATCAAAATTAGCATTTCGTGGAGGTAACCATACACTGTAAAAGGTGGATGTAACCTGCGTTACTATAAATATTGCACTCTCTCTTTACAACTGCATTTTGATTAAAATTGCTAAGTCTCAGGAATTTTACCTATTGTATTGGAAATGCTGCTTTAGCAAATAAAATAGCCTCAAGCCTCCTTTTCACAGCCTTGCATATAATAGTTATTAGTGATGCATTCTGTGTGATGGTTTGTTGAGTACAATTTGTACTCACTGTTGCTTATTACCCTCCAATTAATCAAGAACAGAAAAAGAGGCCCTGCAATGTTTAAAAAGGGTCGACAGAGCTGGTATTCAAGAAGGCCATGGACATAGGTCGCGAAACCCCAGTTGGCTGCCTGTGGGCAAGTCTTGTGGGTTCCACTTGTGTGAAGATTTTCCGCTGCTACATCCTCTGCTTTCTAGGCCTAATCGGCCTATGTAAGTTATTACTGTATTAATTATGCTTTCGCTTAATATGTTTTGATATCTGATGATGTAGCGTGAGCAGCTCTCGATCCAGGAAGTCGAGAAATCATAGAGGAATTCGGATTTCTAAATCCGGTTCTGACACTTACTCCAAACAAGATGAATTGTTGTAGAGGAGAAATCTTTTTGGAGGAAACACATATCCATCCTGTTTTGAGAAACAATAACTCCTAATTCAGTTTCAAGTGTGGCATGTCTTAATTTTCCTCTTTTTTGTTTATATTTTGGGCTATAAGGGGCTGTTGACAATTTTTTCATTATGTAAAAACTATATTTTGCTAGAACAAGTAGAAATTTAATAAAATTGAATGTAATTGCAAAAGCAAACGTAATTTGTAAAATTAGAATGTACATGCACATCATGTGAAATTTACTTTTGTTTTATAGTTTTATGACACTTCGCTGCTTGCTTGATATTCAAGCAGCTCATGATTTCAGAGTTAATATGTTGTGCTTGATATTCGCTGCTTATTCAGGCCTATATGGTGGGCTTAGTATGCTGTGCTGCTAGGGCTCAGATGCAGACAGGCCACAGGGGTGCATCAATACAAAAGGTTCCACAGGTGTGAACGCATGCCCAGTCTAGTCACACAACCAACGCTACTTTTTATTATTTTTAATTAAAGCAAAATGAGCTTGCTAGGTCTCGAACTCGGTACCTCATGCTCTCATACCATGTTGAATGCCATGCACTATACTTATGCATGCTCGTATTTTTTGGGTTGTGAAGGTTTGCATACATCTTACAGTACTTTAAGTAATCATGTTTTGTTCTTCACAAGTTTCTTAGCATTCAGTGATTATAGACAATCTGTTCAGTTTCAACATCTAAACGAGGAAAATAAAACATACAAGTTGAAGTGAGTATATTCACTAGCTATTGTTTTGTAGTGTAGTTCTGGATATGGCCTGTCATTCATTGGCAGTAGATCTGATTTACTGTGATCTATGATTAGGTTTTTAGAGGTTGTGATAGAATAGGAGCTTCAATATATTGACCTTGTGGTTGGTGAAATTGTTCCCTCAAAATTGGTGACAAGTAATGTATCGTATATTCCACTCTTTGTGTACATCGGTGCTCCATTTCTCATAATGATGCGGTTACATGTCCTATCTGGTCATTGTCTTGCAATAGATTAATTGAGTACGACTGACAAGTCTCAAATCGTCAATTTGATAATGAAGGGAAACCATTTTTGCTTGCTGAAATCTGCCTTTTTGAATGTTCAATTATGTTATGTCACGATCAAGTTCATAAAGACCAAAAGGCATCTTTCTTGATGTCCAGTTGCAAGATTGTAGATGGCCATGGCTATATGTTTGTGAGTATCACATAGTTGAGTGGTTGAGCCTTCCTAGTACATGAGGAGTTGAGCATGACGATTTTCATTTTGGTACTTTATACTAACTGCTAATATAACGTTTATACAATTGCTGTCAAACACAACAGTAGCAAGTGCCGATACCAATGCTGAATGGGGTACGTTGATGGCTAACCATTTAGAGGATAATGCTGAAGAAACCCCATTGCAGGTTAATTTCTTATGTTACATTCTAAAAAGAGAGGTCAATTTCGATTGCATACAAAGTAGCATGATTCTATATTGACTTTCTTATTTCAATTTTATGGCTCACACTTGTGCTAACCATGGAGTAGATGCACTTGAACAGTGTCTCTGGTTTAATTGGCATTGTGGGTTTGTCTGTTGTTGGCGCTGCCCTTGTCGTACTTTGATGAGGATGGTTTGTCAATTCATTGCTATGGTGTTTTTTACATAATTATGCAACACTACCTAGTTTTGCTTCTTATGACCACCTTTCATCTAATCTGCAGATATTTATAGGACATATCAATTATCCAGATGGGACTACTCAAATTTGTGGCTGGAACTATTGGTGTAAAACAAGGATTTATGGGGGAAATTGAAATTTTGACAACTGCCGTATGCATTTCTAACTAATTAGTCTTAGTGTTACTTTATGAATGGT
Source organism: Melocanna baccifera (assembly GCA_036346265.1). Classification (NCBI taxonomy): domain Eukaryota; kingdom Viridiplantae; phylum Streptophyta; class Magnoliopsida; order Poales; family Poaceae; genus Melocanna; species Melocanna baccifera. The sequence goes on from CM070709.1 coordinate 9,290,665, forward strand.
ATCACCTCTTCCAATGTTACCTGATTTTACCTCATTTGAGGTGGGACTACTGTGGTGGTTGCTGTGCCTGAAGGACTTCCTTTAGCAGTAATATTGACTTATGATTATTTTTCCTTTTATACAAATTTCTTAGAATTTGTAGGTACATTACCCTGGTGTGGTTTTTAGATTTGCATATTCTCCGAAAGATGATGCGAGATAAGGCTATCATAAGTCACACCATGGATAGACAAGAGAAGTATATAATTTTGGTTTATGTTTTGTCATTAAGGGGTGAGTCGGCTCTCATCTTGTGAAACACTATGAAGAATCGGAATGGCAACAGAGGGGGGAGGGGTGAATGGTGCCTTTTTGCTGCCCCAAGTATTCACACAAATTTTTATTCTCCAATAGCTATAACAGCTATGAAGAAAGACTGCCTAGCTGAAATGCCAAGATTGAACCAAAAGATAGAGACAAAACTGAACCTAAAAGGCTGATGAAAACTGCAGGTTACTAAAAGAAAATAACACACAAAATTGAGCTGAATCTGCAAGAACTGAAGGCCGAAAAATTAGACTGCAACACTGAAAAAAGCCAGCAGAAAACAGATTAAAAACTTGACAAAACAGCAGAGAACTGCAATCAAAACCAAACTAAAAATAGCAGTAAACTGCAGCCTAAAACAACACTGAAATCTGTCAAAACAGCAGAGAACTGCAGCCTAAAACAGCATTAAAATATGTCAAAACAGCAGCGAACTACAGCCTAAAATAGCACTGAAAAAGAAAAGCAAACTGAAAGCTGAAAAGCACAAGAGAAATAAAAAGCTTAACCGAAAACTGCAAAGCATAAAAGCAGTCAGGTGACAGGAAAAACACAGCCGGCTTCTTGACTGAAAATGGATGGCAAGGAGGACCAAAAATAGAGCCCCAAATCTGCAGACCGAAGGTGCAGTCCAAGATTGTTTCTTGAACCAAACTGATACATCCACAGGTCTGTGCATAAATAGTTTATCCACCTGAAACCAACCTGGCCGAAAGCAGCACAAGGCACAGCCTAAGGACAGCCTTGACAAAAACAGATTTAATTTCTAGTTAACCCGAGAAACAAAGACTTCCAGAAGAGTTGCTCGGGTGAAGATCAGTCAAACAAGAACAAGTGCAGAACCCTGAAACCAAAAGGATTAAAAGGAAGACAAAAAACAAATCACAAAAGATCTGCTCGGGAGAGGAGCAAAGAACTGAAATTTGAGATTTTGATTTCAGGCATAGGCTAGCCAAGGGGCCTTGAGGTGATAGCCAGTTCAAATCAGCATCTCAAACAAACCAAAGAACTTGAAAAAGAAATCAACCATCAATCAATAACTAACGGAAAACAAAACACAACAGGGAAGACACAAGCATCATAACAAAGGAAGAACAGCCTAGAGATTGAGGAAGAGACATGAATGATTAGATAAGAAAATTGTTTACATCAATCTCTCCCATCTCTCACACAAGAACAAAAGTTCACAGACACATGGAGAGAAAAGAAAACCCTAACACTCACACACATCTCTCACTTGCACTAGGGAGCACCCTCTCTATTTATAGCCTCCACTAATGGGTTTACAACACACTTTACCCATTAGCTCTCAACAACTCATCACTTTACTCATTATCTCCTAACCAAATCCGCTTCCTTTATGTAGCCTTACGCATTTACCAAAATGCCACTCCTGCACCTTTCTAGAAGCTTCCTTATTTTTTGCTGTCCAAGCCTCGCAACCACTTCGAGTCCTCGTTGTCTTCGACACATCCCGACCGCTCCGACCTCAGCACCACCTGTGCCTAGTCTGGTCACCCCGTGCCTCGCCACAACTCCGTCTAAAGTCCTGCAGGCATCATAGACAAGAAAACACATTACATAGCACCGCACAAAATATTATAATCATATCTTAGCAACAGTAGATAGCACAAAATACTCGAGATAAACTCAAACTTTCCAGAGTACGTGTCAATTACTCATCACACACACGGGGTTACCTCCACATGGTCTCTCAATCTCCCCATTGATAAGTATATTGACAAACATAGAAAAAGCATAAAGTTGAGTTTGTGTTGAGAGTCAAACATGGTCTAAAATAGGAACAAGAAAACTCAAGACCATGTCGATAAAAGAGAAAACTGGAGCAGAAACTGAAAGAGCAAATTTTTCTACAAAGCTCCAGAAGGCTTTTTCTCCAAATTTCTCCCCCTTTTGACAATAAAATCATCAAGATGCATGAGAGAGAATGAAATAACTGTATGTTATTCATTTTAAGCATTCGAAGCCATGAAGATTATCTAAAATGACTTTTTGAGTATTACACCAAACCATAACTCATAAGAATGCTATCAAGATCATGACGATTCATGTATAGACTAGTTAAACCAAATAAGTCAGAATATGAGAATTAGCTAATTTCTTAGCATGTCAAGTTAACCAAGATTATAGTCTAGCTAAAGGTATTCAAGGATGATGCAAACCATGTCAATAATCTAAGTGGAACCAAGAAGCTAGTATTGAGCTAGTTTAGAGTGCTATAAGTTCAAGAATGAATCTTTTGTTCAAGTACTTGTCTTTTTATAATTAAGCAAATTTAGTACATCCTAAATATTGATTGAATGCTGCTGCTATGGGTCTGAGAACAGCAGGTGGATGCTTCCTAACATCCTCAAGAAAATCATATCCTAAATATTGATTGAATTTCCAAATCTTGGACTAGTCTAGAGTAAGATTTAGCTTCTTCTTGTCTCCAACAAATCTCTCAAGAGTGTTCATAAGATACTGACACTCTCGAAAGAGAGAGATGCAAGAAGAGCAAGGGGAAAAAGAGACAACAGAAGGTAAGGGATAAGAAAAAGAACCAATAGCAGAAGATAGAATAGCATGTGCACGCACAGCCGCCTCAAGTTTGAGGTATTCGCAAGGAACAGGGGGGTCAGTCCTACTTCTAGCCGTTTGGTTCTCGCCGCTAAGCGTCTCTACCATTTCCTTAGGCTTCTTCCCAACCACAGTACACACATCACAACAAGATTGTGGCTTCTCTAGTAGATCTTTAGTTAGCTTCACACATTTATCATTCAAAGCAACGAGTTCAAATTTTAGTTTTTCACAGTTATTGTATGGTGAGCTAACAGGATCCTTAGAGGCATATTGAGCTATTTTCTTGTTATGATCAACCATTTCTTAGAATTGTTTGGAGACAGATTCAAGTTCGGCAGTTAATTTAGGACAGTTCAAACATGAAGCAATAGGCTCAAGCATAGAAATATGCAATTCAGCAATTTTATGATCTGCCTTCTTTATGTTCATTTTCAAGTTAATACAATTTTCATAATTTTCGGGCAGATCAAGAAGCATAGTGTAAAACCTCTAAAAGTATTGTCCTTATCCTCACATGAGGTGCAAGAAGTAGTCTTAACAGTAGATGAAATAGAAGCTATCCTACTCATCTCTAATTCAGCAAGAAAACTAACATTCTCCACCTTAAGTATATCAAGCTCAGAAGTCACACTATCATGAGAGGTCCTTAGCTTCTCCATATCTCCAAGCAAATAAGAACATACATCACATTCGTCACAATCTTTCTACTTCCTTCTTAAGATCAACCACCCTAACTCTAGATCTAGCATAAAACTTTTCAAGCTTAAGAAATGCATCATTGAGCTGGTCGTAGGAGGGACATACCTCATCGGAGTCACTGTAGAGCTCGTTGTCGCTGACGTCGATCTCGTTGGCCATGAAGCACATGCCGATGAAGTTGTCATCGTCCTTGGGATCTTGATCATCCTTGCCATCGTCGTCACTCCACCCCTCCATGTCACTGAAGTTGATGTCGTCGAAGGCGGTGAGGACGCGGTGGAAGAGCTTCTTGGTTTTGCCAAAGTTGCAGAACTTCTTCTCTTTACCTTGGACGTGAACTGGAGGCTTCTTGTTGCGGTTCTTATTGATGTAGTCGTTCTTGCTTACACCGCCGTAGTCGTTCTTGCCCTTCTCTAGTTTGGGGCAATTTGCCCGAATGTGGTTGGGGCCACCACACTCGAAGCAAATTATCGGCCCACTCCTCTTTCTATCCCTCACTCTCTTGTAGGCATGAGAAAACTTTCTGGCTAGAAGAGCTAACTGGTCCTCTGGTAGCTGCTCTAATTGATCATTGGTTACTTCATAAAGAGCAGCTAGGGAAAAACCATTAGCATTATCAGCGAAAACACCAGAAGCAGAACTGGGATCGGTGACCAAAGCCATCGACTAAGACTTCGACTTACGAGAGACAATGTCAATCTCGTAAGTCTTGAGGCGTGAGTACAACGCGTCAAGAGTCAAAGTTGAAAGATCGGTCGTGTCCTTGATAGTGGTCACCTTCATCTCCCAAACTCGCAAATCCAAGGCTGAAAGCATCTGTGAGTGTTGTCCGAGTCGGGGTATGTGAGACCGACCGCTCGGAGGTTGCTCAAAATCTTGTGAAAGCTCGTAAAACACTCATCTAAGGACTCACCAGCGAGCATTTCAAACTTGTTGTAATCTCGCTTGAACTGATCCTGTTATACGGTCTTAATCTGGGTGGTGCCCTCATGGTAAGCATCGAGAGTCACCCAGATGTCGTAGACCAATGAGAGATGAGAAATGTGATCGAACTCGCTCCGACTCAGACCCTAGATTATGATGTTCCTTGCCTTAGCATTTGTCTCAACATCAGGCATGTTATTCACATTGATGTTTTCATCAGCAGGAGCAATAAAATGAGTTTTTACTTTTCGCCAGATCGCATAGCTCTGAGCCTGTGTGTAAATCTCCATCCTACTCTTCCAGAAGGGATAGTCGACCCCATCGAAGATAGGTGGCTTGGTGGAATACTTGTCTGTTGCCATAGCTTACAGACCGGTTAAGATCTATCAACGAGAGCTAACTAGCTCTGATACCAATTGAAGGATCAGAAATGGCAACAGAGTGGGGTGAATGGTGCCTTTAAAAAGTCCCCAAAGTATCCACAAATTTTTCTTCTCCGATAGCTATAGAAGCTATGAAGTAGTCAATTTGCTCACAAGAAGCCAAAAAGATTTTGCCTAAATGATTAGAACTGAATTGTGGCCAAGAGCCACGGACTGCTCATTGCTAAGAACACTTGATAGAAAAAAAAAAGCTCGAACCAAAAGCCAAACTGAAGACTAAGGCTGCAACCGAAAACACAAAGATGAAGATAAACAAAAATGCAGAACTGGCCGAAAATGTACATATACTGCAGACTGAAAATCATATCAAGAGACTAATTAAAAACTGGAAACAAATAGTTCCTAAAATCAGACTAAAAACTGAGAAAGACAAAAGAGAACTACTGCCAACATAGACTAAAAACCAGCAGTGAACTGCAACCAAAACACACTTAAATCTGTCACAAAAATAGCAATGAACTGCAGCCAACTGAGAAAGTGCCAATGAATTGGCTGGTGCCAGAAGTGCTCTTCCTATCTATCGTATAGCCAGCAAAGTCTGTGTCCGAGTAGGCTCTAAGGGAAAGACAGGAAGACGAAGAGTACTATATACCATAGTCAATGGTAGCTCAAAGGTACCGAAAGATGCGCTTCACCGCCTGGCGATGAGATATGTAAGGAGAAGCCTAAAATCGAGCGCATAGATACATAGAGAAGTGTATATCCGGTCTCGAAGCAGTGAGGTACAAGAGAGAGCCAACCATTCTTCTGAACTCCTTTTGATCAACTGGCTCGCCATCCTCATCTGGATTGAGTGAACCGGATGATCCCATCGGAGTTGACACCAGCTTGCCATCACTCATGTCAAAGCGCCTCAGGAGGTCATGAGTGTACTTGCCCTGATGCAAGAAGGTACCCTCCCGAGTCTGCTTAATCTGGAATCCAAGGAAGAAGCTCAATTTGCCCATCATGCTCATCTCAAACTCTGTGCTCATGACATCAGAGAACAGGGAAACAAGAGCATGAGAAGAGCCGCCAAAAATGATGTCATCCACATATATCTGTATGAGTAGAAGGTCATTGCTATGCCTGTGAATGAACAAGGTCTTGTCTACCTTACAAATCTCAAACCTATGACTCAACAGATAGGACTTAAGCCTCTCATACCAAGCTCTAGCTTAAGTCCATACAGAGCTTTAGAAAGCTTGTAAACATGATTTGGAGTTCTCGAAACCTGGAGGCTACCTAACATAGACCTCTTCCTCAATATACCCATTGAGGAAGGCACTCTTGATATCCATCTGGTAAAGCTTGAAGCCCTTAGACACTGTGAAAGCAAGTAAGATCCTAATGACTTCTAGCCTAGCTACAGGCGCAAAGGTCTCCTCAAAATTTAGACCCTCAACCTGGGAGAAACCCTGAGCTGCCAATCTAGCCTTGTTTCGAATGACTACCTCATCCTCACTCTGCTTGTTTTTGAACACTCAATTGTTACCTATGATATTATGACCTCTAGGGGGCTCGACAAGTGACCAGACCTTGTTTCTCTTAAAGTTTTCTAACTCATGCATGGCATTGACCTAAGACTCATCAGAAAGAGCATGACTAACATTCTTAGGCTCGAAAGAGGTAACAAAGGCAGAGTGGAGACAGAAGTAAGACATACCAGATTTTGAGCGTGTGACATACTCAAAGAGATCTCCAATTATCTGCTCTACAGGATGATGTTCTTGGATTATACGGGGAGGTCCTTGATGAGAAGAAGGAGGAATGGCCTCTACCTCGTGAGCTAACGAGGTAGGAACGGAGCCACTAGCTCCAAAAGATGCGGAAGGAATGGGCTGATCTCCTTGAGGTGCGGTGGAAGAGGCAGGCACCTCAAGGGGAGGAGGAACTGGATTGGGTACACAATTCTCATCTCTATCCTCCTCATCATCCACAAAGATGGTCTCGGACTACTCTACTGAACCTGAGATATCAGGCCTAATCCCCGGCTGGCCTCATTGAAAGTCACCTCGCAGGTCTCTACCATTTTGCTAGACTCGCAGTTCTAGACCCTCTACGCCTGCGAAGAAGTCGAGTAACCTAGAAAAATTCCATCACAAGATCGTGACTCGAACTTATCTAGGTTCTCAGACTTTAGAATAAAACACTTGCAACCAAACACACGAAAATGAGAGACACTGGGTTTTCACCCGTATCTCAACTCATAAGAAGTGCGATGCAAGTGTGTCCTAAGAAAAACTCTGCTTGAAACATGGCACGCGGTGGCTATCGCCTCAGCCCAAAACATCTAGGTGTAGAGTACTCATTAAGCATTGTTCTGGCCATCTCGACCAGAGTACGGTTCTTCTTCTCCACAATGCCATTTTGCTGAGGGACGTATGGAGAAGAGAATTGGTGCTCTACACCTTTTCATCGCAAAAACTCTTAAAGTAGGAATTCTTAAACTCCGTGCCATTGTCACTACGGATCATTCGTAAGGCACCCGGGAGCTCAACAGAAAGCCTACTAAAAAGTCCCCAAAAATGGGTAAATGTCTCATCCTTCGAGGCTAAGAAAAACATCTAATATTATCTCGAGAAGTCATCGACCACGACAAGAACATACCACTTCTCTCCTGCTGACTGCACTCCAGCTGATCCAACTGTGTCCATGTGCAGCAGCTGTCCCGGAGGATGAGAAGCGGCAACCATCTTGCCGTGCCGGCAATGAGTACAAACTAGATCTTTGACCATCTTGAGTTTAGGCAGACTACGAATGAGATTGTGGCCGCTGACTTGGGTCAAATGGTCAAATCCGATATGACCAAGTCTTCTATGCCAGAAAGTGAGGTCACGGGACTCTGAAGCAACTAAACACCTGAGAGGATCACTAGAAGACTCAACAAAATCAGCACGAAAAATCCTCCCATATCTAGAGATCCCGCAAACCAGACTCTCCGAAGAATCAAGAATTTTGCAATTGTTTTTCTTAAAGCTTACCTCAAAACCATCATCGGTAAGCTGGGAAACCGAGAACAAATTGTACTGCAGCTTACTTACTAAGGCAACATTTTTTAAAATGAAAGAATTATTAACGCGCACAGTACCTTTAGCGATGACGCGTCCAGATGAGGCGTCTCCGAAGGTGATCGTCTCATCACCTAGAGCTCGGGCTAGGGAAGAGAATCAACAGGAGTCTCTGGTCATGTGTCGAGAACAGCCGAAGTCAAATAGCCAAAACTCTCCCTTCCCTACCCGGCGAACCTGAGTCAATAAGAGACGAATGGCTTAGTACTGGGACAAATCAAAAGAGATTTTAGAACCCAATATTGAGTCACACGACGAGTAGAAGAAGTAGTTACACACGACTGACCTCTAACTACCCCTACGCACTCCATCGCTCAGAAAGCCAGAAGGTCTATGAGTAGACCTGAAGCTATTGATGGGCTTGACTGCTATGGAAGAGCGAGTCGGAGCACCAGTAACTTGCTGATCACGCCGCGGGTAGCTATCTCGATGGAGAAAACGAGATCTACCCTCAGGACAGCGGATATCATGAATCGAGGCAAATCAAGAACGAAAATCAAAAAAACCAGAAAAGCCATGTCCTCGACTCTGCCTAAACACCTCAGACCGATCAACTCTAGACCTCGTGTTGGTCTTAGGTGCACTTAAGGTCTGGAGCTGACCCTGAATATGCCTAATAACCTGAACACGGTGTCTCCGTGCAATCTTGGCGCGCCTGAAGCATCTCTCGATCATGTGTTCATCCTTCTGACAGAAGGTACAATGATACTTCAAGTTCTCAGAGGTAGAAGTAGGATGATGGAGCTTCACATTCTAAGAGGACGAAGCAACAGGTGAAACCATCTTACTGTCAGAAATCCCTTGGACAAAGCCCGCAGATTTGAACTCAACCTTTTTGGTTCTAGGCTTAACCTTGATCACACCTGCTGCTATGGGTCTGAGAACAGCAGGTGGATGCTTACTAACATCCTTAAGAAAATCATATCCTGAACATTGATTGAATTTGCAAATCATGGACTAGTCTAGAATAAGATTTAGCTTCTTCTTGTCTCCAACAAATCTATCAAGAGTGTTCATAAGATACTGACACTCTCGAAAAAGAGAGATGCAAGAAGAGCAAGGGGAAGAAGAGACAGCAGAAGGTAAGGGATAAGAAAAAGAACCAATAGCGGAAGATGGAATGGCATGTGCACGCACAGCCGCCTCAAGTTTGAGGTCTTCGCAAGGAACAGGGGGGTCAGTCCTACTTCTAGCCGTTTGGTTCTCGCCGCTAAGCGTCTCTATCATTTCCTTAGGCTTCTTCCCAACCACAGCACACACATCACAACAAGATTGTGGCTTCTCTAGTAGATCCTTAGTTAGTTTCACAGATTTATCATTCAAAACAACGAGTTCAAATTTTAATTTTTCACAATTATTATATGGTGAGCGAACAAAATCCTTAGACGCATATTGAGCTATTTTGTTGTTATGATCAACCATTTTTTGCAATTGTTTGGAGACAGATTCAAGTTCGGCAGTTAATTTAGGACAGTTCAAACATGAAGCAATAGGCTCAAGCATAGAAATATGCTATTCAGCAATTTTATGATCTGCCTTCTTTAAGTTCATTTTTAAGTTAATACAATTTTCACAATTTTTGGGCAGATCAAGAAGCATAGTGTAAAGACCTCTAAAAGCATTGTCCTTATCCTCACATGAGGTGCAAGAAGTAGTCTTAACAGTAGATGAAATAGAAGCTATCCTACTCATCTCTAATTCAGCAAGCAGACTAACATTCTCCACCTTAAGTATATCAAGCTCAGAAGTCACACTATCATGAGGGGTCCTTAGCTTATCTATATCTCCAAGCAAAGAAGAACATACATCACATTCGTCATGAGAGGGAGCAGATATAAGTGAAGTAAGCTTTCGTGACATACCTCATCGGAGTCGCTGTAGAGCTCGTTGTCACTGACGTCCGTCTCGTTGGCCATGAAGCATATGCCGATGAAGTCATCGCCGTCCTTGGGATCTTGATCATTCTTGCCGTCGTCGTCACTCGACTCTTCCACGCTGAAGTCGATATCGTCGAAGGTGGTGAGGACACGGTGGAAGAGCTTCTTGGCTTTGCCAAAGTAGCGAAACTTTTTCTCTTTGCCTTGGGTGTGAGCAGGAGTCTTCTTGTTGTGGTTCTTGTTGATGTAGTCGTTCTTACTCACACTGCCGTAGTCGTTCTTGCTCTTCTCCAGCTTGGGGCAATTTGCTCGAATGTGGTTGGGGCCATCACACTCGAAACAGATTATCAGCCTACTTCTCTTCCTATCCCTCACTCTCTTGTAGCATGGGAAAACTTTCGGGCTAAAAGAGCTAACTAGTCCTCTGGTAACTGCTCTAATTAATCATCGGTTACTTCACAGAGAGCAGCTAAGAAAAAACCATTAGTATTATCAGAGAAAACACCAGAAGCAGAAGTAGGATCGTTGACCAAAGCTGTCGACTGAGACTTTGATTTATGGGAGACAATGTCAATCTCATGAGTTTTGAGGCGTGAATATAGTGTATCAAGAATCAAAGTCGAAAGATCGGTCGTGTCCTTGATGGTGGTCACCTTCATCTCTGAAACTCGCAAATCCAAGGCCGAAAGCATCTGTCGAGCGTTGTCCAAGTCGGAGTATGTGAGACCAACCACTCAGAGGTTGCTCAAGATCTCGTGAAATCTCGCAAAACACTCATCCAAGGACACACCAGCGAGCATTTCAAACTTTTTGTAATCTCGCTTGAACTGGTCCTGTCGTACGGTCTTAATCTGTGTGGCGCCCTCATGGTAAGCATCGAGAGTCACCCAGATGTCACAGGCCGATGAGAGATGAGAAATACGATCGAACTCGCTCCAGCTCAGACCCTGGATTATGATGTTCCTTGCCTTAGCATTTACGTCAACATCAGGCATATTATTCACATTGATGTTCTCATCGACAGGAACAATAAAACGAGTTTTTACTTTTTGCTAGATCGTATAGCCCTGAGCCTGTATGTAAGACTCCATCCTACTCTTCCAGAAGTGATAGTCGACCCCATCGAAGATAGGAGGCTTGGTAGAATACCTGTCTGTCACTATGGCTCACAGACTGGTTAAGATCTATCGACGAGAGTTAACCAGCTCTGATACCAATTAAAGGATTGGAATGGCAACAGAGGGGGGTGAATGGTGCTTTTTGCTGCCCCAAGTATTCACACAAATTTTTATTCTCCAATAGCTATAACAACTATGAAGAAAGACTGCCTAGCTGAAATGGCAAGATTGAACCAAAAGATAGAGACAAAACTGAACCTAAAAGGCCGATGAAAACTGCAGGTTACTGAAAGAAAATAACACACAAAACTGAGCTGAATCTGCAAGAACTGAAGGACGAAAAATTAGACTGCAACACTGAAAAACAGCCAGCAGGAAATAGATTAAAAACTTGACAAAACAGCAAAGAACTGCAATGAAAACCAAACTGAAAATAGCAGTAAATTGCAGCTAAAATAGCACTGAAATCTATCAAAACAGCAGTGAACTGCAGCCAAAAATAGCAATGAAATATGTCAAAACAGCAGTGAACTACAGCCTAAAACTGCTATAAATCTGTCAAAACAACAGTGAACTGTAGCCTAAAACAGCACTAAAAAAGAAAAGCAAACCGAAAGCTGAAAAGCAAAAGAGAAATAAAAACCTTAACCAAAAACAGCAAAGCATAAAAGCAGTCAGGTGACAGGAAAAACACAGCCTGCTTCTTGACTAAAAATGGATGGCAAGGAGGACCAAAAACAGATCACAAAAGATCTGCTCAGCAGAGGAGCAAAGAACTGAAATTTGAGATTTTGATTTCGGGCATAGGCTAGCCAAGGGGCCTTGAGGTGATACCCAGTTCAAATCAGCATCTCAAACAAACCAAAGAACTTGAAAAAGAAATGAACCATCAATCAATAACTAACGGAAAACAAAACACAACAGGGAAGACACAAGCATCATAACAAAGGAAGAACAGCCTAGAGATTGAGAAAGAGACATGAATGGTTAGATAATAAAATTGTTTACATCAATCTCTCCCATCTCTCACACAAGAACAAAAGTTCACACACACATGGAGAGAAAAGAAAACCCTAACACTCACACACATCTCTCACTTGCACTAGGGAGCACCCTCTCTATTTATAGCCTCCACTAATGGGTTTACAACACACTTTACCCATTAGCTCTCAACAACTTATCACTTTACCCATTATCTCCTAACCAAATCCGCTTCCTTTATGTTGCCTTGCGCATTTACCAAAATACCACTCCTGCACCTTCCTGGAAGCTTCCTCATTTCTTGTCGTCTAAGCCTCGCAACTACTTCGAGTCCTCGCCGTCTTTGACACATCCCGACCGCTCCGACCTCAGCACTGCCTATGCCTAGTCCGGTCACCCCGTGTCTCGCCATGACTCTGTCTCGAAGTCCTACAGCCATCATAGACAAGAAAACACATCACATAGCACTGCACAAAATATTATAATCATATCTTAGCAACAGTAGATAGCACAAAATACCCAAGACAAACTCAAACTTTCCAGAGTACGTGTCAATTACTCATCACACACACGGGGTTACCTTCACATGCTCTCTCACACTAGGATCAGCAACCATGATTTGCAGTGACAAGATTGGAACTCTTAACTTGAATAAGGGGTGTGAATACAATGTGCACGAAAATGCCATATGTTATTCCACTTCTGCTTGGACATAATTTGCTGCACTTGAAGGTGTTACTTCATGGTTTTCTTTTTAGTCAAATCCCTGGAAATAGGCTTTGTTACCAGTTCCAATGAGCATGCGTTCTGGTACTGTGTTTGACTGTAATTGCATAAACACACTGATGCCTTAAACTCATATAGTTCTTTTGGATCTTATTTGTATGATATTCTAGATGACAGCTTTGGAAGAATACTTGGGTGAAACGAAGTTGGATCCTTGCGATAATACTAGGGCGGATGTGCAGCAGTGTGGCAGTTCTACTTGTTGAAGGAATTGCACAAAAGAAAAGGGGTTTTTGCTAGAGGTACATAATACTTCTCTTTCTATAGATTTTTCCTTGTACTTTTTACATAGAACTAATGTTCAATAGTAATATTTCAAACTATTAACTATGTCTTAATATTATTGTAAAATCTGCTAGCACTGCCTCAATTATTTTGATTGGTATAGTGCTCTGATTTTTTTCTTGTCATCATGTTGGTTGTAGGCTGTAACAGAGAAGTATCCCCCATAAAATTTATCTTTGCCAATATCTTGTATTGGGAATCTACATGCTGCAAAGCCTATATTGGTGCAAGAACAGTAGGTATGCTTTTTAGTTTTCTATGACCATGAAATGCTTTTTAAAGAATAACTATATGAACTAGACCCGAGAGATGCTTGGTCCTATTATTCCGCAGAGATGAGATTTCTAAGATGTAATAAACACTTCTTTGTTTGTACTAATGTGTGATGTGCTTTCCCTAGATTTGAATCTAGCACATATAAGGGAATTGTTCAATATGTTGATTTCCATCTGTTGACAATATTTTTGCTTACTATTTATATTTTCATAAATATATTTTCCATGTCCTATATGTGTATTGCAAATCCAATCTTTCCATTTTAAACCATTCCATGTCACCAGATATTGTGCACATTGCATTTCACCATGTGTGTGAGATCACATCCTACCTTTCAATGTGAAACGCATGATTCTTTTGAGCGAGGGAGATAGGTGGGGTTCTAGTCTTGTAACCCTTTTACTTCCAAATACAGTGAAACTTGATCTCCATTTTGGTAAGAAAGGATTCACATAGCATTTTTCTCAAGATATATCTGCACATATCTTGTTGTATATTTTAGGTATTAGGTATAGTGGTCTTAGGGAAATGCCTGAGATGGAAAATTTCATATCATGCATCCAGTTATCAACATGAGAGGTTCTCAATTGTAGATCTATTATATATTATTCTTTCAAAGCTTCCAAGTTTCATTCATGTGTACCTGCTACCAAGCCTTTTATTTTGTTTGACTCCCTGTCTACACAAGTATTAGCAGAATTCAGAAAAGCTCCATTTGTCATTGGGAAATTTGAGGATTTGCCATTCAAAAGATGTGGTCTCAAGGATTTGCCTTTCAAAAGGTTGCATTTGATTATTTGCCACTCAATTCATTGCGCCATCTACAAAATGCCATTTTCATCCCTTTTCCTCATTTCTTGGTTTTTCAGCCGCTTTTTTTTCTCATCTTTTGAGTGGCAAATCCTTAAAGTTCACCAAAGCAGCAACCAGAGCAATGGTGATGGGTGCAAATCCTTAAAGTTCACCAAAGCGTCACCTTAGACCCACGATGAGCTTGGAGCGATGACGTCCATCAGGACGTCTTACCCCAAGCGAAGTCCACGAGCCAACCTCGTTGAGGTCCATGAGCCAACCACAAACCAACCCCAGAGGAGGTCCGGAGCCAACCCCAGACAAGGTCTGGGGTCAGCAATGAACCGACTCCCGAAGTCTCTCGGACATGGCAAGGTCCGCGTGGTGCAAAGAACGAAGATATCCTTAGGAGTAAACTAGGCCCCAAGGGCAACAATGTAACTTCACTTGCCTCTCCTTCCCACTCTATAAATAGGACCCCCTTGTACGTGGGAGGGGGCTATTTGTAACCCTAGACACCCATGTTGAATACACTTGGTCATTCATATGTGCTTCTCGTTGAGTCCCTTTGTGTCATCAGCGATCTTCGAATCTGACCGGGGATGATTACAAGTTTACTATTTGGTCTCGTATCGATGACAGTTGGCGCCATCTGTGGGGACTTAAGCCAAAAGTCATGCCGCCTAAGAAAGGGGAGGCACTGAAGGTCGCTGAGGCGGGAGGTGCAAAACCCCTCTGAGGCTGAAGTCAAGCCGGATCATAGCCCACACCACTCTGGGCCTGCAGGCACAGCTTCTCCAGAGGCCGATCCTCTGAGCGCTCGCGAGGTGGAGTGGGAGTTGGAGGACCTTCGAAGGTAATAGAGGGAATTGTAGACCAATGTTATGCAGTCTGCGGTCGAGGCTGGCTAGGCGGGAGAACTTTGGGCGGAACTCGAGAGGGCGCAAGCGGAGGTAAGACCCTCACCGCATGCAGAAGCCCAAGAAGCCTAGGAACTAAGGAACCAATTGGAAAAGCATGGGTATCGGCACAAGAGACAACATGCCCCGAAGTGCATGAGGTCGAAGGCTTTTGGGCTAAGCTGGCCGAAGCCCACGCTTAAGCGAACTTGCCATCCTCGTTTGGACTCTTAAGAGGCCAGTGATCTTAGGGTGCAACTCGACCAAGTTTGGAGGGAGGCCCTCGCCTCGGCCGGAGGCGTGGGGGCGAACCGTGGTCACCTGGGGGCTGGGCCACCCTAGGTCAACCAAGTTTAGGATCACACACCCAACTCCATGTCGGAGTTCCCCTGTGCCCCTAGCCTCAAGGTGCTCCCACCCACAAGGTTGCCGATCTCGTTGACTGTTCCAAGCCGTTGAGCTTAGTCTTGCAAGCCACATCATGGCCAATGTGTTTCCGGATGCCAAAGGTCACAAAGTACTTAGGGAGTTCCAACCCCGCGGAGTTCATCCATGTATACAAAACCGCCATAGCAGCAGTGGGAGATAGCGAAGTCATCACGGCAAAGAGCTTGCCCTTAGCCCTCTCGGGAGTCACTCAGTCTTGGTACATCTCCTTCTCACCGTGCTCGGTATTCACATGGAAGCAGCTTTCAGAGAAATTGAGTAAGCACTTCCACAGGAGTTGGAACAAGCCGATGACATCCTCCGACCTGCACACGCTCAAACAATGTTAGGCGAGTCCATCAGAGACTTCATGAGCCACTTCGTCCACATCCACTGCTGGGTCTAGGGCATCTCCGACATGAGCACCGAGGCTGCCGGCTGGACTATCTAGATGGGGGAGTTAGCTGACAAGCTGGACTAAAAGAAGTCGAAGACTATGGTGGAGCTACTCTCCATCATGGAGAAGTACTCCAAGTCTGAGGAGGGGCGAGCTCGCAGGGAGGTGAAGACCTTAACTTCGGTAGTCCTCGTGCCCTTGCTAACTCCAAGGCCACAAAGAGAGGTGTTCGCCATCGGCCTGTGTACCACGTCAAACCCAAAGCCACTCAGTCACATTGGGACCAGCGCAATGACCACTGTGATGACCGCTGCGACAACCTCTGTGGTGACCACTGCGGGTGTGAGCATGAGGGCAGTTGAAGGTGGGAAAAGCAACACCCCAATCACGGCAACAACCACCGCTACTACGATATTCATGGATGGACTTATCGTGAGCCTTTGCCTGACAACTCTGTCGATAGCAAGCCCAGCCCATGACTGGTGCGCAACCCACCTCTTACGCCCATGGCGGTGGCCGCGCTACCTACGCCAGCCACTCTTCGACTTGAGACGACAGGACAAACCGCTAACCCACTGCGTCATGTGGTGCATGCAATCACTGACGGAAACCAAACACCTTCGTGTCAACACACCCATCACATCAGCACAACCCTCTCGATCGAGCTCCCGTTGTGGGTCAACACACCCATCACGTTTGATGAGGACATCACTTCTACTGCTATGAACACTCCTCTTACTGCTTCCATGAATGATGGGCAAGGTCCAATTACTCAGGCACGTGCTCGTCAACTCAACTATTAGGTAAACTCGTTTTTAGGAGTCAACAATATTTCTGCTGAGAATTCGATACTTTCTAAGACTTGTGATTTTCTTGTTCTTAGAAACCATAGAGAAGAGCCACGTGAGCTCAAGTGTAGAAGTGGAACTCGTCATATTCGCGAGTTCGACTTAGATTCGGACTGCTTGAAAGCGCCTACTTCAAACGGCCATAACTTTTGATCCAGAAGGTTTCTCGGAACTCAATAGTACCGTACCCCCTTTTATTAGTTAAGTGCAGCTTCCTCCTCCCCTATTTAAGGAGATCGCACCCCTTTAGTTTTCCTCGGGTTTTTCTTAAGAGTTTATTCTGCTTAGCAGTCTCACTGCACGTCCGGTTGAGGAACCCCAACTTGTGAACTTAATCTTTATTCGTAATACAATTTCAGATTACATCTTTTACTCTCTTGCTTGTGTTCTCGATTCGCTTGCAGGAGATAGCTTTCTTGGCGAGGTCAACCGTGTTCGGCACGGTTGATAACCATCGAAGCAGTGGTGTAGTGGTTGCAAGGGGATCGATCTATTTTGGTCGAAGTCTTTGGATCATCAACGTCGAGTTCTCCACAATCGACTTATCAGAGCAACGGTTGCCCGTGAGGTAATTCCCCCCTTTTAGATTAGTTCATGTTCATCATCCTAAAAACTCCAGAAAATTAGCCCACAAAAATAATTGTTCGTAGTATTCTTCTGTTGTCCCAACACCTATTGTGCCATTGCAAATTTTCTTTTCAGTAATGCTCGTTGAAATTTTGGTTACATTGTCGTGTTCAAGTTGCTGATTGGTAGTTTAGTCAGAGTCCAGTTCATCATTGTCTAGTTGCATCTCGTGTTCTTTTGCATAGCTTTGTCGTTGTGTGTTCTTGTTCCTTGCTGCAATCACCTTCCTTGTCGCGCCTCCATCCTTGCCGCGGCCTTCCATCCACTGCCTTCCATCCGCTGCCCCCCATCCGCCGCCAACCCTTGCCGCAAGCACCCCCAGGCATTGCTATCCACCACAAAAAAATTAGGGTTTTAGGCTCAAAAAAAAAAAAAAGAAAAGAAAAGAAAGAAAAGAAAAGAGAGAGTTTGATTTCGGGGTGTGAAAAAGAAGCAAAGAGTGTCCCCTCTGTCCAAAATTTGAAAGGTTATCAAACCTTTTCCAAATCCAGTGAAATTCGGTGGAGTACTTCTTGATACATCCATAAGCCTCCAGAAAAAAATTTGAGCAATGTTGGCTTCAGGATCAAAAGTTATAGCAGTTTGAATTGAGATCGAATCGAATTCGAGTCCGTTTCTGACCCCACCTTCAGTAAAACGGGCATAACTTTTGCATACGGGGTCGGAATGCGACATTCTTGTACTCGTTGGTCACCCTCCAAAACCCCCAAAATCAGCCATCTTTAGCCCCGAAACCGCATCGCAAGTTTTTGGTTTTCTATTTTTGGGGTTTTATTCGGCCTTCCCTTCGGAATTTGGGGTTCGTCCAGTTGAAAAAGTTGTAGATCTTGTCGAAACCTTTCAAACGAGTATATATAAGCCACATAAAGCTCTGCCTTTTCATCATTTGAGACTAGTTGTTGTATCTGCTCACACTAGAGGACTGTTCGCGTTTTACCGATACCGCTGTTTTGTGCTCTCCTTCGCGTGAATAGTCTTGTGCCCTTAGAAAGAAGTTTGAGTAGTAGGCTAGCGTCTCTCCTAGTACTTGTTGTGAGGTTCTCCTTTGCTTACATCAAGTCACATTGATCATTGCGTGTGCGTACATACACTTCCTTGCATAGGGCTTGATTGGCTAGCTGTGATTAGGCTAGGATCATCAACTTTGATGAGTATTTTGAACAATCTTTTAACTTGCATTTACTGAACTGATTATTGCTGATCCTTTTGCTACCATATTGTGCATTCCAAGCTCCACCTACTCTTGATCAGCACAGATTCCCTCTTGCAATCGTACCCACGCTCGACAAGGTATCACGAACCAACCACCGGTTGTACCACCTGCTATTTGCGATGGTAAGAACACTCGTACGAGTGTGGTAAGACGATTAAGAGTGTGTGATTCCACCTTCCATCACCTAGTAGTTGATAGGGATAATTCTTTTGTGTTGTCTTCTATTTTCTACTAACCATGGTAGGTGAGTCATCTGATGCGCAAGAGTGTGTTGCAAAGGGAGAGCTCATGACGCTCTTGGATGAATAACGCACTACCATTAATGAGAACATCGATAGGAAGCTTCCAGTTATGACGGATATATTGCAGCGCTCCATCAATGAGAGTATTGCAGTACTCACTACACGCCTTGAAAGAATAGTGAATCGGCCACCAAACAACAGACGCGAGTATGAACATGATGCACCCCAAGATCTTGAGGTGGGAGATGATAATGAGAGGTGAAATCGTGATGCTCAAGATGTACGTCTATGACACCGTCTACAACGCAACCGTCATGGTATGGGAAGTAATGATTTTCAGCACCACAATGCTCGTGCTAATGATGACCCATTTGCTAAAATTAAATTTAACATACCATCTTTTGCGGGTATTTATGGTGCTAAAATTTATCTAGATTGGGAGTTGACAGTTGAACAAAAATTTAATGCCCATCTAGTTCCTAAAGTGAATAGAGTCAGACAAGCTACTAGTGAATTTAAAGATTTTGCTATTCTTTGGTGGAGCCAAGTAGTTAATTTCGGTTTAGCACATGATACATAGGATAGATTGAAGGTAGCTATGTGTGCTAGATTTATTCCTCCTGCTTTTAAACGTGATATGTATAAGAAATTACAGCGCTTGGACCAAGGTAATAAATCTGTTAAGGAATATTATCAAGAACTACAAATAGGCATGCTGCGTTGTAATGTTGTAGAGGATGAGGAGGATAAAATGGCTCATTTTTATGGGGGCTTAAGGCGTGAAATTCAGGATATAGTTGATTACAAGGAGTATAATGATATGAATAGATTGTTTCAGCTTGCTTGTTTAGCAGAAAAAGAATTACAGGAAAGACAACAATGGAATAGGAGCAACTATGGAAGTACTTCTGCATTGAGGTCGACACCGGGGCAAACCAAGACAGCTCCACCTCCTGCTTTTCGGTCTGCTGCCCACTCCGTGAGTAGGGCGCGTTCAGCAGCACCGCCACCACCATCACACGCACCCAAGACGAGTAAACCCACTAGTGTGCAGGTGCCAGCGCAGAGCTCTTCATCGGTTGCTTCCATGGGTCGTACGACAGGAATTATATGCCACCGTTGTAAAGGGATGGGGCACATCATGAAAAATTGCCCAAGTCAGCGAGCGTACATTGCGACAGAAGATGGTGGATATGTAAGTGCTAGTGATATTGAGGATGAATATGCTCTTGCAGCTAACCTTGCAGGTAATGATGATGATGATCCAGAGGAACATAGTGAAGAGGAGGAAATTTTAGGTACTACTGCGATGGAGAATTATAGGACCATAATTGTGCAGCGAGTGTTGAGCGCTCAAAGGGAGCAAGCGGAGAAAGGTACATCACCATAATTTATTTCAAATGTTCCTCATCGTCAAGGAATGCCGTGTTCGTGTCATAATTGATGGCGGGAGTTGTAATAACTTGGTGAGTTTAGATTTGGTCAAGAAACTTGGATTGACCACACGTGCACATCCTCATCTATACCACATTCAGTGGTTCAACAACAGCGGTAAGGTGAAGGTAACACAATCTGCGAGAGTGTATTTTTCCATTAGTTCCTATCATGATGTAGCTGATTTCGATATAGTGCCTATGAAAGCTTGCTCACTTTTATTAGGTCGTCCATGGGAATTTGATACCGATGCAACTCATCATGGTAGAAGTAATAAGTACTCTCTTATGCACAAAGGAAAGAAAATAATTTAGCTACCTTTGACATCTTCTGAAATTGTGCAATGTAAAAAAGAGATAGCTACAAATGGGAGAAAAGAATATGAACATGAATCTGAAAATCAGCAAGTAATGAAGAATATTTTTCCACCTAAGAAAGAGATGTTGTCCCCTAGTTCTAGGACTGAGGGAATTAAATTAAAGGGTTGTATCATGCTTGCAACTAAATCTGATCTTACTGAAATTGTCGACAATGATATGCCATGCTATGCTTTGATATGCAAAGACACTTATTTTTACTTGATGATGTATCTAGTTCTTTGCCGTCTGCTGTCATTAACCTTTTACAGGAATATGAGGATGTATTTGTAACTGAACTACCCCCGGGATTGCCACCTATTAGAGGCATTGAACACCAAATTGACTTAATTCTGGAAGTGACTTTGCCAAACCGTGCGGCATATAGAACTAATCCGGAGGAGACTAAGGAAATTCAACGATAAGTCCAAAATCTTTTGGACTGAGGGTATATACGAGAAAGCCTGAGTCCTTGTGTTGTTCCTATTCTTTTGGTTCCTAAGAAAGATGGTAGTTGGCATATGTGTGTTGATTGTAGGGCCATTAATAATATCACAATATGGTATCGTCATCGTATTCCTAGGTTGGACGACATGCTAGATGAGTTGAGTGGTTCTATTATTTTCACAAAGATTGATTTGCGTAGCGGGTACCACCAGATTAGATTGAAATTAGGAGATGAATGGAAAACGGCGTTTAAAGCTAAATTCGGGCTATATGAGTGGTTGGTGATGCCTTTTGGTTTAACTAATACACTTAGCACTTTCATACGTTTGATGAACGAAGTTTTACGTGCTTTCATTGGAAAATTTATGGTGGTTTATTTTGATGATATTTTGATATATATCAAGTCATATGAAGAACACCTGAATCATTTACGTACTGTTTTTAATGCTTTGCGAGATGCACATTTGTTTGGTAACCTTGAGAAGTGCACCTTTTGCACCGATCAAGTATCGTTTCTTGGCTATGTTTTTACTCCATAGGGTATTGAAGTTGATCAGGCCAAGATCGTCGCTATCCAGAGTTGGCCGCCTCCTAAAACGGTCACACAAGTGCGGAGTTTTTTTGCGCTCGCTGGCTTCTACCGGCGTTTTGTTTGAGATTTCAGCACCATCGCTGCACCGCTGAATGAGCTTACAAAGAAGGGTGTTCCTTTTACTTGGGGCACCATGCAACAACATGCTTTCGACGTTCTTAAAGATAAGTTGACACACGCCCCTTTGCTTCAACTCCTTGATTTTTGCAAAACTTTTGAATTAGAATGTGATGCTAGTGGCATAGGTCTTGGTGGCGTGTTAATTCAAAAAGGAAAACCTGTTGCTTACTTTAGTAAAAAATTGAGTGGGTCTAGTTTGAACTATTCTACCTATAATAAAGAATTATATACTCTAGTTCAAACTTTGGAAACATGGCAATATTATTTATGGCCCAAAGAGTTCGTAATACATTCTGATCATGAATCTTTGAAGCATATTTGAAATCAAACCAATCTAAACCGTAGACATGCTAAGTGGGTTGAGTTTATTGAGTCCTTCCCTTATGTCATTTAACATAAAAAGGGCAAAGAAAATATAATAGTTGATGCATTGTCTAGGAGATGTACCATGCTTTTACAACTTGACATCAAAATCTTTAGATTAGAGACAATAAAGGAGCAATATGTGAATGATGCTGATTTTAAAGACATGTTGCTCAATTGTAAGGAGGGAAATGGTTAGAATAAATTTATGGTGCATGATGGTTTCTTGTACCGTGCTAACAAGCTATGCATTCCAGCTAGCTCCGTTCGTCTTTTGTTGTTACAGGAGGCGCATGGAGGAGGATTAATGGGTAACTTCGGCGTGAAGAAGACTGAGGACATTCTGACCCACCACTTTTATTGGCCAAAGATGAGGTGCGACGTCGAACGTTTCATTGCCCGCTGCACCACGTGCTAAAAAGCTAAGTCACGACTTAATCCTCATGGTTTATACATGCCTCTTCCTATGCCAAGCACACCTTGGGAAGATATTTCTATGGACTTTATTTTAGATCTGCCTAGAACAAAGAAGGGGAGTGATAGTATTTTTGTTGTCGTGGATAGATTTTCTAAGTTGACTCATTTTATACCATGTCATAAAAGTGATGATGCTACAAATGTTGCTGATTTGTTCTTTAAGGAAATTCTAAGTTTCAGATCGTGATGCTAAATTTTTTAGTCATTTTTGGAGGACCTTGTGGGCCAAATTGGGGACTAAGCTGTTATTTTTCACTACTTGTCATCCCTAAACCGATGGACAAACTGAGGTAGTCAATAGAACATTGTCTACTGTGCTTAGGGCTGTGCTTAAAAAGAACTTAAAAATGTGGGAAGAATGTTTGCCTCATGTGGAATTTGCTTATAATCACTCGCTGCATTCTACCACAAAGGCATGCCCTTTTGAGATTGTTTATGGTTTCATCTCTCGTGCACCTGTTGACTTGTTGCCTCTTCCCGCTTCGGAGAAGGTAAATCTTGATGCTCAACAATGTGCTGATTTGATACTTAAGATGCATGAGACAACTAAAGAGAATATTGAGCTTATGAATGCTAAATATAAAGTTGCTGGTAGTCAGGGACGCAAGCTTATTACTTTTGAGCCAGGTGATCTTGTGTGGTTACACTTACATAAAGAGCGATTCTCTAAATTGAGAAAGTCTAAACTCATGCCACGAGCAGATGGTCCTTTTAAAGTGCTTGAACGTATTAATGATAATGCATATAAGTTAGACTTGCCTGCAGATTTTGGGGATAGCACCACCTTTAACATTGCAAATCAACGGCCATTCTTCGGCGCAGAAGATGAGCTTGAGTCGAGGACGACTCCAATTGAAGAAGGGGAGGATGATGAGAACATCACTTCTACTGATATGAACACTCCTCTTACTGCTTGCATGAATGATGGGCAAGGTCCAATTACTCGGGCACGTGCTCGTCAACTCAACTATCAGGTAAACTCGTTTTTAGGAATCAATAATATTGTCGCTGAAAATTCGATACTTCCTAAGACTTGTGATTTTCTTGTTCTTAGGAATCATGGAGAAGAACCACGCGAGCTCAAGTGTAGAAGTGGAACCGTCAAGCGCAATCCAACTCATATTCGCGAGTTCAACTCAAATTCGGACTACTTGATAGCGCCTAATTCAAACAGCCATAACTTTTGATTCAGAAGGTTTCTTGGAGCCCGTGAGTACTCATTGGAAAGATTTTGGAGTCTACTTTCAGATGAATCTGGTCTCACCTCAAAATTCTACCGAGATGAATCTGGCTCTCGGTAGGATCGAGCTAATATGGGGTTCGGGACCAAGGGCAGCACTCGAAGCAAGTGCCCCGATCGCTTTGGGGTAGTGCCCCACCATGCCTACCTTTGCATGAAGGTACCTGGGTGTCGTAAAGGGGTCATCACCGTGTGTAGGAACTAGGATCTTTCAGGGAAGAGAGACGAAGACATCCATGCGGCAATTCGATACATGCACTCCGTTGCTCCAGAAGTCATGGGGGTTGAGCTGGGGTTCCAAGTCCCTTCCTCTAGCAAGTGGATCCCTAAGCCGATGCCCGACGGGGTAACAAGGGCTGAGCCCCTCTCAAAAGTTGATCCCACCAAGACCATACCACTTGGCACGGACCTCAACCCAGCGATGGTGGAGGCATACTAGCAACCTTGCAGGTAGACAACGGTATCTTCGCTTGGGGGCCCGAAGACCTCCCCAGTGTCCTAAGGGAGATCATTGAGCGCTGAGTCTCCATGTGGCCTGATGCCAAGCCCATCAAATAGAAGCTTCAAAAAAATCAGGTGAACGCTAGGTCGCGGCAAGACAGGAGCTCGAGAAACTCCAGAATGTCGACGTAATGCAGGAGGTGGTGCACCCAGAATGGCTGGCCAGCCCAATTCTTATTGAGAAGTCCAACAGACGGTGGTGCATGTGTGTAGACTATACCAATCTAAACCGAGCATGTCTGAAGGATGACTTCCCTCTCCCTAGGATGGACCAGCTAGTCGACACTACTTTAGGGTGTGAGCTCATGAGCTTCCTTGACACTTGCTAGGGGTACCACTAGGTGCGGATGGGCAAGGAGGATGAGGAAAACACCAGCTTCATCACACCCTCTAGGACATTCTGCTATGTCCGGATGGTGTTCGGGCTGATGAACGTAAGCACCACCTTCACCAGGCTCGTTTACAAAGGTACGTACTCTTTAGATTGGCCGCAACGTGGAAGCCTATGTCAATGACATCGTTGTCAAGAGTATCTTTGCTCGGACACACATGGTGATTTGACTGAGCCACAAACGCATATAACTATAGTACCCAATGTCAATATTTGAACAAAAGGGGAATTCGTTTCTTTAGTTTCAACATATTTTAAATATGATGCTACCTAATGATAAAAATGTATATTGCACAGCTATACATGAAGGATTGCATCAACACTACGAGCTTATGGTTGGGGTTTACCTAAAGGGATGCCAACCAACATATCAAGACTAAGTCGACGTCTCCCCTGACTCTTCCTTAAGGTCCCCATGTCACTTTTGGACTAATTCAAGTAAGAGTTCAAGTGAAACATAGTTTGGAATACAATTCAGCCTCCAGATTAATTCGGATTCAGCCTGACAGGTCTGACTTCAAACGTGTATTACTTTCACATACGGAGTCCGTTTGAGGTCCGTGAGTATTTGGTGAAAAGGTTATCTCATCCTCTCTCCAATAGATCTAGTCTTACCTCAAAATTCCTTCTATTCACACCACAAATCACCAAAAGAATATGTTGCGTCACCTATTTGGGCCAAATTGGGCCATGTCTAGTTGCTGGTTATATCCTTGATTCTATAAACTCCAAAGAAATATTCCACATTCAAAACCATCTAGCACACACCAAACCAAATTTTCTAATTTCGGTCAGACTAGTGACTTTTCTGGCACCTCCACGAAAATCCGCATAACTTTCATTCCCAAAGTCCTTCTTGAGTGAAACTACCACCGTTAGATGCACAACTTACTTATCTAATTGCCCCTGAAATTTTACTTCATTCCAATAAGGCAGTTAAAAGATATCTACAGTGAAAGTTGACCCAAATTTGTGGATTGAATTTGCAATAGTCTGTATTTGTGATTTTTGTGCAAATTTTTCAGTCAGTTTCTAGAACTTGGCCCCAAAACAAAAGTTATAGAAAAAGCTATCAGGAAACAGCAAAAAAAATCATGAAAAAAGGCAATTGACAAGAAGTTACATCCAAAATACCGACGTACTGTCTAGGGGATAGAAATCTTCGATTTTCAGTTTAGGGTCAATCCATGTGCTTTTCAATTCCATATTGCATTCTATTGAATTATCTTGTGTCTACCACTCCTATAAATTTTTATACACTTGTTTATTCTTTTTCTATCCTTGGTTGATGAGCAACATAGGCTAATAACTAGATACAAACTATA
This sequence comes from Melocanna baccifera, assembly GCA_036346265.1. Classification (NCBI taxonomy): domain Eukaryota; kingdom Viridiplantae; phylum Streptophyta; class Magnoliopsida; order Poales; family Poaceae; genus Melocanna; species Melocanna baccifera. Next base: position 9,316,683 of record CM070709.1, read on the forward strand.
ATTTAATTCGGTGCAATTTCTGAAATTAACTGATTATTCTCCATTGCTACATATCTAGCCTTCTAAGCTACATCTTCTACTAACCAAGTAGATCACGTCGAACCAGCTCTTGCAATCGCTTTACTTATCACTTGAGTTAGGTTTATCACGAACCAGCCATCGATTGCACCACCTATTTGCTTTGGTAAGAGCTTCAGAGATGTGTGACTTGTCAATCTCCACCTAGTAGTTGATAGGGAGTTACATAATTTTTGTGTTTCGTCTTGTTTTCTACTTACCATAGAAGGTTCAATATCGCATAGGTGGAAGATTCGTGAGATTGACAGCACCATTGACTCATCTCCTGTGCCCGAATGAGGTAAATTTCAGTATGCATTTCCATCCTTTGTTGTTAAATTTGATCATGATGCCTATATTGACTGAAAGGTAGCATTAGACAAAAATTTTGAATATTATGATTGGTTTGATAAGTAAAAGATTAGAGCTATCACTAGTGTTTTTTTTATGAGGTAATACTTTGGTGGAAGTATTTTGGTAGACATGGGAAAGTATCTCAAACTTGGAATGCATTGAAACTGATTGAGCCATTGACTCCATTGTTTGAGAAGGAAGATGAAGAGATGGATGCACCAACATCATCTTAGAAGACCCTAAAAGGTAAAGATAATGATGCTATCAACACTCAAGATGAGTCTACTTGTGAAGAACTACAATTGTTCACTGTTAATGCTATTTTAGAACAAAACCGTGGAAAACAATTCTGATATGCACATATTTCATATAGAGAATTTAGACTGCATTGATTTGAGTGTTGAGAATGAGCTGTGTGCTAATTCCTTGCATAAATCTTTGACATAGCAAGAAATTAAAGCTTATTCTCCTTGTTGTGGCTACAGACCAAACAGAGAGAGAGGGGTATGGTAGTGGAGAGTTAGGTGAGCAAATGGCCTCTTGGGTCTTTCCCAAGGGCTAGTCATGACATATATGCGTTCCCTCGTAAGGAGCGTCTTTACATCATAACCTTACACAGAGCCTACGACCGAGGGCAGCTACGTCCTTAATACATGGTTTATAACCTCCTCAACAGGCTAGCTGGGTTTAGGTGGAGGCCACCCCTACAACAGGAGCCTCTCATGGTGAAGGGCTTCACAGGCCGAAGCCATGTTGCCGAGCCCTTTGGCCCCCTCCGTCCCTGCGGCCTGTGACATTGTCTGATTGTGGGCGAAGCGGAGTTGAAGCCGGGGGTCCGCAGTGGAGCCGTTGTCGGAGTCTTGCGCTGGGCGGTTCGCGCGAGTCGATTCGGTCGCTGCAGCGAACCTCGGCATCGTGCCGCAGCGGCGAAGGCCTCGGCGATGCGGGAGGAGCGGGCAGGCGTTGGAGGTTGGGGCGTCTCATGCGCATGAGCGACCGCGTCGGTCCGACTCCCGCTAGTTGGACGCGTGTGATCGGCCGCGTCGGTTGAGCGTCCGCCGGTTGCACTTCCCGAGAGCGGCTATATATGCGGCCGTAGCGGCGTGACGAAGGACCGCTGGGACGGCTTGTCTCAAGAATATACCTCTTCTGCTCACGAGCATGCGACAGGGTTAGCGTCAGCCAAGGTGCTCTTGTGCATGCTTGTGGACGGAAGAAGGTACATTCTTGAGTTGGCAGAAAGGTTCGCGCCCCGCACTGATGAAGAAGTATCGAGCGTTGCGTCTGAGGTATCCTCCGATCCTGGGGCGTGCCGGGGCATTACGCTCCGAGGTGACGGTGGTCGGGGCGCTGCGTGCGGTCAGACGACCGCAGGTGCGCGCGCCTTTCTGGCGGTTGGCTTCGCGCCGGTCGGTGGCTTCGCGTCGGTCGGTGCGGACTCCCACCGACTGACTCGCTGCACCAGTGCTCTCTGCAACCTAGCATCCATGGAATGGAAAGGCATGGGACACATTAGGGTATGTAGGATCGTCGATGGCAATCAGAGGGGGGTGAATGATTACAAAAACGGTTGTGGTAAGAGTGAAAAGGTATGATGTGCAGGAAGCACCGGGGTTGTCCCGAGGGGGCGAAGGTCTCGTCGAGAGCGGAGCCGGAGTTGTTCCGCTGAGGCGAAGGCTTCGCGGAAGGCGGAGCTGGGGTCCCTTGGCAGAGTCGCATGCGGCCTGCGGGGGCGAAGACCTCGTCGACGCGGCCAGGTGCGCAGGTGCAATCAAGCGGGGATGTTGCCCGCGCATGAGCGGCCGTGCCTCTTCGGTTTCCGGCTGTTGTGCCTCTCCGCGCGTGGGCGACCGCGTCACTTCGACTTCCGTCGATTGGGCTTCTTCACGAATGGACGATGCTTCGGCTTCCGCCGATTGTGCTTCTCCACGCGTGGACGATGCTTCGACTCCCACCGATTGCGCTTCTCCACGCGTGGATGATGCTTCGGCTTCCACCAATTGTGCTTCTCCACGCGGGGGACAGCTGTATATATACATACCCGAAGGGCCGTAGCGTCTCCCGGGCGTAGCTGAGATGGTCCTTGATTTCGAGAATATGCCTTCTTCAGTTCATGAACATGCAGAGGGACATTGCCGTGTTGATGAACTGAGGGAGGCCTATTCTCGAGCGCAATATTCCGACGACCGCTGGCCGCCGCGCGCTTCGCGGGGGAGGGAGGCCGTTGCGCTGCAAGCGATTGAGCTCCTAGCGCATCTTGGGCGCGCAGCGCTGGCTGGCTCTGCGTTGACGGGTGCAGAGTCTGCTGAACGGACTACTCCGCGAGCACTCCCCGAGACGGGGGCGTCTCCTGGCGCGCCCCTCCGGCGCGCGGCTGCGTGTCATCGTCGGGGGTAGACTCGGGACTGTCTTGCGAAGGCGAAGATGCCGCCGAAGGCGGAGCCGGGTTGTTTTGCATAGGTTCCCGAGCGGACACATGGCGGGGCGCTATTTGCGTGCCGTGCGCTGTCAGGCCCCTTGGTGCGACCGCCGCTTGACCGGGCGAGGCGCGCACGGGTAGGTGTGCCACTACGGTGGCGATCGTGGGAAGGTGGGCGGTTCGCCTCCCAGCAGTTATGTTCATCGATAGCGTGGGAGACATAGGGGTATTAAATACCCCTTGCGCTACGCCAGTTGCATCTTCATCGCATTGCCTTCTAGCTCTCGGTCACACGCCCCAATCTCCTATCTTCCTTGCTTCCTCCCACGCCTCGGAGCTCTAGGAGAACGATGGCATACGACGGGGCGCGTGCGGGGGTGGCCGATGACAACACCATCTTCCGGCGGGTGTCGCCGCTCGAGGTGAGGTACACCCTCGAGGGGCGCGGCTCCACGCCTGCGAACAAGTGGTGGACGACGGCGAAGAGAGTAGGGGGACCGTGCTCCCGCATCCTGGGCTCGACGCCGGTGACGGAAGAGACGATCCGTGGCCTTCTGCGTGAGGGGAAGCTGTCAGACCGCCGGGATGTGCGACTGCCCGCGGGCGACGAGACCGAACCGCACCCCATAACATCAGAGGCGATCGTGTTCGTCGCCTACTTCGAGGCTGGGTTACGCATTCCGGTCGCCAGACTTGTCGGGGACGTCCTACGGGCCTTTGGGCTTGAGCTGGCGTAGATAACACCGAATGTGATAGCCCATCTTGCCATGTACAGCTGGGCGCTGCGCACGGAGGCGTGCTGGCGACCGCGTCACTGTTCGCGTTTCTCCACGATGTCCGGTGTGCGGCGGAGGATCAGGGGGACGGGGCGCTGCCCGTCTTCGGCAACGTTGATCTTGCGTTGCGCCCGCAGTGCGAGAAGATATTTCCCGCGGAGTCGAGTCGGGCGGAGTGGGAGCCGAACTAGACAAGGCGGTGGTTTTACCACCGCGTGGCGAGCGGTAGCGGCCTTGAGTGCTTGGGGCGGCCAGTGGCGGTTAACACCACGCCCCTCGCGCCCATAGACGATGATGATGAGTGGGTAGCACGGAGGCTTGTGGGGATCACTGCCCGCTTCAATATGCGCGACCTCCCTGAGGAGTTCGTCATGTATGGCATGGTGCCGCTTACTGCGGAGTGGTGTGTTACTCCTGGGAAGCTTCGGCGCGACAACGTTCGTCCTTCTGTGTCTTCGCTGCCAAGACCCTCCGGTCCGCATAAGTTGTCCTGGAGTTTGCTTTCGTGTGCTAATCGTCGGGGCTGTTGTTTTTACAACGTGCCCCGTGCCCTTCGCAGGTGCTTCCCTAGAGGACGTGGAGCGTGCGGTGGGTGCATTCCTTGGACCGTACACAGCCGGGGAGCACACGCTGTGCGTGTCTACGACTGCGAAGGCAGGTCTGGGGCGGCTGAATCGCGTGTGCGAAGCCTTGGATATTAGGGTGCCAGAGCGCGCTGTTCCGGCCCCCAGCCCACCTCACCGCGACTCCATGGGGGAGGGGGTACTAGCGGACACGGGTTCTGACTCAGCGGAGCATGCGGACTTGGAGGCAGGGGCGAGTGCTGCCTTGCCGCCAGCCGGCACTGGGGCGGAGCCATCGCTCGCGGAGGATGCTGGGGCGGAGCCCATGCTCACGGAGTTCGTTCCCGCGACCGTGGGACCTCCTTCTGCAGCAGTTTTCGAGGCGGTGCCGCCTTCTTATTCCCCAAAGACGAAGCGACCCCGCATACGATCACCCCTTCGCTCGTCGGGGTTCGTTGTAGCGAGCAAGGTCGGAGCCCTATGGGACTCCGACTCAGACACCGAGTGTCTCGGTGCCCCCACGGCCCCGATCAGGTCTGCGGTTGCCGGGGGTGAGGGGTTGGTGGAGCTAAGCTCCGACACCGAAGTTCCCCCGCTTGGTGATGTGGGTGGGGATGCGGAGGTCCTTGCGGATTCGGGCGGGGCTGAAGGTAAACATTTCTTGATGTGACCTGCTAGGTAGTTGCGGGGCTGACCGTCGTGTCCCCTTTGCAGCAACATGGTTCCCCGAACGCGGGCGGCCCTCGGAGCCCGAGGACAGCTGCTTGGGAGGGGCATCTGGCGCCGCAGAGGCTATTGCCGCGGATGCCGCCCGTCGTCTAGCGGACTTCGTCCCTCGAGCAGAGGTGTTGGCGGCGTGGCGGTGGGCCGCGGATAATGCGGCCGCGGGCTTAGATCGTGATGCGTTGCAGATTTGCAGGCTTGAACAGCTTGAGGGGGTGCTGGAGGTCTCCGAACTGAGGGTAAGTGCTTGACCCCGAGCAGCACGTAGCCATTAGGAGGTGTACTGATTACTTTATTGCGTAGACCTTCGCCCTCAACCGGGCGCTGCAGGCGGCCCATGTCCGGGAACGGGAGGCCTTAGAGGACCGTCTGCGCACCATCGAAGGAGCTGTTCGCGCGTCAGAGGAGGCGCATTCCGCTAAGGATGACCGCATGCGGCTCCTGGAAGCGGAACGCGCGGGGGCCGTCTCATATGCCACGGAGCGTGTGGCATCGATTTAGCAGGCAGCGGTGGTGGAGCGTGATGGGTTGCTCTAGCAGATTGCCGTACTGGAGGAAGAGAACGGCCGCCTCGCTGCGTCTCTGAGGGAGCGGGATGAGGCGCTGGGTGCCACCTCAGCGACGGCGTGGGAGGCTATGCTCGCCCTAGAGGGTACCCTTGAAAATCTCGTTGCCGAGGTGCCGCCCCGCTCCTTCGGACCCGAAGAGCTTTCACGGACACTTCGACGGATTGCGGAAGCGGCCGATCTTGCTCAGGCGGCCGCGACGTCCTTTGGCAATCACTGCTCCTACGTGACTGCTAAAGGAATACGCGTAGGCTATGGAAGCAGAAAACAAAACTTTTCTATCGCGCACCCAAGAACATCATGCTAAGGAAGGATCATGGATTGTTACCACTTAGACGCGCAGCGCAGCGGAAAAAGAATTGGATACCGATCCAATAACGCGCGTCGAGGTAGTAGTGGAAGTAGCCAACCGTCCCGAACAGATCGTCTCCTCCACGCATGCCGATCAACACTGCAACGAGCAGCGCCTCTACCGGTATCCACACGTCCGGGGCTGGAACGCCGATCGCGAGTGTACTAGCACCGTGAGCAGCTAGGGTTTGGCTCGGGAGGTGGCGGCTAGGGTTTTGCTAGATGTTAACAGGGACAAATCCCCTCTGCCCCTCGCCTCCATATATATAGACCTCCTCACGTGGGCCTCGTGGACCGAGGCCCAATAGGAGTCTATTCGGATCTCTATCCGAATTGAGCTCATATCCGAATCATATTCGAATTAGTGTTCCAACCCGTTAAGCGTGCGACCCTGTAGGTTCACGTATACTTGGTCGTGACCCGAAAACGCCTTTCCGGTCACCATGTTAATAGCGGCCTCTAGTAAGACATATTAACCCCAAAGTATATGTAAAGATCATATCGGCTGAACCTGTAATGTTCTCTCATGTACGAATCCCTTTGCCTCACGATATAGATTGAGCTCAAGGCGAGACCTGTGTCATCCTCTTAATAGTTTAATCACTCTCTCAATTCCGTGATGGATTATAAACTTATGATTGACTCCTCAATCACCTTGGCATGGCCATGCACTTTCATAATCCATTACATTGAGGGGCCCAGAGATATCTCGCCCATAAGGAGGGGAAAATTCTATCTTGATCATTCACATCCCACTACATGTTTCATGGCAAACCCGAAGACTACTTTTATGACTACCCAGTTACGGAGTAGTGTTTAGTAGTCCCAAAATAAGCTACTACTCATGTTGGGAACCATGATGATCTCAAGTCTAAGGATTCTACATAAACACTACTTGAGACCAACTGATGACACATGGAATCTCTGCAGTGTCTCATGGCGAGTCTATCCAACATATGTTCACTAACACATGTCCATATTATTGATTTGGTATCACCATACCATGATCCATGAGACATGATCATCAATCAATATATATGCTGATCTTTGTCTTTGAATCATATTTGTTCCTCATATGATATACGATCAGGGATCATTTAGAAATAGCAACATCTTAGTATTTAAGAGTCTCATGAATAAGTCACATACTCATTGATCAATAATGATGATGTCTATTCCAAGGAACAAAGTAATGTATCATAAACATAGTATGTGATATATACAACATTTCCATGTTGCCTCTAGGGCATATCACTAACAACTGCATGCTTGGCGTGTGCCCTGCTCCGACACCGGGGTTGCCGTCATGTTGACAAATTGGACGATCCGCAGCTGGAGATGCCTGCTGGGGCTGGGGTGATGTCTGATGCCGTGCGTGCCATTCGTCCCGCCGTTCGGTTTTTCCACGAACGGATTTGGGAGTACATCGGGGAGGCCGCGGCGAAGGTGGAGCTGCGGCGGAACATGTACGGCGAGGGGAACCTTGGTGAGTGGTTGGATGGAGTTGCCCGGCGCAACGATGACGGGGCCGACGGCTCAAAGCAGGTGTGACCCCGAGTTCTTGTACGCCGGTGTGTGTTTTAACCTGATGTACTCCATGCTACAAATGAAGTAAAAATTGCTTCCCTTCTTTGATCCCCCGTGCCACTTTATTCTGAGCAGCTGCCCGATGGGGACCTGTTGCTAATTTCTGACGCCGTAACCCGGTGCCGTTTGCGTCGCTGGTGGCGGGCCGAAGACTCACTCAACTTCTGGGCGAATCAATCCTCGGCGAGTGAGGATTCGGCGTGGGAGGTCGTCCAGGCGAAGCCAGACGAGTAGAGTTGGTCTGGCGGGTTTTGTAAGAACTTTTTAGCGGTTGTAGTGGATAAGCCAGAACGTTCGTCCCCGTCGTCGTTTTTTGGATGTGTCCACTTTGTGCCTTTCTTGCGGAGTTTGTTGGTTAGTTGGAGTAGACGCTTGGGGTAGGAGCGGATCTGGTGCCTAGTTGGGGTAGACATGCGAGCGCTCCGTCCCCTACCCTCCGAAGTGGTGGCAATGAGTGGCGCCTAGTCGGGCAGCGGCGGCGCTCCGTCCCCTACCCTCGAAGTGGTGGCAGCGGAGGTGGCATCTAGTCGGTAGACGCGCGCGCGCTCGCCCCTACCCTCCGGTGGTGGTAGCGAGCTGGCACCTGGTCGAAAATGAGCGGCGAGTGCTCGTCCCCTACCCGCCGGTGGTGGCAGCGGAGGCGCGCCTGGTCGGTGAGACGCGCGAGTGCTCCGTCCTCTACCCTCCGAAGTGGTGGCTGCGGAGCTGGCGCCTAGTCGAAGTAGACGCGCGAGCGCTCCGTCCCCTACTGCTGGGCAGCATAAGATAAGCTTGGGAAGGGACAGGGACCTAGCCTCGTAGGTCCTGTCTCTGGCGGTCGATGGGGGACCTCACGGGCGCCACTGTTTCACTGCATTCCTGGACGTCAATGGGACATCTGAGGTGGGATCAACGGAGGTCCGTACATGGCATTGTACGGCTACGAGGGAGGTGTCCCTTGGCCGTCGTCCGTTGCTTCGGGCCCCGCAGGATAGGGGGGACGCGTGGAGTGTAGCTGGCGGAGCCCTATAAGTGGAATGGGGCAACACTATCGCACCACGTGCCGCTGGGGCGGGCGATATGACTCTTGAGGCATGATGTTCGCGGTCTTGCTTCTGGGGTTCTTTAAAAAGAGGGCAATTGGCCAAGAGGAGCGGCACTCGCCTTCCCAGACATCGCACCCCCCACAACTTCTGGCGAAATTACCGTTCCCAGTGCGCCCCAGCTTCGCCCAGTAGCGTGGAGGGCGCTAGAATACGGCTGACACCGCCTCGGCGATCGCGGGGTTGGACACCCTGCCCACGTGGGGGGATGCGACGCCGTGATGTGTTGTCCCCTCGCCGGCTGGTGTGGGGTGGTGGGCAATTCACTTGTACTTCATCAAGGCCGCTCCTAGCTTTGGGAGTAGACTTCTATGTCGCGCCAGCGAGGCTGCGTCCGGCCACGCTGTCCCGTGCAGGCGCCTGTTTGGACGCTTGAGATGAGGAGGGGTCTTGCGCTTGCGGTGCTACAGGGAGCCGTGCTGCTCCAAGGGTGGGCTCCGACTCCTCCAGCTCGGGGCGGCACGCCCTGGGGGCCTTAGGCGCTCTCCGTCTTGTGCCGCCTTATTGGGGCGATGCTGCGCCCCGAGCTCAAACGTCAATAGGCGTCCGCTGGGGCACCTCCCCGCGCCGGGAGACCGCGCCCATGTGGGCGTCTTCGCCGGGCGCGTTTGATTTCTCGGCTCTTTTGCAGAGGTGCAGGCCATTGAGCTCGTGCGCCTCGCCCCTGTACTCGCGGCCGCGCGTCCATGCGGCGCACGCGGTTTGCTGGGATCGCGAGAAGCCTCTGGAGTCCGTGTGCCGTTGTATGTGGACTCCGGCAAGTGCGTAGGAATACCGTCCACGTCTTATTTATACTCCGGAGAGTACGCGTGGTGATAACACCAGCGTGTGCGCGGGACATCCACGTCTTGTTTAGACTCAGTAGAGTGCGCAGGAAAAACATCTGTGTCTTTGTTTGTACTCCGGAGAATACGTGGGACTATCAACAACGACTTATGCTTCGGAGGGTACGCCATCGCGCGCGCGGAACGTCCGTGTCTTGTTTAGACTCAGTAGAGTGCGCAGGGAAAACATCCGCGTCTTTGTTTGTACTCCGAGAATGCGTGGGACTGTCAACCACGACTTACTTAAACTCCGGAGGGTACGCCCTCGCGCGCACGGGACATCCGTGTCTGTTTATACTCAGTAGAGTGCGCAGGGAAAACATCTGTGTCTTATTTATACTCCATAGAGTGCGCGCGGAGGCGTCCCCCGCAGCATCTTATTTATACTCCGTAGAGTGCGTGCGGAGGCGAACCTCGATGCTACATCTTATTTATAATCCATAGAGTGCGTGCGGAGGTGGACCTCGATGCTACGTCTTATTTATACTCCGTAGAGTGCGTGCGGAGGCGGACCTCGACGCTACGTCTTATTTATACTCCGTAGAGTGCCTGCGGAGGCGGACCTCGACGCTACGTCTTATTTATACTCCGTAGAGTGCGTGCGGAGGCGGACCTCGACGCTACGTCTTATTTATACTCCGTAGAGTGCGTGCGAAGGCGAACCTCGACGCTACGTCTTATTTATACTCCCTAGAGTGCGTGCGGAGGCGGACCTCAACGCTACGTCTTATTTATACTCCGTAGAGTGTGTGCGGAGGTGGACCTCCGTGGAGTGCGTGTGCAGAGGTGAGTCTCCGTGCGGTGCGTGTGCGGAGGTGAGTCTCCGTGTGGTGCGTGTGTGGAGGTGATTCTCCGTGCGGTGCGTGTGCGGAGGTGAGTCTCCGTGCGGTGCGTGTGCGGAGGTGAGTCTCCGTGTGGTGCGTGGGAACATTGACCACGTCTTTATACTCTGGGGAGTACGCGTGGCCGTAACACCAACGCGAGCGCGGAGCTCCGTGTCTTGTTTATACTCAGTAGAGTGCGCAGGGAAAACGTCCGCGTCTTTTTTATACTCCGGGGAGTGCGTGCGGAGGCGAGCCTCTGCACATTTTTGGTGGGGGCATGAATAGCTTCGCAAACGACGAACTTTATTAAATTCCCATTTGTGCGGGTGAGCGAGTAGTTATGAACTAACCACTGGGCTTGTTGTCGTGGTGGTGAGATGCGAAGCCTCTGGTGCTTGGGCTGCCACAGGGCGTGTACGACCGCGCCTGACCTAAGGATCGCACGGGCTCCGTGCATGGGCCGGGTTCCATGCTCAGTGCCGAGCCACGTCGGTCGATCGCCGAGGACGGTGATGACACCTTGTGGGCCCGGAAGCTTCACACATAGGAAGCCATGGTGTGGTACTGCCCCAAAGGAATTAAGGGTCGGTCTCCCCAAAATGGCGTTGTAGGGGTACTGGATATCAATGACATCAAAGGTGGCGTCCCTGCTCACCACGTTGTCATCCTGGCCAAAGGAGACCTGTAAATATATTTAGCCCAGTGCCAATAGCGGCTGACCTCCGAAGCCCTGGAGCAGAATTCGTGAGGGGCCTAGGCGACTTCGAGGGATCGTCATCTGGTCGAAGGCCTGTGCGAACAAGACGTTCGCGGAGCTACCCCCATCGATCAGGACACGCCGGACGTTGCACCCAGCAACCGCGACCTGGATGACTAGGGGATCCTGATGGGGGAACTCCACGCCTTCGGTGTCGGCAGGCGTGAAGGTGATCGCATGCTGCGCCCAATCTGGTGGTGCGTGAGCTGGGTACGCCGCCACATGGTGTAGCCTCCGCACGTAGGTCTTGCGCTGTCGCTCCGAGGCGAACTCCAAGGAGGAGCCTCCGGAGATTACATTGATGACCCTACGCGGAGCGCCCTCAAGGGCATGGATACACAGGGGGCTCTCCTGGGGCTGCGGCTCCTGATCTCGAATCCTCAGGGGGCCGTCCCATGGCTGCTGAACGTGTGCCACGACAGGTGGGCGTGCCTCGAGATCCCTGTCCCTAGCGATGCTTTGTCGAAGTGCCGCAATGGTGGTGCAGGAGCGGGTGTCATGATTGCCTTGGCCGTGCACCTCGCACCACTGTGGGCGGTGTTGGTCTCCATACTCCGCACGAGCCCAACCGTCGCGACCCCGACCTTGGCCTCGCCCCCGGCCTCGTTGAGCTCTGGCCCCGCGGTTGGCGGCGGCGCCGTCTTCGGAGCCGCCCTCGACGTCGAAGATGTACCGGGCGCGCCGGGACGTCTGGCGGCCATGCTGGGGCTTGTCGGCCGGTGCGTCCTTGTGCTGGGAGGCGTCCTTCGACGTCTCCTGCCTACGCTTGCTCCGCGAGGAATTTGCTTGCAACGGGTCAACGCTTTTCATGGCACCTCCCGCTGGGTTAACATCGGCTTCGTTGTCCTGGCGCCGCCTCGCGTCTTCTTTCACCCGAGCGTACTCCTCCATCTTATCGAAGAGCTTTGCCACTGTCTTGATTGGCTTCCGTGCGTTGTACTCGGCTAGCGGCCCCGAGCGGAGACCCTGTACCGCTGCATTGATGATTGTTGTCTCATTGACGTCTTTGACCTGGCAACGAACCTTCGCGAAGCGTTTGAAGTACTCGCGGAGCCCTTCCGATGGTTTTTGCTTGATTGTGAAGAGCTGATCCGCGTCGACACGCTCAACGTAGTTCCCCTGGAAGTTATTATAGAGGCGGTCGCGGATCTGCTCCCATGCGTATATGGAGTTCGGCTCTATGGTGAAGAACCATGAGAGCACCACTCTATGCAACGCGAGCGGGAGAGAGCCTCTTGCATTCTCCGAACGGCTCCCCGGAGATCCGCCAGTTCATGCTGATGCGTACCGAGGGCTGCTAGCAAGGCGTTCTCCACTGTGGGCGTAGGTGGGGCAATGGGCGCATCCGGTCGCACGATCGAGGTAGTCGCAACCACCGCTTGTGTTCTTGGGTTGCTCATCCCGTCCGCACGGTGGACTCCAGCGCCGACAGCAGGGCCCATGTCGATGGCGGGGCTACTTGGTGCTCCCGCTCCGGGTGTAGGGACGGTGGTCGCGCCTCGGCGGGTGTCGGGGCTACCGCTCCCTAGCACCCGACCGGTATCATCGGGGTTGATAGTCGCACCGGTGGCAGGGTGGCGCGTGACGTGCGGGGTGGGGTCGGCCGTCGCGTCGGTGGTGGCAGGGTCGGTGGCGTCGGTGGTGGCGTGGTCGGTGGCATCTGTGGTGGCAGGGTCGGTGGCGTCTGTGGTGGTGGGGTCGATGGTCGCGCGATGATCGTCGTCATTTTCACCCCCGACCACCACCAATGCTGAAGCCCTGGTGTTGACGCGTGGCCTCGCCACGACCGCCTCCTTCTTCGCCGCCGATGATGAAGCTTTCTTCGGTGCCATCCTTTCTGCAATCTTGAGGTCTTCTTGCTTCCGTCGTCCCCACGGACGGCGCCAACTGTTGTGGCTACAGACCAAACAGAGAGAGAGAGGTATGGTAGTGGAGAGTTAGGTGAGCAAATGGCCTCTTGGGTCTTTCCCAAGGGCTAGTCATGACATATATGCGTTCCCTCGTAAGGAGGGTCTTTACATCGTAACCTTACACAAAGCCTACGACGAGGGCAGCTACGTCCTTAATACATGGTTTATAACCTCCTCAACAGGCAAGCTGTGTTTAGGTGGGGGCCACCCCTAGAACACCCCTATTTTAATTTCAAATCCATATGCTAAAATAAATGCTTTTGATTCTGTTAATGTGCAATTGATCTATGCTAGATGAGCTAAATGAGATTTCTTCTTTGAACAGTTTAAGTTATATTGAGATTGACCATCCTTGTGAACCTTTATTTAGAGAAGAACTTCAAGATTCCCAATTCACTTTCTTTGTTTCATTAGAAATGTAACATAAAAGGTGTGTTTGATGCAAAGGGAAATTACATGGTTAATAGAATGTACATAACTTTAGAACTGAATGTGATACGGGGATGAGTCCCGATCTTCTCAGTGAGGAACCATGGATAGTTGATGTGAAGTAGACGATGTCGCTAGCTGAACACTCGTGCCCATGCACGAACTCTCAACTCTTCGGAATACGCCCAAAACACACCGGATAGTTGTCGTCGCGCGACCACAGCGCATTTAACGCCAAGTCCCCAATTCCCAATGGAACGACGGCTTGACCTTGAGTTGCAGAACGAACAATGGATCGCCTAATTCTCTCTCAAAGTCCTCGCATGAACTCTGGTGTTGAAAGAACAAGCAATAGCTATGTTTCAATCTGATGCATCAAACTTGGTCCCCTGATACAAGGGAGGGGCAAGGCTATTTAAGGCGCCCTCCCTGACTCACACACGGCCTAGGGCCTGCCGAATCAACTTCGAATTCGGCTAAGAGTGGAAACACACCAAAAAGGAAAACCTAAATTTAATCTGTCACATTGTTTTGACCATAGCGGTGCGACCGTATGTCTTCTGAGGCTGGGGCCATACCCATTGGATGGGCCTTGCAATAAGCTTTCCAACAAGTCCAAGAACACCCCAATCGGACTCCGTATGTGAAAGTTATGGCCTTTTCATTACAGGCCTGTTGGCCTGTCGCAAAACGAGTCCGAATTGGCTTCCGAGTTGATTCCGAGGTGAGTTTCTGTTGGGCTTGTGGAAGTTCCAAATTGGGCTTGAATTCTTGGGCTTTTCCCTCCTTGCTTGACCCACGTGAGCTTCTCCTTCTTCTCTTTGGCTCCGACCTCCTTCTCCTCTCTCGCGTTTCCAAATGCTTCACAATGTTCAAACCTGAGAATGCACAAAACATTTGCATGAGGTAGCACCCAATTCTCATCAATGATAATAGAGTCATTAAGAAACAACAGAACCTGTTGATTTAGAAGTTTAGCTCTTGCTCTAGTCAGTGGTCCAACATGCACTTCCGCACTTGTATTACTTGTAGCTTCACTTATGGTGTCCATCTCAGTATGTGCATGACCACCAATAGAAGAAGATGTATAAGTGTTAGTGATGTCCTCATCATCCTCCACCTATTGAAAAGGTGTCGTCCTCGACACTGGATCGTCACCACCAAAGAAAGGTGATAAATCAGCGACATTGAACGTAGAGCTCACGTCATAGTCATCGCCGGGAAGCTCTATCTTGTAGGCATTGTCGTTGATTTTCGCAAGCACCTTGAAAGGCCCATCACCTCGTGGTAGTAACTTAGACTTGCGACGTTCTGGAAAATGATCCTTGCGGTAGTGTATCCAAACCAAATCACCTGGTTGAAAAACCATCTTCTTCCTTCTCTTGTTCGCCTTGTGAGCATAATACTTGACCTTGCGCTCTATCACTTCTTTTGTCTTGAGATGCAATTCCTTTACATATTCAGCTCGCTTGGATGCCTCCATATGAGTATGTTGTTGACTGGGAAGCGGTAACAAATCAAGCGGTGTTGTGGAATGCACGGCCCAATTATAAGCGAATTCCACATGCGGCAAGCAATCCTCCCACTCGCGCAGGTTCTTCTTGATCATGGTCCGGAGTAGCATCGAAAGTGTGTGGTTCACCATCTCTGTTTGACCATCAATTTGGGGATGACAAGTTATGCTGAATAACAACTTCGTCCCTAGTTTACCCCAAAGCGTCTTCCAGAAGTAGCACATGAACTTCACATCGCGATCTGACACAATAGTACGTGGCACGCCATGTAGCCTCACAATCTCCTTGAAAAACAAGTCAGCAATATGCGACGCATTGTCGCTCTTGTGGCATGGAATAAAATGTGCCATCTTCGAAAAACGATCCACAACGACAAAAACAGAATCGCGCCCCCTCTTAGTTCTTGGCAGTCCTAAAACAAAATCCATACTAATATCCTCCTATGGGGTATTGGGAATAGGTAAAGGGGTATACAAACCGTGTGGATGCATCGTTGATTTTGCTTTGTGGCAAGTAATGCATCGTTGTACATACCTCTCCACATCGCGCCTCATCTTAGGCCAATAAAAGTGATCGCTCAGCATAGACAACGTCTTCTCACGGCCAAAATGTCCCATCAATCCACCTGCATGTGATTCCTGCAGTAATAACAAACGCACGGAGGAATCTAGAACACATAATTTGTTAGTGCGAAACAAAAATCCATCATGGATGTGAAATTTATCCCAGCCTTTTCCCTCTTTGTAATGTGCATAAGGGACAGAAAATTCATGGTTAGAAGCATATAACTCACGCAAACTCGCTAACCCAGGAACGTGCACTCCTAAGTGAGTTAAAAGCACAGTTTTCCTAGACAGAGCATC
Source organism: Melocanna baccifera (assembly GCA_036346265.1). Lineage (NCBI taxonomy): Eukaryota > Viridiplantae > Streptophyta > Magnoliopsida > Poales > Poaceae > Melocanna > Melocanna baccifera. The sequence continues at coordinate 9,332,282 of CM070709.1, forward strand.
AGCTACCATATTTTCCTTTCCCTTCTTATATTTCACAATGTAAGGAAACGACTCAATGAATTCGACCCATTTTGCATGTCGACGGTTCAGGTTTGCTTGGCCTTTTAAATACTTCAAAGCCTCATGATCAGAATGAATAATAAACTCTTTAGGCCATAAATAGTGTTGTCAAGTTTCTAGCGCGCGCACTAACGCATAAAGCTCTTTGTCATAGATTGGATAATTCAATTGAGCACCATTCAGTTTCTCACTAAAATAAGCGACCGGTCTACCCTCTTGCATTAAAACACCGCCAATACCCAATCCACTAGCATCACACTCAATTTCAAAATTTTTAGTGAAATCAGGTAAAACAAGCAACGGTGCTTCAGTCAAGCTTCTCTTAAGTTCAGCAAAAGCATTTTCTTGCTCTACCCCCCCCCCCACAAATTCAACACCCTTTTTGGTAAGTTCATTCAAAGGGGCAGCGATGGTGCTAAAATCCTTCACGAAACGCCGATAAAAACTAGCGAGACCATGAAAACTCCTAATTTGACTGCCGTTCATAGGAGTAGGCCAATTTTTAATTGCTTCAATTTTAGACTCATCTACTTCAAATCCCTGTGCAGAAACAACATAGCCCAAAAAAATGACACGATCTTTGCAAAAAGTACACTTCTCTAAGTTACCAAATAACTTATTCTCACGCAAAACTTGTAGAACTTGTCTAAGATGGTCTATGTGTTCAGATTCAGTGCGATTGTAAATCAGAATATCATCAAAGTACACAACCACAAATTTACCAATGAAATGCCTTAAAACATGATTCATTAAGCGCATGAATGTACTAGGTGCATTAGTTAAACCAAAAGGCATGACTAACCACTCGTACAACCCAAATTTTGTTTTAAAGGCTGTTTTCCACTCATCCCCTTCATGCATTCTGATTTGATGGTAACCACTGCGCAAATCTATCTTAGAGAAAATAACAACACCACTCAATTCGTCTAGCATATCATCTAAGCGAGGTATAGGATGACGATATAGAATTGTGATATTATTAATCGCTCGACAATCTACGCACATACGCCATAAACCATCTTTCTTAGGAACTAAAATAACAGGAACAGCACAAGGGCTTAAGCTTTCACGTACATACCCTTTGGAGAGAAGCTCTTGTACTTGTTTCTGAATTTCCTTTGTTTCCTCGGGATTGGTGCGGTACGGTGGTCGGTTCGGTAGCGACACTGCTGGAATCAAGTCGATCTTATGTTCTATCCCCTAAAGTGGTGGGAGCCCAGCTGGTACTTCCTCTGGAAAGACGTCGCTGAAATTCTGTAAAACAGAAACAACACCACTAGGAAGAGAAGTTAAGTCATTAGTCGAAAGCAATGCATCTTTGTACAATGAGATAACGCACCAAATTAGGATCTGCGCAGAAATCCCTCATCTCTGATTTGGTGGCTAACATCACTAAATTCTTTGCTCCCTCTCGTTTCTTGTTACCACTCAGATGGTTCTCTCGCGCTTTGTGCACTCTCAACATGCATCTCAATTTTCGGCATGGAGGAATTGACAATCTGTTGCGGTGTAAGCGGTTTCAAGATGATATCCATATTGTTCCATCGAAATGTGTAGCGATTTGTACGCCTATCATGAAGAGCGGAACGGTCATATTGCCATGGCCGTCCCAAGAGCAAGTGACACACCGTCATAGGCACAACATCGCATCCACGAAGTCGTGTACTTCCCAATAGCAAATGTCACACGCACCATATAGTTCACCTTCACTTCCTCCTTGTCGCTCAACCATTGCACATGATAAGGACGCGGATGTGGCAAATACTTCAAACCCAACTTATGACACATATCCTTGCTAGCCAGATTGTGACAACTGCCGCCATCAATGATCACTTTGCACACCTTACCCATATCAAGCTTTGTCCAAGTCTGAAACAAATTGCACCGCTGTTCGAGTGATGGGGATAGCATGACACTAAGCAACTTGGGTGTGCAAACAATGGAATACTACTCAGTGGTAGGGAACTCAGGATCACACTCACATTGTTCTATGTCATCAGTGTGCAAGACTGCCTGTGCCTCGGGCGACTCATCATCACTAGCTGAAACATAACCGCCATCCTCTGTGACAAGCATAGTTCTGACATTTGGGCAATCCCTTTGAAAATGGCCAACGCCCTTGCACTTGTGGCAAATAATGTCACGTGAACGTCCTGTCGACCCCATAGACGAGGTCGCACTAGCCGCGGGCACCATAGGTCGACGCACCGGTGACGGTGTACTCTCCAGCTTCTTACTTGCGGAACTGCGCATTGCCGAATTGCTTGCAGCCAAAGTGCTCTTGTTTGGTTGGCTGTTGTTATATGTTTGTCCCGGACTGGTTGAAGAACGTAACCGGCAGCGAACCGGGTGTCTTCAATCACTTGTCGCTCGGCTTCACGTGCTTGGTGCAGCAACTCAATCATATCATTATATGGATGGTGATTGACAATGCGCTTGACAGCATGATTCATGTGTCGGACCCCGGAGCAACGACTCCTGGATCCTCTGTGTAAATCGCACTAGTCCAGGATCAAGCTAGTGCACACAGTGGATAACAAAGATTCATATCATGCACAATGACATTTATTCATTAACTAAATATGGGCCTGATGGCCAAAGTTTACATCAATGGTTCGTAAACCAAAATTAAATATAAGCAAATGAAGAAAACCGATGAAGAAAGCCCATCCAGCCGCCCACAAAGCGAATGACTCAGAAGACGCGCCTAGTCGCCACCATTCTCACCGGTTGTTGACGCCATCCTCCGCAACAGATTTTAGCAAGGTGAGCACATAAAGTACTCCCAAGGTAAGCACATAAAGTACTTACGCAAGTTACACCAGGAGTTTTAACAGAGTGAATGCATGCATAGGGATAACAAAGGAAGGCTTATTAAGTTTATTTGTGCGAAAAACAGTACTGAATTTAAATACAGTAACATAAGTGCAAAAGCTGAATTTTATACAGTAGATAGAAATAATAATTTAACAAAATAATATCGCTAGTGCAGGCTCCAACCAAACACTAACCTAGTCACAGGTATCCCACCTGGTCCATCTTTTCAAAAGGTTTCACATGGATTCCATTTATCCATATGCTTTTCAAAATCTCTTATGGATTCATTTTGTTAGTGCAGGCTCCGACCAAACACCAACTTATTCACAGGTATCCCACCTGGTCCATCTTTTCAAAAGGTTTCACATGGATTCCATCTATCCATATGCTTTTCAAAATCTCTTATGGATTCATTTTGTTAGTGCAGGCTCCGACCAAACACCAACTTATTCACAAGTATCCCACCTGGTCATGGATTCCATCCATCCATCCATAAGCCTTTTTCAGAAACCATTTTTAGAAACCAAAGTCTAATCCATGAAAAACTTTACTCAGCTTGCCCATAACCGTGGGCACGGCTATCCAGGATAGATTATACACTCTGCAGAGGTTGTACAGCTTTACCCACAAGATATGATTATCTCGTATTGTCGGCCATTACACGCTTCCGTAGGCGTGCGACTGAGAAAATCATAACAAGGCCTTTACAATGCTAAGCCTTCAACCTGATCACGCCGCCACTAAGGTTTCACCACAACTTGAATCCACAAGTTGGAGCCCCCTCTTGTGCCGTGTGAGACTTTCCATGGCCTACGCCACGCTCACATTCAACCTATAGTGAGACCAAAGTTAGGACCTCACAAATTAGTCAGCCAGGACTGTCCCATACCAGTCTTGTGGTAGTACGATGTGGCTTTGCAACAGTAGCTCACAGACCGGTCCTTAATTTGACTTAGGCTCAATCCACATACCCATTTGCACGACAATCAACCAGGTGTCACCAAACACGAGGCATGCCGGCACCCCACCACCTAACCAATAGCCTAAGTCCAAATCATAAGTTTCTATTTTTGTTTTTAAACCATTTTCATAAACCATCCTTGACTCACCGAAGTCAAGATTTCAAAAGGAACTGTCATATCATGTGAAATAGTTGATACCACCTAAAATCACACTAAGCCAGGCTAAGCATTTCTATAAAAATTTCTAGTCAATACTATGGTACTAACTAGTTTTCAGCTAGGGTGACAAGGTATATGAATTCAAGATTCAAATTGGCTATAACAAAGGATCATGGGTATATCTAAAATTCAAATCAAATTTGAATTACATTTGAATAAAGATACGCATGCATATACAGTAAAACAATATAAATAATTTAAAATATTAGGTTCAACATGGTCAAAGGTGTAACTTGCCTTGCTTCGAAGTTTGCCGCGGTTCGTTGAAGTTATACTCTCCGAAATAGTCGTAGTCTACACGCGGAAAGCAAGAACAAACTAAACTCAAATAAAATCCAAATAAAATCCAAATTTTACAAAATAAATGCCGGGAGATAGAATATGAATTTAGAAATTTAGATAGGTCCAATCGGAGTTAGGATGAAGGAGAGCGGCTTCTGGAAGTTTGAATTTCAAAGAAATAAATAAAAGGAATTCTTTGAATTCTTTTCTTTGTGAAGGAAAAGTAGTCGGGAGCTACAATATTTGTGTATGGTCGAAACCATGATCGAAGGCGTAGTCGAATTCAAGATTAAGATTCGTTGAAGACTTGGTGAGCTGCATGCTGGTCGAACAACACTATAACAATCGAGAACAAATGGTAGTCTGAGTCGAGTGGTCGGACGACAATGAACACCGTGGTGGAAGGCGAAGGTACTCGAGTCGGCTACAACCGACTACCGAGTATTCTTCCAACTACTCCTCGCTGAAAAGCGAAGGTACTCTGAGACTTAGAGCGAAGAGTGCGGTGGTGGAGCGACTACGGTCAAAGGTAGATGGAGACGGCGGTGGTTGGGAGCGATCGTGGTCGAGGATTGTAGTCGGAAAAACAATTGTGGTCGAAAGGATTGGAGTTGAAGTCTCAAGATCAAAGTCAAAATTGGAGTCTTGAAGGTCGGTCGGAAGGCTCGGCGGTCGGAGTCTAAAAGCCTCCGAGTCGGAGTCTAAGGAAGTCTTTGAACCGTCGGTGTTCAAGGAACCTCCGAACGGTTAGAGTCTAAAGAACCTCCGACGCCTGAGTCTTAAGAGCCTTCGGATATCGGAGTCTTAGAATCGGATGGTTGGGAGAAGTCGGATGGCTTCGTGTGATAAGATCCGAGTGATTCAATGGCAGTGAAGACCGGTGAGATGTACAAAAGAGGGAGAAGAGTATGAGTCCTGATTTACTTTGGTGCACTGATTCAGCCGCACAAAGTTGGTGTGCGATGAGGGTGTAGCGGAGGCGGACACGATCATCGACGACGAAGACTCTTCGACGACGGCTTGCTCAAAGAAGGGGCGTCGAAGGTTCGCGCGGGCGTGAGGAAGGTTACCGGCGGCGGGGTACTCCGGTCATGCTCTGGCTCGGGAAAAAGGGTGAAGGAGGTGCGTGCAGTCCCATCGAAGATTTGACGGTGATGGCGTTGGCGTCGGCGAAAGAGACACTCCGGCGGGGGAAATTGCTTGGCGGAGAGGTGGCGAGGTGAAGAAAAGAGAGAGGGGATTGCGAGGAGTGCATTGGTGCTCTCGTGCAATACCAGAAGTGGTTGGAAGGTGGTCGGTGGTGAGTTGGAGCGATGGCGTAACACGGGCGGCGGTGGCGGCAGTATTCCGGCGGTGAGGAGACTCAACCAAGGGCGGTCGAGAAAATCCAAAAATTATGAAATATATACTGAAAAATAGATTATGAATTTAGATGAATTTAGAAACTTTAATCACCTGATTCGGAGTTCGGACGAAGGAGAACGAGCGATTGGAAGATTATCGGATTAGAAAATCCTGAAAAAAGAAAAATCAGGAATATTCCAAAGGAATATTCCTGCGCAGTGAACAGCCCTTCCACTGTTTTGGTCGCGGCGCCGGTGAGAAAAGGCACGGAGGTGAAGCCAACTAGCAAAATGGTTTGCTAGGGACCCGAGGCACATGTAGGAAGTGACGGCACGTCAAACGGAGCACGGTGACGACGTGTACAGCGACAACGACATAGGGCGTGGAGAGAAGAATAATTTTCGTGAATGGGATAAGGAGAAGGAAGGTGAGCACGGCCTAGAACGCGGTGAGGCGAGTCTAGGAAAAATATCGGCAAAACCGAACACTCACCGGTGGCGACACAATCGTCGTTTGAACGACGTCGGTACAGAAACACTAAAAATTCAATATCTTCGCGCTCAGTCAGGCGAATCCAAAACCGTCTGAAACGTAGCCACCTGGGATGGTTTGGCACGTTTTGACGCGGACGGATCGTTGAAATTATTCCCGGACAGGCAGGGACGCGCAGTGCCATTAGCGGCAATGGCGAGGTGTCGAGCGCAAATAGTTGTGGATAGTTTTTGGACAAACGGAGGGGAGCACAGCGTAGAACGTGTCGAGACGAACCCAACACCACAGACGGCTCGGTCAACGGACTAGTGAAATACGGTGGACAAGACGTTAAACAGCCTAGAGGCTGACATCGGCGTTCCAGGCAAACGGAGTGGAATTAACATGCGAGACATGCGGCGAATCGAAGAGGGGAGTGTGGGGAACGTGATGCTCACCTTGGTTTTGGTTGGGCATGCACGGTCGGCCGGTGGCGACGCGAAGAACGCGGACCCGATTTGGCCTACGGTGGCGACGGTACTCCGGCGAAGTTCCGGCGAAGGCGAGGTGAGCACCGCGTAGAACGCGGCGAGGCGAAGCCAACGGTGTGGTCAAACGCGGCAGCGCTCCACCGGACGAGGCACAAAAGGCCGGAGAACGACGCTTGGTACACAAAAATAAAACTCCGATTGCGACCAAACGAGAGGGAGTGGGGACTTAGATTTTCGGGGTTGAGTGAGGATGAGGAGAGGCTCACGGGGCTCCCTTTTATAGGGGCGGGGGTGGACCGAGGAGGGAGATCAATGGGGGCATGTATTTGAATGGCATGAGTTAAATCCCGTGAAAATGCTCATCAATAGGAGGAGAATGCAATTGATTTCACTGAAAACCGTTGAAGGAATCAAAAGTTATGAGGGTTTAAAGAAGCTCCAAAATGTTTTTCATGGCTGCCTGTTGCTGCTCTGTACGCGAACGCACGGGAGAAGGAACGTTGGAGAAGAAAGGAAAAAGGAAGAAAGAGAAAAAAAAAAGACAAAGAAAAATTTGGAAAACTTCGGAAAAATTCTAAAAAATATATTTTTAGAATCCTTGGAACCTAAAAGGAATAAAAAAATATTTTCGGAATTTTTTGACGTTTATTTTAATTTTTAAAAATGTTTTCCTTTTCTAGCTTTAAAATAATACAATAAATAACAAATAAAGCTTAAAAATCTTAGAAAAATTCATAGAATTTTCTAAGGCTATTTTGAACTTATGAAAATATTTCCAACTAAAATTTAGATATTTTTCCTTATAAAATATTTTTTTGTTTAACAGAAATGCTCATTTCTTCTCTTTTCTTTTTAGCAGAAAATTAAGCTAGCTAAAAATTTTTAAATTTCAAGAAACCAAATAACTTTGATTTTTACTTTAAACTAACTTATGTAATACCTTATTTACTTATTTATTTATTTGTTTTTATTTTTTTTCTTAAATCACCTTTTCATAACCCTTTTTTAAAGCCGAAAATCAGGCAATTAAATTTTTTTTAAAAAAAACTTAAACAACCAAAAGTAAATGTTTTTATTTTAAATTAAAGTAAATGTTTTTTCTCCTTAATTTTTGAAATAAACAGCTGGGCTGTTACATCATGCCAGCTAGAAATCTTGCTATGGTCTGTTCTTCATTCTCGCGGACATCTGCATGTATCATGATAGTCTCCATTTCCTTATGATATTCATCAATTGATTTCATACCTTGTCGCAGCCCTGTCAACTTCTCAAAGAGTGAGCGCTTGTAGTGGCGCGGTACAAAGCGTGCCCGCAAATGCTGCTTCATTTGCTCCTAGGTTATAATTGGCAACTCATGACGCTCCATGCGCTTACGGACGAACTGCTCCCACCAATGTGTGGTGTAATCATCCAAGCCATTGGATGCAAGCAACAGCTTCTTCTCACTAGAATAGTTGTTCATCCGAAACAACTTATCAACTTTCAGCTCCCAAGTGAGGTATTGTTCTACATCGGTACCACCTGAAAATATAGGAAGAGTAAATTTGGGCTTAGCAACAAGATCCTCGGCGTCATCGTGGCGAGGACGCTGCACGTTGTTGCGGTGATGGCGCCGTCGTTCATCGTAGTCGTCGATGGGAAAATCGTCATCCCAGTGCTCGTCCGCATCAGCACGATGCACACCTCTGCCATGGGCACCCTGTGGTATAACTCCAACCTGACCGCCATTGCCTCGGGCCGGCCCATGTGCTTGAGGTTGTGCCGCGGCTGCCATCCCGATGTTTGGTGGCACTGCCATGCGATGCGCCTGTCGTTGACGTCGCTCCTCATCCAGACGAATAGCATGTTCCTCCTCGGTCTCATTGTGCAAAACGCCCGAGGACCGTGCACACTTGTGGCATCAGCGGGTGCACCCCCACGTAGATTGTGGTGTGCGAACATGGCACGCAGCTCCAGAAAGTTATTGTTGATGCTCGTACGCAATTGTGTAACCTCCTCCCCAAGGTTGTTCAGTCCAGTCTGAACTTCCCCAAGCTCATCGCGTACGCCATTGTCACCATCATGAAGCTGTTTTTGGAGCATATCGCGCAACCGAGTGTACTCGATCCACGTAACCGGGGCGTCCGGATTAGGTGGATCCTCCTCGTGACCTGACATGGAAACAACTCAACCAAGAAACGAAGTTATATCTGGGTTAGTAAAATAAAAGCTCTCTCTATGCTTACAACTAACTGTCCTGAAAATAAGGCAAGCTTACCGTTCCAAAGTGAATCAAGGACAGCGAATCAACACCTGTGACAGCGAACGACCTCAACCCGGTAATGTATGAGCGTAACCAAGAGCAAGGGAGTACACAAACAGGTGTAGGTGGAGCTTGGACAGGTATGGGGATAACCTATGCAATCTGATATTCAAGGTATTGTAAAGCTAAGTAATAATCCAAGCTAGAGTATTTTGCCTATGTGCTGATCCAATTTGTTAAAGCGAAGTGTATGAACGCACACGCAACGATAAATGAGACTTAATGCAACAAAGGAATGAGCTAGGAAGAAGCAATCGGAAACAGAGATAAAACTAGCTCGTTTTGCACCAAGTACTAAGAAAGACGCTAGCCAATTGCAACTGAAAATACGAGGGCACAAGATTGTTCAAAGAAAAGTTGAAACAAAACACAATCTGGTACGTTGCACACGGGGTTTGGAAGCTCGAAAAAGGATGCCGTTTGCACGGAGAACCTTAGAATCACTTGTAAAAGGTTTCTGTCAATTTTGAGCGAATTCTGAGAAAGTTGACTTTTTCTCGATTTGCGGGCCCGTTTTGAGGCCCTAAACGACCTTTTTTGGGGTCAAAGTCGCTGCGCGTATGCGTGGTAGCTTACGCGGATCTAAAATCTCCAGATTTCACAGACTTCAATTTTTGACTCTATTTTCCCGTTTCCTTTCCAACGGATCAAGAAACGCCTCAATCGGAGGTCGTATGCAAAAGTTAGGGTTTTCTCTCTCCTTTTTCTTTTTTTCTTTTTTTTATATGCCGCGGCTCTTTCTACTGCGGCTGTCTTTTCCTTCTCTTCTCACAGCTTTGCTCCCCGCGGACGTGTGCAACCCTCCCAAATCAGCAGAGGAAAATCAACTTGAATGAACAGCCCTAAGTGCAATATCAATAGCTAGTCTCAAGATAAAAGGATATAAGTGATGCACAAAGACACCAAAAGTGGTTCGGCCTGCTATGCTGGACTGGCCGAACAGAGGTGGAGAAATTGGATTTGGATTGTGTTTGCACTAGAGGTTGATTCGAAGGAGGAAACCAACTTGAATTAGGAAACCCAAACCAACTCGGAGAAGGAAACCAACTCGGATTAGGAAACCCAAACCAACTCGGAGAAGGAAACCAACTCAGATTAGGAAACCCAAACCAACTCAGATTAGGAAACCCAAACCAACTCGGAGAAGGAAAATAACTCGGATTTGTCCTCTCAAGATGGCGCACGGTACAAGATAGGACAGATTGAGGGAAACAACCAGCAATTTTGCAGGGTTTAAATGAACACAACGATTAAGCAACGCAAAAGGAAACACACGGATCAGCACGAAAACAAAACTCTAATGGACGAAAACTTAACAAAATGCACAAGAACTAAACAGATTAAACTACGGTTTTGGTATTGCAATTTTCGGTTTAATGGAAGATAGGACAGAAAAACGAATCTAACTACGGGTAAAGAAGTTCTCACCGAGTAAACCTAGAATCTGATACCATATGATACAGGGATGGGTCCCGATCTTCTCAGTGAGGAACCGTGGATAGTTGATGTGAAGTAGACGATGTCGCTAGCTGAACACTCGTGCCCATGCACGAACCCTCAACTCTTCGGAATATACCCAAAACACACCGGATAGTTGTCGTCGCGTGACCACAAGCGACGAACGCCAAGTCCCCAATTCCCAATGGAACGACGGCTTGACCTTGAGTTGCAGAACGAACAATGGATCGCCTAATTCTCTCTCAAAGTCCTCGCATGAACTCTGGTGTTGAAAGAACAAGCAATAGCTATGTTTCAATCTGATGTATAAAACTTGGTCCCCTGATACAAGGGAGGGGCAAGGGTATTTAAGGCGCCCTCCCTGACTCACACACGGCCTAGGGCCTGCCGAATCAACTTCGAATTCGGCTAAGAGTGGAAACACACCAAAAAGGAAAACCTAAATTTAATCCATCACATTGTTTTGACCATAGCGGCGCGACCGTACGTCTTCTGAGGCTGGGGCCATACCCATTGGATGGGCCTTGCAATAAGCTTTCCAACAAGTCCAAGAACACCCCAATCGGACTCCGTATGTGAAAGCTATGGCCTTTTCATTACAGGCCTGTTGGCCTATCGCAAAACGAGTTCGAATTGGCTTCCGAGTTGATTCCGAGGTGAGTTTCTGTTGGGCTTGTGGAAGTTCCAAATTGGGCTTGAATTCTTGGGCTTTTCCCTCCTTGCTTGACCCACGTGAGCTTCTCCTTCTTCTCTTTGGCTCCGACCTCCTTCTCCTCTCTCGCGTTTCCAAATGCTTCACAATGTTCAAACCTGAGAATGTACAAAACATTTGCATGAGGTAGCACCCAATTCTCATCAATGATAATAGAGTCATTAAGAAACAACAGCACCTGTTGATTTAGAAGTTTAGCTCTTGCTCTAGTCAGTGGTCCAACATGCACTTCCGCACTTGTATTACTTGTAGCTTCACTTATGGTGTCCATTTCAGTATGTGCATGACCACCAATAGAAGAAGATGTATAAGTGTTAGTGATGTCCTCATCAGAATGGTTCAACTTTGGAGAAGGAACACTTTTATGGAGAGAAAATTAATGACACTAACCTTATTATTTTTAGTTCATCTAGTGTTGTTTGTGAGCTGTAGGAAACCTTTTAAGAAAGAAAGCGTTGTGGGCTGCTTCCATACACCATAACCATTGCTCCATTTGCATCCGAAAAGAATGTGCCTCTCATTGAAATCATCAATATTAGGTCACAATCCAATACCCTCTTTTGTAAAGAAAGAAAACCTAATGAGACACATGCATACATAGTTCCAATACCATCTAGTGAGAGTACATCCAATCAGGTACACTCGTTTCAAAGAAGATTTACGTTGTTTGAAAAAGAACTTATGATATTACATAACAGGAGTTTGATGCATCTTTTGTTATGTACTGAGATTTACTATCAAGATCATGCAATACATGAGGTTATATATCTGTTAAAACTGAGGATGATTTTTTTGTTAAGAAGGAGAGGATGATGTGACCATGCCCCAAACGTATACGACCATAGCACCAAATATCAAGATTGAACAAAAGGTGAATTCATTTCTTCAACTTCAACATATTTTAAATGAGAATGTGATGCTACCTAATGATGAAAATATATATTTGTGCAGTTATACAAGGAGGATAGCATCAATATTACGAGCTTTTGGTTGGGATCTACCTAAAGGGAAGCCAACCAGTATATCAAGACGAAGTCGATGTCTCTATCGACTCTTTCTCAAGATCACCATGTCACTTTTGGATTAATTCAAGCAAGAGTTCAAGTGGAACACGTTTTGGAATTCAATTCGGCTTCTAGATCAATTCGGATTTAGCTTGATAGGTATGACTTCAAATGTGCATAACTTTCACATACGATGTCCGTTTGAGATCCATGAGTACTTGATAAAAAGCTTATTTCGTCCTCTTATCAACGAATCTAGCCACACCTTCAAATTGTTTCTGTGTGCATCACAATCACCAAAAGAAGTAGTTGCATCACCTATGGCCGTTATGTTAGATATTTAAGCATGAAAATGTGTTAGATATTTATTGACAAGTCAAAAATTCAATATGTGCCATAGTAGCCTCTATTTCTTCTATCCACTACGCACTACAGTAGCCCACTATTTCTGCTATAGCATTTGTAACTGTAATAACGGAGGTTTGCCATATAGCTTAGTGTTTAGAGTTGTGAAATCGCTATGGTGCCGCTGTAGCCCACTATTTGAATCATTAAGCAAAAACAATTCATGAAGCACGCATCAAGATTAACACGACAGCATGGCAAGGAAGAATGTTTTATTCTCCTGTAGTTGATCTCTTGTGAATGTGCAATTACAATATCCAAAAACTCTTAAATCTAATCAGTTCAGCGTGATTTAACTGCAATGAGCACGGGATTTGTTTTTGATCGTGGCCTCACAGGCTAGGTTTGCAAGTGGTGAATTGGTGGCTATGAGAGGACATGATATATTAGATATTCCAAATTTTGGATTTACCAATACACTGTTACAATTTTCCCTTTAGGACTTGTTTGGCTGGGCAGGATGGGCTGGAAGGCCTTAAGAGAATGACACTCCCTTATACTTGGTAGTGGAATATAACCAAATACTAAACAATCTAATCCGTTGGATTAAATAGAATGGATGGTCCATACTGATTGGTGGATACCATAAAAGAGCGCATACTAAGAAATTTTCTCCTATGCTCGAGAGGTTGGGTTGTTCAATATCTGTAACCTAACATTCCTCGGTGAGAGGTATTAGATCTATAGATGAATCGTTAATGTATTGCACAGCCTAAAGGGGCAATATAGTACAAGACCAAACCCTAACATAGGAAAAGATACTAATATCCTTATATTCTTAACACCCCTCTTCAAATGTAAGACGTATGCAACAGCATTGCATTTAAAAGGGTTGACACTAAAATAGAGAATCTAAAATCTGAGTCTCGAAGATGTCGTAGCGTGCAACTCTTAAAAATTATATTGAGAATAGAAGATCTGCATCCGGGATCGTGAGATAACTCATAAAGCATGGTGGCAGCTCATAAAGTAGATCGAAGCCCAAGACAGCGGCGGCACGGAAGGAAAGCGTGTAGCCTTAAAAACTCAGGGCAACGGCTTAGAGAGAAGCGGTGGCAATATAACTTCTACGATCTACAACAGCTTAAAGAGAAGAGTGACGGCTGCTGCCATGCGAAAATAAGAGGACTACACTCAATCCAAGAGGATGGACCGTTGATAGCAAAGCAATTGGCTGACTGACAAAGAAATTTATGGACTCGCATGGTGGTGACAAAATGAAAATAAAGGCTACAAGTTTGGATGGATGCAATAGAAGACTCAAAAGATAGTAGAGAGAGACTAGTTGTAGTCATCTTGGGAGAACCGTGACCATATCTTTAGAAGCCCGTGGAGACAGCCGTAATCACTAGGAGAACAGTAATTCATCTCCCCTCACTCCCATAGTCACTATGAGGAGCATAGCCAAGAGATCACCTTTAAGAACAACTCACTCCCCTTCCTCTGCCTTGTCATCAAAAAGCCTCCATAGCACCTGAATCTCCCCAAACAAAAACCCCATCTTCGGTCTCCCTCCACAGCAAGCCGCCACCCCAAAAGATCTCCATCCTTAAAAGATCTCCATAGTCAAGGCTATCATTGGTGAGGATAGCACAGACTGAGGAGATAGGGATGACGAGCGGGCCGAGCGAATGAGTGAGTTGGTGTCGAGTGACCAGAGGCGGTGTCAATGGGGTTGAAGAGCTCGGAGATGGGTGATGTTGATGAGTCAATGGCAGTGGCTGGATCCGGGCAAGAAGAAGTTGACGACAGCTGGATCTGATGAAGGGCGGTGGCTAGATCTGATGAAAACTGGCTTTGGTGGCATCGGATTCGAGCAGTGTGACAGTGTAGTGTTGATGACAAGCCGACGGGCTTGAAGACAACATGTAGCAACATTGAGACTGTTAGTGATATGCCCTAGAGGCAACATGGAGATGTTGTATATATCACATACTATGTTTATGATACATTACTTTGTTCCTTGGAATAGACATCATCATTATTGATCAATGAGTATGTGACTTATTCATGAGACTCTTAAATACTAAAATGTTGCTATTTCTAAATGATCCCTGATCGTATATCATATGAGGAACAAATATGATTCAAAGACAAAGATCAGCATATGTATTGATTGATGATCATGTCTTATGGATCATGGTATGGTGATACCAAATCAATAATATGGACATGTGTTAGTGAACATATGTTGGATAGACCTGCCATGAGACACTGCAGAGATTCCATGTGTCATCAGTTGGTCTCGAGTAGTGTTTATGTAGAATCCTTAGACTTGAGATCATCATGGTTCCCAACATGAGTAGTAGCTTATTTTGGGACTACTAAACACTACTCCGTGAATCGGGTAGTCATAAAAGTAGTCTTCGGATTTGCCATGAAACATGTAGTGGGATGTGAATGATCAAGATAGAATTTGCCCCCCTTATGGGAGAGATATCTCTGGGCCCCTCGATGTAATGGATTATGAAAGTGCATGGCCATGCCAAGGTGATTGAGGAGTCAATCACAAGTTTATAATCCATCACGGAATCGAGAGAGTGATTGAGCTATTAAGAGGATGACACAGTCTCGCCTTGAGCTCAATCTATATCGTGAGGCAAAGGGATTCGTACATGAGAGAACATTACGAGTTCACCGATATGATCTTTACATATACTTTGGGGTTAATATGTCTTACTAGAGGCCACTATTAATGTGGTGACCGGAAAGGCATTTCGGTCACGACCAAGTATACGTGAACCTACAGGGTCGCACGCTTAACGGGTTGGAACACTGATTCGAATATGATTCGGATATGGGCTCAATTCGGATAAAGATCCGAATAGACTCCTAATGGGCCTTGGTCCGCAAGGCCCACGTGAGGAGGTCTATATATATGGAGGCGAGGGGCTGAGGGGATTCGTCCCTGTTAACATCTAGCAAAACCCTAGCCGCCACCTCCCGAGCCAAACCCTAGCTGCTCACGAGTGCTAGTACACTCGCGATCGGCGTTCCAGCCCCGGACGTGTGGATACCGGTGGAGGCGCTGCTCGTTGCGATCTTGATCGGCGTGCGTGGAGGAGACGATCTGTTCGGGACGATCGGCTACTTCAATACTACCTCGACGCGTGATTGGATCGGTGTCCAATTCTTCTTCATTGCGCTGGCGTCTAAGTGGTAACGATCCATGATCCTTCCTTAGCATGATGTTCTTGGGTGCGCGGTAGAAAAGTTTTGTTTTCTGCTTCCGTAGCCTACGCGTATTCCTTTAGAGACACGGCGGGTGTGTTCTGATGGGCTTCCACAGATATGATGAGTCGGCGGAGGATGTTTGATAACGACGAATCCAACTAGTAGAGGGGTTAGTGACCTGAGGGTGGCGGTGTCCAAAGACAAGGCGGCAGTAGGCCAAAATGAGGCGGCGATGACTGTCGAAGAAAAGGCAAGCAGTAGCAAGTGCTGTGATAGCAGTAGGAGATGGGCGGCTTGATCAGGCTCGTAGCCGAGCAACATGGAGGTGGCCACCCCTGGGGAGACGATGGCACAGGCAAGCGTGGCCGCCACAGGATGCAGAACGCTCCTCCCGGGTGGGTGAGCTGCAGCGGAGGCTAGGTTAGAACCAGGCTCTAATACCATATTAGATCTATAGATGAATAGATGAATCGTTGATGTATTGTATAGCCTAAAGGGGCAATATATAGTATAAGACTTGAGGGACACAAGACCAAACCCCTAAATAGAAAAAGACACTAGTACCCTTACATCCTTAATAAGAGGTATATACAAGATATGTACTAACTTAACAAAACAAGAGTGGAAGGTTATATTAGAAAATTTCACCAAACAGTGTAGTTTACCAAAATGAGAATTCAAATGTAATTTTTTTGTACATTTCACAAAATACATGTAGTTATATGAAATTTACTCGTAAATTAATAAGACAACAATGATGACAACTACCAGATGGGAGATGTGTCGTGGAGATAATACGCCCACCAATCCAGGATACAACTTTAAGCATCCAGTCCCCACTCTTCAAATCAAGAGGTGTTTTTGAGATCTCACCACCTTCATGTCCTGATGGCTCATCTATGTCAGGTATAGGTCAAATCATCTCTATATAATTGCTTAGCTATCTCATATCCAATTTTCACCGTAACTTTTTGTTCATTCTAAGCCTGATCGCAACTCCTTTCTTCGAGCAGTAACAAACCCAAAAACCTCTAGGAAAAAACCCAAAACCTGACCTTACCCATTACAAGTCCCATGCCACGACCCCCACGTGAACGAATGCACAATGCACCGCAACACCTTACCTTAATCAGAACCCATTGGACCCTCCCACCACCTCACACACTGACATGAATGCCACGCAGTCCCCTCCTGCCCGTGGCTCTTCCCACCGTTGGGGCTCAGCGAATGAGAGGCTAGGCCCCACCGCAGCTTGTGCGGCCTCCGAGGTGTCGAACCGGAACACCTCTTCCTCTAGTATCTGCACCCACACCATCTCCCCCATTGCCACCGCCGCCATCGTATCCTCACTAGATTTTTTTAAATAATCAATTTTTAATTTCAAATAATAGTATTGTACCTGCTTTTTTATTAATCTGATGAAAATAATTGGGGGGTAAATGGTAATTGTTGTAGATATGTAAAATTTAGGAAATCTTATTTGTAAGTTTTTTTAAATAAAAAGGCAGACAATGTTGTTTGATCCATTTGTTATTTTTGTAGATTGAGATCTGTTATCTGTTAGACTCGCAATAATATTTTGTGATCGTCATATGTTGTTGTAGTGCGATAAATTTTCTAAAAAATTTTGTGATTACGATTGAGGTAGTTTCGATTTGTAAGTAGGAAGGTAAGTGATAATGTGATGCAACCGGGAATTCATACATGGAGGAGAACTTCAATAAAAGACGTAAGGAAAATAATATGTACTCCAATAAGAGGGTTACTTGGTATGCAGGCTAAGGAATCAAAGATGGTACATGCATATCTTTTGGGAATTAGAAATACATGGGACATATGGACGAAAAGCGTCAAACTACTGCATAGAAGGTGGCCATTGGCCCTTGCGGCCCAACTCGGCATTGTAATCCTCGCCGTCGGCCATGGCCTTAGCCGCCAATTCACACCTTCTCTCACGCTTCTCACGAGCCTCCTACTCCTTGCGCCAGCACGTCTCTAGGTGAGGTTGCGTCTCCCACCGGATACGCTCACTTCGATCTTCACTGCGGCACCGCTCCTCTATCCTCTCGCGTGCCATCTGGATGTTCCACTCCTTGCAGTCCAGAGTCCACCGATCGTGTAGGTGGATCTCCCGGCCGATTCATTGGTGGTAGGCACATAGCGGATCTGAAGATTAGGAAAGAGGGGAGAGCTTATTAGTGCATGCCACACAAGAGAACCGATAAGGGAATGTATTATAACATGTTCTTATCGGCTGCCGATAGCGGGCCGTGTCCCAACACCGATCGGGATAGTCCCAGGCATAGTTATCGCAACCCTAGTAACACATGCCTAAGCTCAACTGCTACTTTGACTTGAAGAACTTGCATGTGTTCATGTATCAGTAGAGGGAGGTGTCTCCTCCACGGACGGGTGTTGCGGCAAACGCTCGGTGGGAACGCTGAGGTATGGGTTAGGGTTGGAGGTACAGGGAGCTTCGCTTGGGGGAGGTGGCCTCCTGGCGCGATCTGCTTGTTCCTCCTAGGCTACAACAGCCCTTGCGAGTTGGGTGATCTCCTCCTATTGCTTCTCCATACAAGCGACATAGTGTTGCAGTCGTGGTGGAGAAAAATGTGCTGCGGAAGGAGCAGTACTTATAGGCTTAGCCGATACGGCATACGCTTTGAAAGTCCAATTTGACCAGCGTAGCATCACGTCGTTGTACAAAGCTGCCCCTTTGGTCTTGTCACTGCATAAAGCTACCCCATTTGGTGTTGTCACTACACAAGATTGTCTGCTTTGGTCTTGTCACTGTGCAAAGCTAACCCGTTTGGTCTTGTCACTGCGTAAGGCTGTCTCCATTTGTTTTGTCACTACTCAAAACTACCCTATTTAGTCTTGTCACTGCTCTGTTTAGCCGATTCAACGAAGAGTGTGTCGATGTAGTGCAAGTAGTCGATCATCCTCCGGCCAACTGTCTCCTCCTCGTAATCATCCCGATCAGCGCCACAGTCATAGCAGTGCCTCTACCGAGGTCCTCACGTCCATGGATGAAATACCATGCATTGGCATGCTAGCACCAGTGCAGGGTTTCGATAGGTGTATTTTGGGATGCTCCCCTCAGCCCCCGCACGTCTCCTTATATACCATCCAGTCAGATTCTTATCCGATACGAGTAAAGATTGAATCCCACTCGAAAATTATCATCCAAACCCTTATTCTTCCATCCCATTAAATGTGACCCTATAGGTTCATGTACATTTGGCCATGGGCCGAAAACTCCTTTTCGATCTATAAGTTAGTAGCGGTCCCTAGCAGAACATAACATCCCCCAAATAGACATAAATATCATATCGGATGAACCTATATAGTATTTATGTACCGATCCTTTTGCCTCATGATACCAAATCAAACTCAAGGTGAGAAGCGTGCCATTTATGATAGCTCGATCCTTCACTCGAATTTGTAGTGGATTACTCAACTATGATTGACTCCTAAACCACATTTGGTATGGCCGTGCACTTCCTTAATCTAACCACATCGAGGAACCCAAAGATATCTCTCTTGTTATATAGGAGGGGCAAATTCTATCTTGATCACTCATATTCCTCCACATGTTTCATAGTAAACCCAAAAGTTACCTTTATGACCACCTAGTCATAGAGTAGTGTTTGGTAACTCCTAAGTAAACTATTACACATGTAGAAAATATTGACGATCTCAGGTCTAAAGATCTTACATACAATATGTATGAGACCAATTGATGATACTTAAGAATATAACAATTCTCACAATATCTCATGTTGGGTTAATCCAACCTCATGTTCTCTAACATGTGTCTATATTATTGTAATATCCTGAACGTCGTTTCGGCGTCAGTTTTTAAATTAATCGCGGAGTCGCCCGGATTTTCGGTAAATCGCGGGAGGTGAAAATAAATTCTTCAAAATAGTCTCAAATAATAAAAACAGAATTAAAATAATTAATTAAGAGGTTTTGGGCTATCCGGAGGGGCGGGCCAGCCAGCCCGAACGGGGGCCCGTACCCCTCCCAAACCCTAGCACCCCCTTTATAAACCCCTTGGGGAGCCCTCCCTCCCCCTTTTCCCACCCCAAGCCGCCACTCTCTCTTCCCCCTTGCGCCTCCCCACTGCCCAGGTGCTGCCCCTTGTGCAAGGAGAATAAGGGGAAGAAGGAGAAGAAGGGAAGAGGTAGGAGAGGAGGAGAAGGAAGGAGAAAAAGGGAAGGAGAAGAGGAGGAAGAAGAGGGTGATCCCAATCCCCTAGGTAAATCTCTCTCACCTCAATCTCTCTGTTTTATGCTAAAATTAGGGTTCTTAGCCTCAGTTTTGAAGGGATTAGCATTTTAGAAAACCCCGATTAGAGAATCCCGATTTGCTGTCTGTAGATCAAATCGCACGATGTTACTGTTCCTGCAGTTTCGACCCCTAAAACGATTTTTCCTGAAGGTTCCCCCAAAAGGAAAAACGTAGAGGACGACGATATGCATCTACTATATTTTTTAATATTTGTTGGCCGCGTAATTTAGGCGTAATAGGGTCTGGAATCTCACTGTCCGTCAGGGGCATAGACAGGGACAGACCACTGTTCAGATGGGAATTAGAGATAGAATATGAATTTTATATTTTTGGTCACCATTGAGAAAGTTTTAGATAATTTGGTAATCTAGCTACTGTAAAAAATTCAGAATTTCTATAGCCCTACTCTTTTGTTGGGAGGCGTTTGAATCTGACTGTCCTGACTATCAGAACAGAGGATGATCTCTGTTTAGGGCAATGAGATACACCATGCTAAGAACAAAATAAAATATGTGATCTACTTGAAAAGTGTGGGTAATTAAGTGAGGAATCCAGATATATATCTTTTGCTGTGATTAGTTTTATATTTTTAAAGATAAAAAAATGTTAAGCAGCGCCGCTGTAGTGGGAAGATTGTAGAACCGTTACGCGGGGAAGAATGTTGTGGGATTTTGGGGTTTAGCGATATCTTTTCTTCGAGAGTCGTGTTTTTATTGTTGTAAGGTGTGCTAAGAGGTACCTTTTTGGACAGGCGGTTTTGCTTCTGAACGCACGTGATTTCGTCGCTTCGCCGGTAGAGGCAAGTAAACGTAGCGGATGTGCTACCGTTTAACCCGTTATTCTTACTACTTGCAATATGCATGATTTTTCGTTTTGATAAATGATATGCCATGATTACATGTTTTCTAAGGAATAATGTGATAGCAAGATATTAATCAATTGCCATGTTTGGATGAGTTTTGGTATTATTGTGGTAATTTGCTTAATGAGCTAATTGTGGTATATGAAAGTAAATGCATGGTGGTTATGATGATATTTTCTTATTGTTAAATTCATGAGAATCATATTGATGCCCTTAAAGTTGGTATTATTGTGGCTTTAGTGGTAGTATTCTTAAGGAATACTTGTGGTTGTATTGTGGTCTTTGTGATAGAATACGCTATAGATCGATTGATTATGATCTTGGTGAACCGAATGTAGAATATGTGGTTGACCTTCGTGGTTAAATTCTTGTGGATTATGATTATCATATCATTCATAACATGTCATGACATTGCATTGTGGATGTCGCCGCTTATAGCGCGGCCGATCAGATCTGACATCGATGCATTGTCAGAGCACGATGCACACTTTTACCTTGTTGGGTAAAGGTGCAGTGGAGCATAGCATGCATATGCATTGCATTGTGGAAAGATCATTTGCATACTTATGCAATATATTGTGGTGAAGTTATTTTACAAACAACTGCAACTTTATAGTTGTGATGCGGAATTGGCTCATGGGAGTCACTTGTGGTATGAGGAAAGTGGTTGTGGTCGTGGTTTGGGATTCATTCCTTGTGGTATGGTAGGGGTTGTAATTGTAGCATGAGATTCTTTTCTCTTGTGGAAATTGTTGATAACAGTCGTGGATGCGAGAAATAATAAAGTTAGCGAGGTAAAATATGTTAATGCTTTATTGTCATTGGTAGTGGTAGTGGTGGATGATATGTAGTAGTTAATCAAGATTCATTTGCTAATGTTTTACTATTGTTGGTAGTAAATATGGTTGAGGCTATAATCGTGGTCATTTTGGGAAATGGATATTGTTACTTAATATCATTGTAGTTTAATTAGCTTGATAATGAATGTGGATGCACAATGTGGATGTAGACAAATGGATACTTTAATGATGTTGTATATTCGTTTCTAGTCTGAATAGCCTGTTAAACAGTTTGCTTGCTGAGATTTTTATCTCACCCTTGTTTTTACCCCCCTACAGGTGATTCATGAGCATTCATGAGATGGGTAGAGCGGCATCACAATAATGCACTTGGTTCATAAATTCATGATGTAATAAAGTCGATGGAATTCTAGCCAAATTCCTAGCTATCCGTGGATGATTGTTTTAGTTAATACTGATGAACTTGTGATCTATTACTTAGTCTGCTAGAGGTTGTTTCAAATATTGAACTTGTTATCGTTATCTTTATTCCCTTAGTTGATTATGCTTCCGCTTAATGCTTCATGTCTAGAAATTGTAGCTGAAATAAATTATTTTGAAATTTTTGGCTAGCTGTAGAGTGGTTTAGTGGCATCCCAAGGTGATGTGGATCTTGGAGTGTTACAATTATTGATTTCTCAAATCCATGATCCATAAAATATGATCATCAATCAATACATATGATAATCTATAAATCATAATTATCCTATATAATGATGTAAGATCAAGGATAATTTAGAATAACATTAAAACATAAATAAAGAGTTTCATGAACAAGATACATACTTGTTGATCAATTTGAAAGATATTTATTCAAGGGACAAAATAACATATTATCCAAAAGATCATAAATATAGAAGTAATACAATCATCTACATAATTGCCCCTAAGGTATATCACTAACAATCTTCCACTTGCACTAGAGTTAATCATACAAGTATCTAATACACATTGCTCTTGTATGCGCCTCATGCTTTGGCTGCGGAAGAGGCATTGTCAATGGATTAACAATATTTAAATCTGTGTGTACTTTGCATATCTTAACATCACCTCTATCTACAATCTCATGAATGAGGTGAAAATGCCACAGTATATACATGGATTTTTGATGTGATTTAGGCTCCTTGGCTTGCACAATGGCTTCACTATTATCACAGTAGAGATTCGTTGGACTTGAAGCACTACAGACCACACCTAGCTCAGAGATGAATTTTTTTTACCCAAACAGGCTCCTTTGTATCTCCAGAAGCCGCAATATACTCAGCCTCTATTGTAGAATCGACAACCATCTTTTGCCTCAGACTTTTCCGGCTCACTACTTCTCCATTAAAACAAAATAAAAACCCAGACTACGATCGAAAATTATCTTTATTGGTTTGAAAACTAGCATCAATATAACCATTTACAACTAGCTTTTCCTCACCTCCATAAACAAGAAACGCATCCCTAGTCCTTCACAACTATTTTAGGATGTTCTTTACAGCTAACCAGCGACCTTCACATAGATTTGATATCTGCTCGCATATGACACTAAGACTAATACCATGTGACATAGGTAAGAAATCCTTCTTGGAATCCTACATGTTGAACCGCTTCAACACTTTGTCAATATATGTATATTGGTTTAATCCAATTAGCCTTTTAGTTCTATATCTATAGTTCATTATGCCCATGATATATGCTGCCTCTCCTAAGTCTTTCGTAGAGAAATTATCTCTTACTGAAGACTTGATAGATTCAAGCATAGAAATATTATTTCCAATCAATAATATGTCATCGATATATAGGACTAGAAAAACAAGTGCGCTTCCACTAGCCTTTTTGTTAACACAATGCTCTTCTTCATTCTTGATGAAGCCAAACCCTTTGACTGTCTCATCAAAATGAATGTTTCAACTTCGAGAAACTTGCTTAGTCCATAGATCTCTAAAACTTGCATATCTTTCTAGCATTTTGAGAATCGACAAAACCCTCAAGTTGTGTCATGTACATATGCTCACTTAGGTTTTCATTTAGGAAAACCAATTTGACATCTATCTGCCGTATCTCATAATCGAAATATGCAACAATAGTTAGAATATTCCGGACAAACTTAAGCATAGTGACAGATGAGAAGGTTTCATCATAATCAACACCTTAAACTTGTTTGAAACCCTTCGCCACCAATCGTGCCTTATGAATATAAACATTTCCATCCATGTCTATCATTTTCTTAAAATCCACTTGCACTCAATGGTTTTTACACCACCAGGTGGATCAACCAAGTTACAAACTTGATTATCATATATGGATTAAATTTCGGATCTGATGGCTTCAAGCCATTTCTCATAGTCTGGGTCCGTCATCGCTTCCTCATAACTCTTAGGCTCATCATTGTCTAACAATAAAATATCATGTCGATAGCTTATTAGTAATTGACGTGGCCTTTCAGACCTACGTGGGGTTAGTGTCTCTTTCACAGTTTCTACAACATTTTGTATACTCTACAAAGGTTCAGTAGGAGTTGAAATATTTTCTAATATCTCTCGAATTTCTTCGAGTCTTATCATGCTCCCACTAACTCTTTTTGAGAGAAACTCTTTCTCTAAAAGATACTATTTCGGGCAATAAACACTTTATTTTTATCCCTTTTATAAATTAATATCCTTTAATTTCCTTAGGATATCCCACAAAGAAGCATTTATCATATTTAGGTGTGAACTTCTTAGATGTCAAACGTTTTACATATATTTCACATTCCCATATTTTGAGAAAAGACAACCCGGGATGCTTCCCAGTCCATATCTAACAAGGTCTGATTTCGTCGTTCAAACACCCCATTCTATTGAGGTGTTCCTAACGAAGTTAGCTGTGGAATAATTCCACAATTCTTTAGATGATCACCAAACTTATGGCTCAAATATTAACCTTCACGATTTGATCGTAGGGTTTTAATTGTCTTGCCAAGTTGACTTTGTAACTCATTTTAAAATTTCTTGAACTTTCGATAGATGTATCCATATCTACTAAAGTCATCGGTAAAAGTTATAAAGTACTGAAAACCACCTTTGACTCTTGAGCTCATTGGTCTACATACATCCGAATATACTAAGGCTAACAAGTCATTTGCCCTCTCATCTGGACCAGTGAAAGGTGTCTTAATAATTTTGCCAAGTAAACAAGACTCACATATTTCAAATGATTCAAAATTAAATGAGTTTACAAGACCATCTTTATGGAGCTTCACCATGTGCTTCTCATTTATGTGACCCTAATGACAATATCAAATGTAAATGTGATTTAAATCATTAGGTCGAAACCTCTTAGCATTAATATTATAGACAGGCACATCCTCAAGATTTAAAACATATAATCTATTTATCAATGGAGCATGACTATAAAGCATGTCATTCAAATAAATTGAACAACAATTGATCGTTATTCTGAACTCATAACTTTTTGCTCCCAAACATGAAGTAGAAATAATGTTTTTACTTAAGGCAAGAACATAATAACAATTATTCAATTTCAAAACTAATCTTGAGGGTAAAGATGATGATAAAGTGCCAACAGCTAATGCATCAACTTTTGCTCCATTGCCCACGCGAAGATCAACCTTGCCTCTTGCTAAACTCCTACTCCTTATCAGCCCTAGCATTGAATTGTAAATATGAGCAATCGATTCGATATCAAATACCCAAGAACTAACATGAGAAGTAGCAAGGTTTATTTCTACAATATTTATACCTGAAGTAGAAGTATTACTTCCCTTATTTTCTATTTCTACCAAGTATTTATTCTAATTCCTCTTTCAATGTCCAGTCTCTTAGCAATAGTAGCAAATGGCATTAGATGCAGCACCAATATTGAGCTTTCGAAGTTTAGATTTGATACTTACGATCACATCTTGAGTTTTACCCATGCCCTTTCTTTTGCTAAAAGCCTCATGATTCTTCTTTTTGAAATTGGTAGTCTTCTGAACCGTCATCAAATGAATAGAGATTTTCTTAATGCTCTCCTCTGCTGACTTGAGCATTCCATGCAACTTGGTTATTTACTTCTCTATGTCATTTATATGAAAGTTTGAAATGACTAGCTCAAAACTCGAAGGGAGTGACTAGAGAATACATTAGTAACCAACTCTTGGCTAAGGGGAAAACTAAGCTTTTTCAAAATCTCAACGTATCCAATATCTTGATCACATGAGGGCTGACCGGACTTTCTTCAACTAACTTGCACTTTTTAGCCCTTGCTTGATTCTCAAACATGCCTTTAAGATTCACAATCATATTGTAGACATCTGTGTTCTTATATTGCTTCTGAAGCTTAGAGTTCATGGTGGCAAGCATAAAACAGCTTACATCAAGTGAGTTATTGCAATATTTCTCATACTCATTATTTTGAGCACGAGTAGCATCTTCAGCTGGTTTATCTGGATATGGAATATCTAGAACATATTCCTTCTTTTCTTGGTTGAGAACAATTCGAACATATTTCTTCTTTTCTTGGTTGAGAACAATTCTCAAGTTGCGAACTAGTCAATGAAGTTTGTTATATTTAGTTTTCCCTTCTCAAGAATAGATCGTAGGTTAAAACTGGGTGTGAAGGAAGTAGATGGTGGTATTGTCTACAATATAAAAAAGTATATACAAAAATTTAGCACTATGTTTATGTGAAATATTCTAATAAATAAGTAAACAAAAGATACTCCTACTGTATGTTTAAAATCATATACCCTCAAATAGTATATAGTGAATCAAGATATATATTTCACTAAGCCATAGTGAGCTTTGGCATCATTGCTAGAAACCTAGAGATGTAAGTAAGTAACCCCTTGCTAATTACATCATATGCAACTCTTGTTTGTTGAGTGACATCAATATATTCTAGCCTCAACACTATGCCCCTTGACCCAAAATTATTTTAATAGCCTAGTCAAGTTAAACTAATATTATGTGTGAAGTGTCTAACACTTTACTCTATCTTATTGAGATAATTAATGACACCCTACTTTGATAGACCTATCAGTTAATGATCAAAATTTTGATAGATACAACTATTGGAAGGATATCAAGTTTTACTTAATTTTTCTAGAGGGATACTATTCTATCATGTTAAAAACACCCAAGATAGTAATAAGATGAATAATAGTATAACATGAACATAAAAGCATTCACAATTAAATTATATTAAACTGTGATATACTATGGTCCTTAGCATAGCAATCTCCATCACCATGCTTCCTATTCACCAAGCCATCAATACTTGAGTTCACCACATTCATCTACTTAGTTATTACTCCTAGCAATTAGCAATGAATTACATAGGAAAATATCAAACATCACAAATCGACACATAGGTCATTATACAATAATAAGTAGCACATGGCTATAAATCAGTATGACGCGCAGGCCATAAAAAAACTCATACAGGTATCACATACATAATGCGCCATACTATTCACACATCCATGCAAAAATGAGTTATGTGCAGAATCCAATTCTATCGCGTAATATGAACATATAACACCTATAATACGTTGTATGATTATCTAGAATAGCAATACGATTACCTAGCATGACGAAAATTTTTTTGGGTTATGAATCCTATTCACAAAATCGCCCTTGAAAATTTCATTGCATTAATCATATTAACCCAATTCTGGACCAATTTGATCGGCTCGTTTTTTATCGATCAATCATATTGATCGGCATGGAAGGTTTTTAGAAAGAACATCAACTCAGTGCTATCAATTTATACCTCTTTCGAACCCATCTACTATCGTCAAAACCAATTGATCTTATCAACCAATGCCTAAACTAATCCAATAACATAAACCGATCTAAGTTATCATATCAGACAAGTAAAGATCCAATCTACTACCACCATATATCAACTATATGCGACCAATCTAGATCAAGTACTACGCAGGATGGCTCTGATACCACTGTTGGGATACAAGCAGGCTACACTAGCACAAATTAAAATTTTCTACTGCGTAAACTAAGAAGCCACACAAGTAAGAGATCATAGATCGTTACCACTACACGCGCAGTGCCGCAGAAGTAGAGTTGAAATACCCGATTCAACGAAGAGCATGTCGATGTAGTGGAAGTAGTCGATCATCCTCTGGCCAACCGTCCCTTTCTTGCGATCGTCCTAATCAGCGTCGCAGTCGTAGCAGCATCTCTACCAAGGTCCACACGTCTAGGGTTAGAACACTGTACGTGGGCGTGCTAGCACCAGCACACACGATAGAGATTATAAGAGGTAGTGGCTAGAGTTTCGACGGGTGTGTTTCGGGATGCCTCCCTCAGCTCCCACACGTATCCTTATAAAGGTTCCAATCGGATCCTTATCCAATATGAATAGAGATCGAATCCCACTCGGAAACTATCATTCAGACCCATATCATTCTAACCCATTAATTGTGTGACCTATAGGTTCATATACATTTGGCCATGGGCTGAAAACTCCTTTTTCGGTCCATAAGTCGGTAGCGGTCCTTAGTAGGACATAATGACCACCAAATATACATAAAGATCATATCGAACGATCCTATATAGTGCTTATGTACCAATCCCTTTGCCTATTGATACCAGATCAAGCTCAAGGCGATAAACGTGTCATCCTATGATAGCTCGATCCTTCACTCGAATCTGTACTGGATTACTCAGCTATGATTAACTCCTCAACCATATTTGGCATGCCCATACACTTTTTTAATCTAACAACATCGAGGAGTCTAGAGATATCTCTCCTATTATATAGGAGGGGTAAATTCTATCTCGATTGCTCATATTTCTCTGCATGTTTTATAGTAAACCCGAAAGCTACCATTATGATCAACCAGTCACAATGTACTGTTTGGTAGCCCCTAAATATGGTTGTGGGGTAATATTCCTATGAGAATATTGTGTCTTAGTGGTCGTATTTTTACTGAACACATTGTAGTCCTAGTGGTAGTATCTTTACTGAACATAATGAGACCTAGAAGGTAGTACTCTTAGTGAATATACTGTGGTTATAGTAGTGCTATTCTTAATGAATATTTTGTGATTTATGTGGTAGTGTTCCCTTTGAATAGATTGATTTTGATCTTGGTGAACTGAATGTGGATTGTGTGGTGATGTTTTTATTGAGTCATCAGTGGATTAAGAGGTAATATTCATGATGAATATATTATTGATCTTTATGCTTAAACCCCTATGAATCATGTTTATCAAATCATTCATAGCATGACATGTCATTTTGCATCGTGGATGTCACCGCACATAGCCGCGACCGTATCGATACAACATCGTACATTGCCGTAGTACGATGCACACTATTACCTTATTGGGTAAGGGTGCAGTGGATCATAAGCATTCATATGTATTTTCCTTGTGGATGTATCATTTGCATACTTATGCAATATGTTGTAGATGAATGATTTGCAAACAAATGCAACTTTTTAACTTTATGTGGAATTGGCTCATGAGAGTCTTGTGGTATGAGGAATGTGGCTATGGATGTGGAATGGGAGTTCACCCCCTTGTGGTATGGTAGGGGATGTGGTTGTGACATGAGGTATTTTCCCTTGTGTTAACTGTTGTTAGCGGTTGTAGTTATGGGAAAGACTAAGGATAGTGAGGAAAATATGTTAATGCTTTATTGATGTTGGTAGTAGTAGTGGTTGCGCCTATGAAGTAGGCAATTAAGATCTAATTGCTAATGATTTGTGGTCGTTGGTAGTAATGGTGGTTAAGGCTATGATTATGATCAATGTGGAAAATAAATGTTGAAGTTTAAACTATTATAGTTGTAACATCCCAAATTCGTGATTTGCAAAATTAATAAAAATCTTTTCTTATTTGTGGTGAATTCCAAATTTTTGTTTATTTCAGTTCTTGATTTGAATTTTTTGGCAGTAAAAATTCAATTAAGAAAATCAGGATCTCGAAAATCTAGAACAAAGTTCCCAAAAAAATTCAAAATCGGGGAGCTCTCAATTTTCTATTCGGTTAAAAATCTGAACCCTTGATTATTTAAAATTTAGTCTCCAAAAATTTAAATCAGGATATTCAAAACCTCTGGATATCCTACATCCAAAGTTAACTCCAGAAATTAAGTTACATTTTATGTTAATACTTGCATTACTCAACACCTAATTATCTTAAACAAGGAGCTAAATTGTACACTTAAAAAATCCAGAAATTCAGAAAACTTCTTTGGGCCCAGCCCTTTTTCCTTCCGACCCAGCCCATCCGGCCTCCTTTTCCCTGCCCTACCTCCTTCCCAATATTCCCCTCCTCCTCAATTCCGCGCCGCCGCCTGGTATTTCTCCCCCTCGGCTGCATTGCCGCACCAGGCTCCACCTCTTGCCGTCGTCATTAGATATCCCCTCTCCCTTCTCTGCCCACAGCAGCACCATCCGCCCCGCTCCCTCTCTGCTAGCTTCGAATCGACACCACGCCTGGCCAGCAGCCCAGCGTTTTTCCCACCTCCAGCCGACCCGACGTCCTCCGGCCTCTTCTCTCTCTGACATCCGGTCAGTGGCACCAGTCCCCAACCTCAGTCCTCCTGCCACCCTCCCCTACGCTGGCTTCAATGCTCCTCCCCACCCCGGCACCGCAAGCCAGCTGCGCCCAGTACCACCTACCAGCTGCGCCCCGGATTTGCCGTTGCCCCGGTTTCACTGCTAGTCGCCGGCCTTAACCCCACCTGCACCCGCCTTCAATGGAGCTCAGCGCCTCCTTCTGGCCCCGCATTACTCCTCCCGCCTGGCTCTTCCGTCACATCGCCGAGCTACTCCTACCTCCGGCCTAGCATTGCGTTTACTCCTCACCCACGCCGCGCCATCCCTCTGATGGCTCTGCACCGGCCTACGCCTGAGCCTCCACCGCTCGGTGCCTAGTTCAGCGTCGGCCTCGCCTGCATCCACTGTACGATGTTACTATACCCCAACCACTGCCTTCAATGCCTTCAACAGCCACCAGCTCACCTCGTGTATAAAAAGGATTTGAACACCTTAGCGCCTTGCCGTGTCCCTTTTCCCCTTCCCTTCACAAGCCGAGGCATCCACCTTTCCCCTTTTCTCATTGCTCTACCGCCGCCGGGCCTTCTTCCAGGTTGTTGCGCCACCCGCCGATTGTAGCTGCCTGGAGCTCCCCCACGGTGTCTTAAAGCCACTCCAACCCTCGCTCAGACTCCCCGCTGACTCCAGCTCGCTGCCCATGGTAGCCCCTCTGCGCCGCCCGTGGCCTCCGCTAACAGCCTGTCTTCACACCCTTCCGGCCAAGCCGCCGCTACGGGTGAGCTTCCTGTAGTATTCTCCTGCTAATGCCCCGCTAATCTCCCTTCCCTCTCTCCAGTTGCCACGGCCTTGGGGATCCCTTGCTCCGGTCGCCACAAGCCATCCCGTCCTTGTTCCGAAGGGAGTCGTTATCACGGTGCCTTGTGTCCTCGATCGCCTGGAGCTTGTTTGTGCTAGACAACGTCACCTCTCCGACCGTCCTCGGTCAGCTGCGCCATCCCCAGAAGGGTGCCGCACCCCTCCCTGCTCTTTGCGGCCAAGCCTCCTCCTCCCAGCAACCCCTGGCTTGCCCCTTCTTCTTATCTGAATGACAGGTGGGCCCTCTTTCTAGAAGCTCACCTGAGACAGTGCTTCAAATATGTTGATCCAATTAAAGCATGTGTAGCTAAATGTTGAGAATGTACCTGCAGCATCCTTTCAATTACTCTATTAATCCTTGGAGCAAATAAAATGATGTATCTAGTATTTGATCTTAAAATTTGTAAGATTAACAAAAATATGAGCAAAGTATTGCCAGTAATAAAGTGAGCTAGATCCGATAAAATGTTAAACTAGAATTTAATTGCTGGCACTAATCTTAGAATAGCCTGTAAATACCAGGTTAAATAAAAATAGTTGTCTATTATAAATTATTTATCCAACTCCCATAACTAATGGCAAATAATTAGCATAATCTCGCTAATTGTCAAAGTTGAAATTTAATAAATAATAAGAAATTGCAACCCCTGCTCAGAAATAAAGTAATATCGGGAACTAAAATTTCATAAGCATCTCTTGTATCTTTTATCTTGAGCATATATCTGTTAAAGCAAACTTAGCTCATTAATTTAACTATATTTTGCTCATAAAATGCCAACAACAAATTATTCCTTTCTAAAATCGTTAAGACTTCCCATTTTATTTAATAAGAGGGTTGAGAACCAAATCTCTAATAAAATGCAAAGGTTCAAACCTCTTTCGGCTAAAAAGATTCTTAAGCTAAAGAATCATTATTTTCTACCCCAAATAAATTATCTTGGAATAATTTCAAACAATCAACTTAAGACCAAATCTTGCAAGGCATAAAATAATAACGCTTGAGAAAGTAAAACCTTTATCTTTGAATTTTATCAAACCCTATCCTTGCACCTAAATACACATCCGATCATCATCTATTAGTTAAAATTAAACTCTTGTGTAACTTGTCAAATTCATAGCTCGCACTTTAATTAAAAATACAATCTTTAATCATCTCTTGTAAGTTGTTAACTACTAAAATATACAACCCTGTTCCTAATCATAATCAGATAAATAACCAACTCTCAAAATAAATTAAATTTGGGAATAATACTTAAATTCAAGTATCTGGCAAATCACCTCCCAGGCAATCTTTCTAAAGACACATATGTCTGACTCAACTCATGGAACTTCCTTGATAAATATAAAATAATATAAATAAAGCTATAAAGAAAAAGATCAAGCTATATCATTCCTCATCAAACCCTTTTGCTTTAAACCCAGCAGAATGATCCTGCGGGTAATCCTTTATTTACCTTCTCCCAGTTTCTCAAAATTTTCCCTCACGGTAAAGCTATTTAATCAACTCCTTCCTATCAATTAAACCCATTTCAATCGCTCCTTCTTTACTCTCAATTTATAAGCAACATTAAAATAAGTTCAATTAATTTTAAACTAGACTTTTGCCGCATTTGAATTTATTTGGTTTTTCCATTCTGTTGCCGCGTATTAGAAGGCTACAGTCTGAAGACGACAAGACCAAGCAAATCCGGGCTGAAGTGAAGATTCAAGATTTTAATACAACTGACTGGATAAGCAAGCTTTGAATTAAATCAAGGCTGCGGTAATAAACAAGGCAAGTCATCACTTTGATCATATTGATCCCAGATTTTATAAAAGATATGTTCTTTCAAATTATCAAAATGCATACTTACGTTGTTATGCAAATTATATCAAATGTAAGTTAGATATTACCCTTTTATGCTACCAATATTATTAATATGACATCCTTTACCATTTGATTCAATTAATCCTTGTCACCCTAGATAATAACGCTATTAACATTAGCTAAGTCATATGTACTGCTAAAGGAGTCCAGAGCTAGGGCATTAAATTGTCCGGCTCATCATTATTCTTCAAATATTCAAATTGATTTTGGGCAGTCATTGGATGTAGGTGACTGGTAGTTTTGGTACAGATTATCTTATGCTTCTCAAAACCCTAAAACTTGCTTACTTGTCTGGGCGGATGGTAAGAGTGGTTGGTGGATGTAACATTGGGTTATGGAAGCCGTTCGGACAAATTAAGGACTTAATCCTGTGTTGACCTCTCCATGTATAACAGTACAAACCACAAGCTAGCAAAGTGTAGGCATGACTGAATAATTTGTATTCGCTAGTAAATGAATGCATTTCGGGGGAAAGCATGATTTTTCTCGCTGGACGCAAAGCGTCCTGGAGATGGTCATGTCACTGGATAGAGGTGGGCGCAAGAGGGGGTCTGGTTAGCGCCCAAAGGGCCTTCCTGTAGACAGAAACCTTAGCGAGTGCATTCTTTTATTAGATACATTGTAAAGGTCATGTGATTATCCAGTTGATCTGCATGTCCAAGGAAATATGTGGAATATAACAATTGGGTTATCTCTTGTGGGTAAAAATGTACAACTCTCCAGAGTCTAAAACTATTCGAATAGCTGTGCTCACGGTCAAGAGCATACATGGGAACTTCCTCGAGTTAGTTCTATTTCAAAAATCTTTTTCGGGCGAGATGAAAACTAAGTAGAGAAATGTACTCTACTTTGTTGGATTTTTCCTAGAGAGATGTACTCCAGCGATAATTAGGGTGGATGTAGCCCAGTAATCAAAATTAGCATTGGCAGAGGTAACCATGCACTGTAAAGGTGGATGTAACCTGTGCTATATTGCACTCTCTCTTTACAACTTGCATTTTGGTTAAAATTGCTAAGTCTAAGGAATTTTACCTATGGTATTGGAAATGCTGCTTTAGCAAATAAATAGCCTCAAGCCTTCTTTCCCAGCCTTGCATATAATAGTTATTAGTGTTGCATTCTGTGTGATGGCTTGTTGAGTACAATTTGTGCTCATTGTTGCTTATTACCCTCCAGTCAGTCAAGAACAGAAGAAAGCCCTGCGATGCTTTAAAAAGGGACGACCGAGCTGATATTCAAGAAGGCCACGAACATAGGTCGCGAAACCCCAGTTGGCTGCCTGTGGGCAAGCCTTGTGGGTTCCACTTGTGTGAAGATTTTCCGCTGCTGCATTCTCTGCTTTCCCGGCCTAATCGGCCTATGTAAGTTATTACTGTATTAATTATGCTTTCGCTTAATATGTTTTTGATATACAGTGATGTAACTGTGAGCACTGGCTACTGATCCAGGGAACAGTGCAGAAATCACAGAGGAATTCGGATTTCTAAATCCAGTTCTGACAATAGTTTAATTAGCTTATTAAATAGTTTGCTTGCTGAGATTTTTATCTCACTCTTATTTTTCCCCCCTTCTAGGTGACCCTTGAGCATGCATGGGAAGGGTAGAGCGGTACAACACGGTTGCACACCATCTTATGATTAATGTGGTAACAATTGTGGAGTCTTAGTCATGGATTTATTTTCTTCATTAATGTTCATTTTAATTAGTTAAAATTGGTAGTGGTGGTTCTTTTATTAATATTTTCCCATTGCATTATGGTTTTATTATGCTTCCACTTGGCTTATGTAACACCCCAGAATCCACATCACCCTGGGATGCCACTAAACCACTCTACCAGCTAACCATAAATTTCATGATAATTTATTTCGGCAACGATTTCTACATATGAAGCATTAAGTGGAAGCATAATCAATTAAGTGAATAAAGATAACGATAACAAGTTCAATAATTGAAACCACCTCTAGTAGGTTAATCAAAGAATAGATCACAAGTTCAACATTATCAACTAAAACAATCATCCATGGATAGTTAGGCATTTCGCTAGAATTCCATCGACTTTATTACAGCATGAATTGTTGAACCAAGTGCATTATGTGGTGCCGCTCTACCCATCCCATGAATGCTCAAGAATCACTTGTAGGGGGGAAAACAAGGGTGAGATAAAAATTTCAGCAAGCAAACTGTTTAACAGGCTATTCAAACTACAAATAAATATACAACATCATTAAAGTATACACATGTCCACATCCACAATGTGCATCCACCTTCATTAACAAGCTAATTAAACTACAATGATATTAAGCATCAATATCCATTCCCATAATGACCACAATTATGGCCTCAACCATATCTACTACCAACAATGGTAAAACATTAGTAAATGAATCTTGATCAACTACTTCAAACCATCCACCACTACCTCTACCAATGACAATAAAGCGTTAACATGTTTTACCTCGCTAACTCTATTATTTCTCGCATCTACAACTGCTATCACAAGAGAAAAGAGCATCATGCCACAATCACAACACCGACCCTACCACAAGGGATGAACCCCAAACCACGACCACAGCCACTTTCCTCATACCACAAGTGACTCTCATGAGCCAACTCCACATTACAACTATGAAGTTGCAGTTGTTGTAAAATAACTTCACCACAATATGTTGCATAAGTATGCAGATGATCTTTCCACAATGCAATGCATATGCATGCTATGCTCCACTACACCTTTACCCAACAAGGTAAAAGTGTGCATCGTGCTACGGCAATGCACGATGCTGTACCGGTACGGTCGCGGCTATAAGCGGCGACATCCACAATGCAATGACATGTCATGTTATGTATGTTATGATAATCATAAACCACATAAATTTCAACCTCGAAGGGATATCAACATGATTAACATGAATATACCCTCAAAGAAACATCAACATAACCACCACGAGTATATAAACTTGTTCCACAATTGGCCCATATAGCAACTACCTCATGACTACGAGCAAGTCATTCAAAGCATAACATTCAACTGTTAATTGCTAATATCATCTCGTTTATAAGTCATCCATCCATGGCATATTACTTCATATAAACCACAATTAGCTCATTAAGCAAATTACCACAATACTACCAAAACTCATCCAAACAGGGCAAGTGATTAATATCTTACTACCACATTCTTACTTAGAAAGCATGTAATCATGGCATATCATTTAACATTACGAAAATCATGCATATTTCAAGTAGTAAGAATAACGGGTTAAACGGTAGCACATCCGCTACGTTTACTTACCTCTATCGGCGAAGCGATGAGATCACGCGCCTTCAGAAGCAAAACCGCCTGTCCAAAAAGGTATCTCTCAGTACAACAAACAGCAATACAATTACGACTCTCAAAGAAAGATATCGCTAAGCCCCAACATCCCACAACAACCTTCCCCGTATAACGGTTCTACAATCTTCCCACTGTAGCGGCGCTGCTTAACATTTTCCTATCTTTAAAAATATAACACTAATCACAGCAAAAGATATATATCTAGATTCCTCACTTAAATACCTACATTTTTTATGTAGATCACATATTTTTATTTTGTCATTAACAAGGTGATATCTAATGCACAAAACAGAGGACGTCCTCTGTTCTAAAAGTCTGGATAGCTAACATGTAACGCATCTTCAGAACAGATCAAGGCTCTAATAATTCTGGTTCTTTTACAACAGCTAGATTACTGAATTACCTACAACTTTCTCAATGGTGGCCAAAAATATAAAAATCATCTTCTAGCCCTAATTCCCATCTGAACAGCGGTCTGTCCCTGTTTGCATCCCTGACAGAAAGCAATATTCCAGACCCTGGTACGCCTAAATTACATGGCCAAAAATTCTAAACAAAATACAGTAGATGCGTATCGTCGTCCTCTACGTTTTTCCTTTTGGGAAGACCCTAGGAAAAAATCGTTTTAGGGGTCGAAACCGCACGAACAGCCGCACTGCGTGAATTAATCTACAGACAGACAGCAGGAACTCTCTAATTGGAGTTTTCTAAAATGCTAATCCCTTCAAATCTGGGGCTAAGAACCCTAAATTCTGCAGAAAACAGAGGAATTAGGGTGAGGAAGAATTACCTAGGGGATTGGGATCACCCTCTTCTTCCTCTCCTTCTCCTTCCCTTCTTCTCCTTCCCTCTCTTCCTTTCCTTCCTCTTCTCTTCTTCCTTCTTTTTCTTCTCCACCTTGCAGCAGATCTTGGGTAGAGGGGAGGCGTAGGGAGAGCGGGGGTGGCGGCTGGGGGGTGGAAAAAAGGGGGGAGGGGCCAAGGGAGGGGGTTTATAAAGGGGGTGCTAGGGTTTGGGAGGGGTACGGGCCCCCGTTTGGGCTGGTTGGCCCAAAGTGGCTGGCCCACCCCTCCGAATAGCCCAAAACCTCTTAATTAATTATGATAATTCTCTTTTTATTATTCTAGACTATTCCGAAGAATTTATTTTCACCTCCCGTGATTTACCGAAAATCTGGGCGACTCCGCGATTAATTTAAAAACTGACGCCGAAACGACGTTCAGGATATTACAGCTTATTATGTTTTAGAAGAGGTTGCCAGTTTTATTGTATATTGTAGTTTGCTAGTTGTGGAGTGGTTTAGTGGTATCGCAGGATAATGAGGGTCCTAGGGTGTTACATTGTCACCTTAGGTTGGAAATTAACTAGTGATGTTATGCTAGATGTCACATGGGTGGTACGATTAGTATGCTTAGCCATGCTTATGTTGCGATGGATTCATCATCACATGTGAAGAATTAATTTGACTTAATGAGATATGGAATCGTGGCTGGTGCCACAGTTATAAAATTTATGCCATGACATTGGTGTGTCATTTGTGTTGGTTATAAAAACAGGTTTTCCCTTGGGCGAGTGATCTGTAGTAAAGGAGGAAAGGTGGATTCACTTCGTGGGATGTGCAAGTCTCGCCCGAGTAATATGAAGGACTTAACTTTGTGCACTATTGATCTGAGATTTACCGTGCAAACCACATGTCTAGTATAGGATAGACCTGGCTGATTAATTTGGGATATTTCAATTTTAATCTCATCATTGTGATGAACATGGTTGCTGATTTCTATGGGGCGCAACGGGGGTGTG
This sequence comes from Melocanna baccifera, assembly GCA_036346265.1. NCBI lineage: Eukaryota > Viridiplantae > Streptophyta > Magnoliopsida > Poales > Poaceae > Melocanna > Melocanna baccifera. The sequence continues at coordinate 9,370,333 of CM070709.1, forward strand.
ATGCGAAACCTTAGCGAGCGGGATTGAGTTGAGGTTGAACATTGTAGAGGCTTTGATGTGATTTTCTTAGATCGAGGCTAATCACATCGTATGAGTATAGTTGTACAACCTCTGCAAAGTGTAAAACTTTTCGAATAGCCGTGTCCCCGGTTATGGACAATGCTTGGTGATTTCACATCAGGGGTAGAGTTTTCATAAAACTTGGATTGGTTATTGTTGGAAAGTGAATGGCTAGTTCACTATTGTATTAGCTTGTGGATGGAAGGTTCACAAGTGGCTTATTCAATTCCATTATTTATTTATTTATTATTGTTTCTCCTTAAAAGTTCACTCCCAATCTAATTATCATATTTACTTTAAAATATTGCTTTATGCAAATTAAACTTCCAGCCATCTATTGGTAAGCCTTGCATATTATATTGCATTTATTTGTTACAAATGACTTGCCGAGTACTAATGTACTCACGGCTTTATGCCCATTATTGCTCAGTTGTGGAGGAGGAGTTATACCAGCAGGAGGTACCAGAGGGAGGATACTTCAGCGACTTCGCGAATTAGGACTTCACTCCCCAGTCGATTGCCTGTGGGCATGTCGAATGGCTTTCACGTTTATTTCTGTTTTCCGCTGCTAGATTATAAGCCCTTCTAGCTAGTAAGATTGTAAGGTTGGCTATAAGGTCGTACTTTGATAATTATTAATATTTGAGTTTGTCTTTTATTTTAGCGTATATATGATTGATATTTCATCTATATTTAACTGTGTGCACTAGTGTGATCCTAGACTAGTGCGGTATACACAGATAGTCCGAATTTGCATATTCGGGTCTCGACAGAGATGGTATCAGAGCCATATCAATTGTAGGACGAAGCCCTAGTTAAAATGGTCGTTTAGCCCAAAGAATTATTTTTTAAATCAAACCAACTAAAAATTGATACTTAGTAATATCTCTATTTCCTTACCTCTTTCTTAAGTTTCTCGCTCTTCGTCCCACTGTCAAAATTTGTTTTTTCCAAATTCTAAAACTGATCTGTACCTTATAAATACATTAGATGTCTTAAGCTTCTTACAACCAGACGAGAGGATGGAGAGGACTTCTTCGCATTTTGTTGCGAAGTCTTGGACTAAAGAGATCACCTGTCTACCTCACCATGGACGAGATGGAAAATGGCTAACATATCAGAAGCATCACCTGGTTGTATTTCACCACCAAGGTCGGCAACCAAGTTCTACAACACAGCTTCAAGAGTACCAGAGCTTGCGAAGAATGGTCAGTATAAGAGCCGCGCACAGAGCCATCCGACGACTTTGCAAGCTATACAAGATCAACATGTCCAGACTTATTCGGAGGTTGAAGAAGCAGTATGGAGCCACCCCCAGCCAAGCAAAGCTGGTCATGGAGGAGCCTCACCTGTAGTCACCAGTGCACCTACCCTCGCCTACACCACCAAGCCTGGAGGAGAGACGACACATAACCGGCAATCGACAGGAGTATCTTTGGCACTTCATTTCAGCTCTAGCCGAAGAGCAGTCGCCACGAGTCCGCAACCCGTGGGTGGTCTACAGTGATTCGGAGGAGAGTAGCAAGCCCTACCTGTAAGAACCTAAGTGGGAGCTCTTAGATTAGAGAGCACGAGTAGAGCGTTGATTTTATTTGCAGTTGTATGTGATGTGAGCTGCAAATCTTGCCCTTAAAAGCATTATATTGCAATCATATCAAAATTTTGTTGGAATTATTTTTCCAGTTCTTGTTGTTAGCCTTTTTGGCTAAGTGTTTGTTTATTTTAGGTTGCCATTAGAAACCCCCTTAGATGAATTTACCCCATTACCTATCCTTTTCCCTCTCGCCTTTAAGCCCTTGTGAAGTCAGTAGTTGTTTTCCTTTTCAAAGCCACAGCAAGATGGTTGATAATAGGAACTCCACAGGCCGTAACCAGGCACACTAGGACCCAGGGAGCAGTGCCACCCAGCCACCCCAGGCAGCCCCAGAGAGCTTGGACCCAGCTCTCAGTCAGTTTTTGGTGGCTCAAATTCAAATAATGCAAGCCATGATGCAGAACATGAATGCTTTGATGCAACGTGTAACAGCCCAGCTGTATATTACAAAAATAAAAAATATAAAATAAAACAATAATTAATTTAGTTTAAAATAAAAATTAAAGTTATTTGGTTGCTTGCAATTTTAAAAATTTTAGCTAACCTGATTTTCATCTAAAGAAAATAGTCTTTCTGTAAAACAAAAAAATATTTTATAAAGAAAAATATCTAAATTTCAGTTGAAAATATTTTTATAAGTTTAAAATAGCTTTAAAAACTTCTATGAAGTTTTCTAATATTTTTAAGCTTTATTTGTTATTTATTGTATTATTTTAATCTAGGAAAATAAATACATTTTTAAAAATTAAAATAAATGTCAATAAATTCCGAAATTATTTTATTTAATCTTTTCAGGTTCCAAGGATTCTAAAATATTTTTGTTGAAATTTTTTTGAATTTTTTTTCTTTCTTTTCTTTTCTCTCTTTCCTTTTTTTTCTTTCCCTTCTTCTTCCTGGTAATGCCTCGTGTGTGTGCATACAGAGAGGAAGGCAGCCATGAATGCATAACGCAGAGCTCCATTCCAATCTTCATAACTTTTGATTTCCTCAACAGTTTTTAGCGAAATAAATTGCATTTAACTCCTCTCATCAAGCTCTTTTATTCCTCCACCGTTTCCCCTCTCATTGATGACCATTTTTGCGGGATTTAAACCATACCATTCAAAGATATGGTCCTTTGATCTCCCTCCTCAGACCTCCTCAACCCATATAAAAGGGAGCCCGGTGAGCCTCTCCTCATCCTCACTCAACCCCGAAAATCTCAAGTCCCCACTCCCATTCGTTTGGCCGCAATCAGAGTTTTACTTTTGTTGTGCAAGCGTCATTTTTCGGCCTTTTGCGCCTTGTCCAGTGAAGCCCTGCCGCATTTGACCACACTGTTGGCTTCGCCTTGTCGCGTTCTACGCGGTGCTCACCTTGCTTTCGCTGGAACATCGCCGGAACATCGTCGCCACCGTGGGCCATATCGCGTCGTCGTTCCTCGCGTCACCACCAGCCGACCGTGCATGCCCAACCAAAACCAAGGTGAAAATCACGATCCCCACACTCTACTCTTTGATTCGCCACAACTCTCGCATATTAATTCCTCTCCGTTTGCCCGGAATGCTGATGTCAGCCCTGTAGGCTACATAAAGTCTTGTCCAACGCGTTCCGCTAGTTCGTTGGCCGAGCCGTCTGCGCCGTTGAGTTCGTATCGATGCGTTCTACGCCGTGCTCCCCTCTGTTTGTCCAAAAACTATCCACAACTATTCGCGCCTGACACCTCGCCATGGCCGTAATGGCACTACGCGTCCCCGTCTGTCCGGGAATGCTTTCAACAATCCGTTCATGTAAAACGTGCCAAACCATCCCAGAAGGCTACATTTCAGACGGTTTTAGATTCGCTGCACCGAGCACGAAGATATTAAGTTTTTCGCTTTTCGGTACCGACGTCGTTCAAACGACGATTGCGTCGCCTCCGGTGAGTTTTCGGTTTAGCCGATATTTTTCCTAGACTCGCCTCGCCGCGTTCTAGGCCATGCTCACCTTACTTCTCCCATGTGCTATGCTTAAAAATTATTCTTCTCTCCACACCCTATGTCGTTATCGCTGTACACGTCGTCACCGTGCTCCGTTTGACGTGCTGTCACTTCCTACATGTGCGTCGGGTTCTTAGCAACCCATTGGCTTCACCTCCCGTGCCTTTTCTCGCTGACGACACGGCCAAAAATAGTGAAAAGGGCTGCTGTCTGTTACTGTTGACGCGGGAATATTCCTTCGGAATATTCCTGAGTTTTCTTTTTTCAGAATTTTCTGATCCGCCAATCTTCCAATCGCTCGTTCTCCTCCATCCGAACTCCAAATCAAGTGATTGAAGTTTCTAAATTCATCTTAATTCATAATCTATCTTTTAGTATTTATTTTATAATTTTTAGATTTTCTCGACCACCCTTGGTTGAGTTTCTTCACCGCCGGAACACTGTCGGCACCACTGCCCGAGTTGCGCCACCGCTTCACCTCGCCGCCGACCACCTTCCAGCCACTTCTGGTATTGCACAAGAGCATCAATGCACTCCTCGCAATCCCCTCTCTCTTTTCTTCACCTCACTACTCCTCCGCCAAGCAATCCCCCGCCAGAGTGTCTCTTCCACCGACGCCGACGCCACCACCGCCAAATCTTCGACGGGACCGCACGCACCTCCTTCACCCTTTTTCCGAGACAGAGCATGACCGGAGTACCCCACCGCCGGTAATCTTCCTCAGGCCCGCGTGAACCTTTAACGCCCCTTCTCCGAGCAAGCCGTCGTCGGAGAGTCTCTGCTGTCGATAATCGTGTCCCGCCTTCGCTACGCCCTCGCCGCCAACCAACTTTGTGCAGCCTGAACCTCACGTCAAGGTAAAATCGGACTCACACTCTTCTCCCGCTTTTGTACATCTCCCTGGTCTTCGCTGCCGTTGAATCACTCGGATCTCGTCACGTGAAGCCGTCCAACTTCTCCCAGTCATCCGATTCTTTAGACTCCGCCATCCGAAGGCTCTTTAGACTCCGCTATTCGGAGTCTTCTTAGACTTCGACTGCTCGGAGCCTTCGATTTGACTTCGACCTTCAACCCTAGAGACTTTGACCTTCGAATACTCCGATTTTGACTTTGACCTTCGGAGACTTCGACTCCAGCCTTCGACCTTTGACCTCGAAGACTTCGACTTCGGCCTTCAATCTTGGAGCCTTCGACTTCGACCTCCGTCTTCGAACCAACCATAGTTGTTTGACCGTTTTAACCTCCGCATCCTCTGATCTCTCTGAACCTTCCGATCTCTCCGACCGCTCGACTCCGACTACCTTTGGTTCTCGACTGTTATAGTGTTCTTCGACCACTGTACAGTTTCGAGTAAGTCTTCGACCGAATCTTAATCTTCGAATTCGACTGCACCCGTATTTGGAGTCTTTGTCTTCGACTTAGACCTCCGCATTTTCAATAGTTGATTCGACTATGGTTTGACCATGTCTTCGACTAAGCCTTCGATCATGGTTTCGACCATACACAAATATGGTAACTTCCGACCACATTTCCTTCATAAATAAAAGAATTCCAAGAATTCCTTTTATTTATTTCTTTGGAAGTCAAACTTCCAGAAGTCGTCCTCCTTCGCCCTAGCTCCATTGGACCAATTTAAATTCCAAATTTTATATTCTATCTTCTAGATAATATTTTATAATTTTTGGATTTTATTTAGATTTTATTTGAGTTTAGTTTGTTCTGGTTCTTCACGTGTAGACTACGACTAATCCGGAGAGTATAACTTCAGTGAACCTCAGCAAACTTCAAAGCAAGGCAAGTTACATCTTTGATCATGTTGCTCTCAGTAATTTAAATTATTTATATAGTTTTTAAAAGTATTATGCATGCGTACTTTTATTCAAACCTAGTTTAATTCGATTTAAATTCTAGTTATACACAAATCCTTTGTGTATGGCCAAATTTGATATTGTATTTCTTATGCCTTGTCACCTTAGATGAAAACTTAGTTAGTACAATAGTATTGACTAGAAATTTTATAGAATTGCTTAGCCATGCTTAGAATGATTTAAGTGGGAATACTTGTTTCACTTCAGAACAATGATTTTTCAAAATGTATTCTTGACTTCGGTGAGTCAAGAAGGTGTATGAAATGTTTCAAAATAAAATATACAACTTGGTTTGGACCTAGGCTAATGGTTAGTGGTGGGTGCTGGCATGCATTGTTGTTCGGTGACACAATGTTGATTGTCAGACACAAGGGGTATGTGCAATGAGCCTAAGTCAAATTAAGGACCGGTCTGTGAGCTACTGTTGTAAAGCCATATCGTACTACCACAAGACTGGTATGGGACAGTCCTGGCCGACTAATTTGTGAGGTCCCAACTTTGGTCTCGCTATAGGTTGAATGTGAGCATGGCGTAGGCCATGAGAAGTCTCACATGGCACAAGAGGGGGCTCCAACTTGTGGATTCAAGTTGTGGTGAAACCTTAGTGGCGGCGTGACCAGGTTGAAGGCTTAGCATTGTAAAGGCTTTGTTATGATTTTCTCAGTCGCACGCCTACGGAAGCGTGTAATGGCCGACAAAATGAGATAATCATATCTTGTGGGTAAAGCTGTACAACCTCTGCAGAGTGTATAACCTATCCTGGATAGCCGTGCCCATGGTCATGGGCAAGCCGAGTAAAGTTTTTCACGGATTAGACTTTGATTTTTAAAATGGTTTCTGAAAAAGCTTATGGATGGATGGATGGAATCCATGACCAGGTGGGATACCTGTGAATAAGTTGGTGTATGGTCAGAGCCTGCACTAACGATATAGATCCATAAGAGATTTTGAAAAGCATATGGATATATGGAATCCATGTGAAATCTTTTGAAAAGATGGACCAGGTGGGATACATGTGACTAGGTTAGTGTTTGGTCGGAGCCTGCACGAACGATATTATTTTGTTAAATTGTTATTTCTATCTACTATATCAAATTCAGCTTTTGAATCTATTTAATGTATCTACCTCAATTCTGCTTTTACGCACAAATAACCTACTATGCCTTCCATTGTCAACCCTTATGCAAGCATGAACTCTGTTAAACCTCCTGGTGTAACTTGTGGAGTACTTTATGTACTCATGTTGCTTCATTCACCATTTTTAGAGAAGGACTTCACCAGCTTCGGTGAGGATAACGACGAGTAGGCCACGTCTTACAGTCATTCGTCTGTGGGCAGGCAGGATGGTCTGCTGCTTTATGGTTCTTTTTCCGCTGCTTATATTTATTTTTGGTTTATGAACCATTGATATAAACTTTGGCTATCCAGCCCATATTTAGTTAATAAATAAATGTCATTGTGCATGATATGAATCTTTGTTATCCACTGTGTGCACTAGCTTGATCCTGGACTAGTGCGATTTACACAGAGGATCCAGGAGTCGTTGCTCCGGGTTCCGACACAGCGACAGAACTAGGAGGTAGTTGCACCGCAGGCCGCTCGTCAGCAGTCCCAATTTGTAGAATTTATGAGGACGAGGCTGCCCACCTACTCCCGATCTTTAGAGCCTTTGGAGGCAGACGATTGGATCCGTTCAGTTGAGAAGAAACAGAATTTGGCTCAGTGCACCGACAGAGAGAAGGTGTTGTATACCGCACACCAGCTTGAGGGAGCTGCAGCAGAATGGTGGAAAAACTACTGCACCGCTCACGATGACCAGGATAGCATCCTATGGGCAAAGTTCATCGCCACTTTCCGTCACGCCCATATCTTGATGGGGTGATCGAGATGAAGAAGGAGGAATTTTGTGAACTGCAGCAGAAGAATATGACAGTGAGTGAGTACCTTAATAAGTTCACTCAGTTAGCTCACTACATGTCAGAAGACGTAGCCACAGATGACGCTCACCAGAAAAGGTTCAAGAAGGGACTGAACCTTGGATTGAAGGTGCAAGTGGTGGGAAATGACTATGCTAGCTTTCAGCATATGGTGGATAAGGATATGCTTATCGAGGAGAGTCACTATGAGCTAGAGGAATCTCGCAAGAGGAGGATGATGTAGCAGGGATCTCAGATGTATCAGATTCAGAAGGCCCGCTTTGGCACGTATCAGCCTGCACGAGTACCGCAGCAGCCAGTCACCATTCAAGGAGTGGAGTTCAGTGCAGACTTCATCACGTTGGAAATCCAGTCTTAGACGTGATCTTGAGAATAGATTGGCTTAAAAAGCACCAGGTAGTGTTAGATTGTGGGAGCAGAGCAGTGACCTTGACTAGTCCCGATGGAAGGAAAGTAAAGTTTGTAGCCAGCTTGAGCCAACCAGAAAAGGTCATGGTTTGCTAGAGCAAAGGAATCAAGTTAGAGGATGTGCCAGTTGTCATAGAGTACCCTGATGTGTTCCTGAATGACCTTCCAAGCATACCACCAGTGCGAGAGTTTGAGTTCCTGATCGAGTTAGTACCTGTTACCTCTCCAATATCAATGAGATCTTATCAGATGCCTGCCAATGAGTTAGCAGAACTGAAGAAGCAAATCCAGGAACTTTTGGACAAAGGTTATGTCAAGTTGAGTTCATCACCTTGGGGAGCACCGGTGTTGTTTGTCAAGAAAAAGGACGGTAATCAGCGTATGTATGTGGATTACTGAGCTCTTAATGAGGTCACCATCAAGAACAAGTACCCTTTGCTCAGGATTGACGATTTGTTTGATCAGCTCAGGGGAGCAGGAGTTTTCTCCAATATTGATTTGAGATCAAGATACCATCAGATGAGGATTCGATAGGAGGACATACCTAAAATAGCATTCTCGACTCGTTATGATCTGTATGAGTTCACAGTGATGTTCATTAGTTTGACCAATGCTCCAGCCTACTTTTATGTATTTGATAAATAAGGTGTTTATGGAATATTTGGATAAGTTCGTCGTTGTGTTTATTGACGATATTTTGATATACTCCAAGGATGAGAGAGAGCATGAGGAACACTTGAAGATGGCATTACAGAAATTAAGACAACACCATCTATATGCCAAGTTCAGCAAGTGTGAGTTTTGGATGAAGGAAGTTGCATTTTTAGGACATGTCATGTCCGTAGAGGGAGTCGCAGTTGACCCTGGAAAAGTAAAGGATGTGTTGGATTGGATGTCACCTTCATCAGTGACACAGGTCAAGAGTTTTCTAGGTATGGCAGGATATTATCGTCGCTTCACTGAAGGATTCTCCAGTGTAGCCAGACACTTTATGCAGTTGCTCAAATAGGAAAAGAAGTTCACTTGGACGCTAGAGTGCGAGAAGAGTTTTCAAAAACTAAATGAGAGTTTGACCACAGCCCCAGTGCTGGTGTTGCCCGATATAAATAAGGATTTTGGGATTTATTGCGATGCTTCTCGCAAAGGATTGGGATGCGTGCTAAGGCAAGAAAAGAAAGTGGTAGTGTATGCCTCACACCAGTTGAGATCCCATGAGGAGAATTATCCTACACATGATTTAGAGCTAGCAGCCGTAGTGCATGCTTTGAAAATATGGCTTTATTACCTCATGGGTAATCGATGTGAGATTTATACGGATCACAAGAGTCTGAAGTACATCTTTACCCAGGATGAGCTTAATCTCAGGTAGAGGAGATGGTTGGAGCTAATCAAGGATTACAATGTTGGTATACATTATCACATAGGGAAGGCCAATGTAGTCGCAGATGTTTTGAGCAGAAAAGTCTATTGCAACGCAGTGATGGTTAACGATTGTCAGCCAGCTTTGCATGAGGAATTCTAAAAGCTCAGTTTGGAATTGGTTGAGGAAGGATTTCTAACCACAATGGAGTTGCAGCCAACTTTGGATGGTCAAATTCGTCAGGCCCAGTTAGAGGATGATCATTTCAGCGGATCAGAGTCAACATGAGCAAAGGAAAAGAGTCAGAATTTACAGAGGATGACCAAGAAATCTTGGGGTTCAAGCAGCGATTGTGTGTGCCTAATAAGAAAGAACTAAAGAAACTGTTACTAAAGGAAGCTCATGAGTCATTGTATTCAATTCACACTAGCAGTATCAGGATAATAAGGACAAGTATTGGTGGCCAAGCATGAAGTGTGAGATCACAGAGTATGTGGCACTTTGCGATGTATGTCAAAGAGTGAAGGCCAAGCATCAGAGACCAGCAGGCATGTTACAACCATTAAAAATTCCCGAGTGGAAGTGGGAAGAGATTTGTATGGACTTTATTACAGGATTGCCAAGGACCAAAGAGGGTTACGATTCGATTTGGGTCATTGTGGATCGATTGACCAAGGTTGTTCATTTCATTCTAGTCAGGACAAATTGGCAGAATTGTACATGTCGAGGATTGTGAGTCTTCATAGAGTGCCAAAGAAAATAGTGTCAGATCATGGACCACAGTTCACTTCACGATTTTGGGGGAAGTTTTCATGAGGCTATAGGAACTCACCTGAATTTCAGTACAGCATATCATCCCCGGACAGATGGACAAACTGAGCTAGTAAATTAGATTCTTGAGGACATGTGAGCATGTGTACTAGATCATGGAGAAAAATGGGACAGATGTTTACCCTTCGCAGAGTTGTCTTACAACAACAGTTATCAGGCTAGTTTGCAAATATCACCATTTGAAGCGCTATACGGCAGGAAGTGTGGGACCCCTCTCAATTGGAAAGAGACGGGGGAAGGTTAGGTGTTTGGACTAGATTGTTTAAAGGAAGCCGAGGAAAAGGTCCGATTAATTGATGAAAGATTAAGGACTGCCCAAACCAGGCAGAAAAGTTATGTGGATACCCGACGTCGAGAGTTGAGCTTCGAGCTAGATGATTACGTGTATCTCAGGATCATACCATTCAAAGGTGTCAAGAGATTTCAGTTAAAAGGGAAGCTCGCACCGAGATATGTTGGGCCATTCAAGATCTTAAGGCACAGGGGAGAAGTTGCATATCAGTTGGAGCTGCCTGCGTCCTTTAGTTGGATACATGACGTCTTCCATGTATCCCAGTTGAAGAAGTGCCTGCGAGTGCCGGAGGAAGTTGTGCCAATTGAGGCCGTTGATCTTCAAGAGAATCTGTCTTATAAAGGGCACCCAACCTGGATTTTGGAAGTGTTAGAACGTGTGACCCGGAACAAGGTTGTCCGTTTTTGCAAGGTTTAATGGAGCAATCATTCAGAGGACGAAGCCAACTGGGAGCGCGAGGATGATCTCAAAGCCGAGTTTCCAAACCTATTCTCTTAGCGCGCTCGGATCTCGGGGTCGAGATTTCGTTTAAGGGAGAGAGGTTTGTAACATCCTGTTTTTCAGTATTTTCAAAAGCCCTTCAACAAAAATGCATTTTTGGAATTTTTGGAATTTAATAAAGCTTAAATTAAATTTTTAGAAATTAAAAAGGATTTAATATGATTAAAATCAATGTTAACATAAGCTAAAAATATTTTAGTTGGATTCCTTGTGTCTCAACGATTGTTTTTGAATTTTTGGTGAATTTTTCGGACTTAATTGCTATTTTCTAGAGCTTATTTGAATTTAGTTGATTTTCTAAAAAAGAAAAAGCTCAGGAAAACTCTTGTGAATAGTACTAGGCCCGGTCCAGTACTGTTCATCTGGCCCAACCCCGCTAAGCCATCCGATCCCACCCCTGCCACGTTTCGCATATCCGCGTACCCGCACCCCGTCTAGCTCGCAGCCGTCCGATCATCCACGTGTCGTAATCTCGCTCGTTGTCTCCGATCCGAGCTCTCCCTGCCACCGCTCGCGCACGATTTTCAGCGTCCGTGCCTAAGACGATCTCCGTCGCCCACTCGCTGTGTCCGTGTAACACCCTAGGACCCACATTACCCTGAGATGCCACCAAACCACTCTGCAGCAAGCTAATTTACAAGAAAACATAAACTGACAACAATTTCTAAATCATGATAAGCTAAGCGGAAGTATACTAAAGTAAGGTATTGGAACACTATTAATTAAATAAACTGCTAAAAAGTTCAACCAATTAAAACGAACTACTGTCTAGCATTATTACTTTGAAACAAACATCAATAAGGAAAATAAATCCATGATTAAGACTACACAACTGTTACAACATTAATCATGATATGGTGTATGACAGTGATGTGCCGCTCTACCCTTCCCATGCATACTCGAGAATCACCTGAAGAGGGGGAAAGCAAGAGTGAGATAAAAATCTCAGCAAGCAAACTGTTTAACAAACTAATTAAACTACAATGTTGTTAAGCATCATTATTCATTTTTCACAATGACCACAATTATAGTCTTAACCACATTTACTACCATCAATAATAAATCATTAGCAAATAAATCTTAATTGACTACTTCACATCCTCAACCACTACCATAACCAATCAAAGTAAAGCATTAATATGTTTTACCTCACTATCTTTATTATTTCTCACATCCACAACTATTATCAAAAATTACCACAACAGAAAATAATCTCATGCCACAATCACAACCCCTACCATACCACAAGGGATGAACCACATTCCACAACCACATCCACATTTCTCATACCACAAGAGACTCTCATGAGCCAATTCCATATTATAACTACGAAGTTGCATTTGCTTGCAAAATAACTTCACCACGATACATTGCATAAGTATGTAAATGATCTTTCCACAATGCAATGCATATGAATGCATATGCTCCACTACACCCTTACCCAATAAGATAAGAGTGTGCATCATACTACGGCAATGTATGATGTTGTACCGGTACGGTCGCGGCTATAAGCGGTGACATCCACAATGCAAATGTCATGACATGATATGAATTGAATGTTATGATAATCATAAACCACATGAATTTAATCACGAAGATCAACAACATAATGATCATGAATATTTTCTCATAATCCACATGTGTCTCATTGAGCACAATGCCACTGTTTCATAAGATCATTGCCACATAGACCACAATATATTCATCAAGAATGCTACCACCACAACTACAAATATTCACTAAGAATATTATCACCTATACCACCATATGTTCATAACAAATACTACCCCACAACTATATTCATTTCATCAAGAACAAATGCACATACCCACAATTAAACCATCAAGATCATAAACAGTTGAATTCTTAAAAATACTACCACATGGACCATATTGAGGAAATATGTAACAATGACATAGTACCTCTAATTAAGAAAATTAATTAATATGAAGGTAGAATGATTAACAAGTTAAACATGTAGCACAACCACTACGTTTACTTACCTCTACCGTTGAAGCGAATCAATCACGTGCATTCAGGAGCAACACCACCTGTTCAAAAGTACCTCTTAGCACGATACAACAGCAAGGAAATCGCATCTTATGAAGTAAAAGTGACGCTAATTCCCAAAACCCCACAACAACCCTCTCCGCGTAATGGTTCTATACTCTGCCCGCTGCAGCAACGCTGCTAATTTTTTTTATCTTTAAGATTGCTAAACCTTTTGCAGAGGGGAATATATTTCTGCTTTCCTTACTCATTTTCCTTCACTTTTCATCTAGATCACATATTTTAATTTTGTTCTTAGCATGGTGTAACTAAATACTCAAAACAGAGAACATCCTCAGTTCTGACAGTCAGGACAGTTAGGTTCAAATGCTTCCCAACAACTGAGTAGGGCTCTAAAAATTTTGATTTTTATACAGCAGCTAGCTTACTAAATTCACTACAACTATCTCAATGGTGGCCCAAAATATTAAATTCATCTACTATCCCTAATTTCCATCTGAACAGCGGTCTATCCCTGTCTATGACCCTGACGGACAATGAGATTCCAGACCCTGGTATGTCTAAATTACGTGGTCAAAAAATCTGAAGAAACTATAGTAGATGCGTATCGTCGTCCTCTACATTTTTCCTTTTGGGGAGACCCTCAGGAAAAATTGTCTTAGGGGTCTAAACTGCATGAACAATAATACCGCGTGATTGGATCTACAGACAGTCAACCAGGATTCTCTAATCGGGGGTTTCTAAAATGCTAATCCCCACAAAACTTGGACCAAGAACCCTAAATTCAGCAGAAAACAGAGGAATTGGGGTGAGGGAGAGTTACCTAGGGGAATGGGATCACCCTCTTCTTCCTCTCCTTCTCCTTCCCTTCTTCTCCTTCCCTCTCTTCCTCTCCTTCCTCTTCCCTTCTTCCTTCTTCTCCTTGCAGCAGCACTTGGGCAAAGGGGAGGTGCAGGGAAGGAGGGGGTGGCGGCTTGGGGGTGGGAAAAAAGGGGGAGGGCCAAGGGAGGGTGTTTATAAAGGGGGTGATAGGGTTTGGAAGGGGTATGGGCCCCCGTTTGAGCTGATTGGCCTAAAGTGGCTGGCCCACCCCTCCGGACAATCTAAAACTTCTTAATTAATTATTTTAATTCTCTTTTTATTATTTTAGACTATTCCGAAGAATTTATTTTCACCTCCTGTGATTTACCGAAAATCCGGGCGACTCCGCGATTAATTTAGAAACCGACGCTGAAATGACGTTCAGGATATTACATTCTCCCCACCTAAAAAGGATTCATCCTCGAATCTAACTCCTCAACCCACGAGATAAAAGAACAATCAAGGAAAGAACAACCAAAGGATAGAGCATCCTAAGGATAGAACATCCCAAGGGAACAACAACTACGGGTACTCTTCCGCCTCTAGGAGCTCGGGCTCTTCTTATGCATCTAGTCTTCAAGCTTCCACGTCGCCTCCTGCTCGGACTGATTCTTCTACAGGGCCTTTACATACTTGATAGCCCTCTTCCTCACAGCTAGTTCCGGCGAGTCCACGATTCACGTTGGTCTAAGCCGAACGTCTGCATAACTCTTAGGCCAGCTCTGAGCAGCTAACAGGTCCTGTCATTTTGACAAAATTCCCCGCAACAACTATTAAACCCCTATCTAATACCATCCTCCTTCTTAGAACACTTTCCTCTTATTAAGTATACTCGGGATAATACATTATACCTATTTTAAAGAATTTGACCACAAATTCCACTCACATCATTCCACTAAAAGCACAATCAATATTTTTTACAATTAAAACCCAATAAAAGAAGAATAAAAGATTCTCCAGTAACACACTAGCAACTAACTTAAGGACCACAATCCAAATCAAAGGATTCACCACAAAATATTTTCCACTCTCGAAATAGACAATTGGAGAAACCACACCACATAAGCCAAGAGTGAAAATCACTCGACAGACCAAAACAATCATTGTCTTTTCCTAGCTGGAAAAGACTACGCTTCAATATCAAACAATTCCATTTGCAGATGACCTCTACCAAAACACATAGCATAAACAAGAATCAAGCGAGCATTTCACTACTCGAGATAACAAATTTTTTTCCAAGCCATTTCTTTTAATAATCAAACTTTCTTGAACCAAGGGTTTCCAAATCATCACCCAAACACACCAACTCCTTTATCTTAAGTTGACAACCTCAACAATAAGCTCAAACTGCGTATATCTTCTACACCCTTGTAGAGAGACTTTATTGTTCCCACAAATCGAACTCTAGCCAAGACCCCGACCAACAGAATTGTTTCGACAGATAATTCTTAATGCATCTCAATCACTTAAGGATAACAACTTGAAATTCATATAACACCCACACATACTCCTTTACTGCACCTAAAAGATGCTATCCACGATCCTCACACTATTAGAATACCACTCTGATCCACTATTCCTACACAGATACACTGGGCCTCTAAGGTTCTAGCATAACAAAAGGTGATGCCCAGACTCAACTTTCAAGATCCTACAACAAACTTACCATATGAGATAGGGAAATCCTCGGGTGAAAACCCTACTATTCCACAATTAACCTACACTCAACCCTTAATATCGATAAATTATTTGGTTCCAAGACAATCATTCTATTTAAATCATATCCTTCCCAAGGATTATTCTACGAGAATAATATATCATCCAATATACCATAAACATCATGATATTTAAGACTTCCACAAAAACATTTACTAGACCACCACTATCCAGTTGCCATCACGCAACAAAGAAAACTTCGCAACTCAAATCGGTTACCCTTTTCTTAGAAGAAGAGGTCAGAAGAAATAAATTTCAGCACACAGAAAATCGCTATCATTCACAGTAGCCAAAAAGACCAAGAGAAAATAAATAGCAATGAGGTTGGAAAACACAAGATGAGATCACTTGTACCTCAAATACTTCTAGTACAACTCTTTCTTTTAACAAGAAATAATTTCCTTTGATTACAGCATCCCGCCAATTCCAACGAAAGATGTTTGAAGTCCATAACACATGGTTCAGATAAAAACCAATAAAAGTGTTCAACACACCGCTTTAGTCAAGGCAATAACGGCTACCACACAAGTCATAATGTCCAAAAAGATCCCAACCGCAAATCTCAAATCCTTTACTTTAATTAGTGTCATGGAACTAACAAATTCTTTTATTTATAAAACATTCAACACAATCACGACTACGTACCGTCAATTGTATTAACAAGATAAAATATTCGTTGCAAGAATAATCATATCCTCTTACTCCTTCATATTTTCCAAAAGGAACACCATAAATCCGTTCATCATAGTCTTATTATCTAAATAAGATTCCAACTATTTAATCTAGGAAAAATCTAGTGCATAAACCACCATATTAAAACAACGCTATTTAACAAGGTGATATTAGAACATGACATCCTCGCAAACATGCTAGTATAAATCTCTTATTACATTTTATACATTTAACTTCTTTCTGATGCTCAACTCTAATTTAGCAAAAATTAGGTGCACTTTAGCTATTACTGTCAATAATTGATTATTATTCTTCATCATCGTAGCATTAATGATCCTATCTCTGTTTTGCAATCGCAAAATAATTATGAGCACAGATTTAATATTCAGAAATTAGAACAAAATAAATTTAAACATAAATAATACCAGCTTAATAAGATAAGATTCCATATGTCAATACATCAGCCTTCATCTATTTCTTTATGCATGTTCTAATAATTTAGCATGGCAAAAGTTACATAAATTTAGCAGTTGTATATACTCATCAAGTATGGAAAAAGAGGACATATTAAAAGATTAATATTACTAAGGCAATATTCCAACAACTCCTTACTTAACCATCTCGAATGGTCAGATTAATTACTTAAGATCGATTAATCCAATCTATCCAACAAGTTGGGAAAATTAAACAACTACAATAATCAAAACAATTGTTTCTCATATTCCTTAATAACTGCATGAGTTCTAAACATGTATCGACAAATTCTTGGCCATAATTCTTCAAAAACTACAACAGGACAACATCATATCCATCAACCTCACTTCTAAGGATGTTAGTAGAAATGAATTATGTACCACGCCAATATTTCAACTTGATAATTCACAACTTATCAATGATTTACATAATTTCTAACTTCTACTTAGATACAACAAAACATCACAAAGGGTTTTAACACTTCTTTTTAGAGAAGAGGGGAATCAAACTTCGATAGTCGAAAAAACTCTAAAGTAATACATAGCGCCAAGACTTCCAACATAAAGCTTTGATTCATTTTCAAAATATCAAACAAATTAATGAGTCATGTTTTCCAGTAAGAAAGATAAAATAATATGAAAAACCAATCTCACTCATTAACAGCGCACACGAGCAGCAAAAATAACTCATCAATCAAAAGAAAACAACAATTACCTCAAAACGATTAAAGGCCTTTTGGCACCCAACAACTGCAATAAACCACTAACTCAAGAGAAATTCATCAACCGCAAAAGGCCAAGAATTGGCCAAAATCAACTCGAGGAAGATAACCACCTTTCTAAGAAACTCACACATGTCATCTGTAACGAAGTTGCCCGATGTAACTCCATCACTATCACTATACCACGAACGGTGGTATAAACTAGTAATACCCAAGACAATAACTACAACCTCTACATCTTTTCATTGACTATCCTCACTCATAACAGTCATAGAATCAAATCATAATCATACAAGATCATCTCATAACATAAATCATCAATACAACATGTCAAAAGCATAAATGCAATGCTTGACCCATCTCAACCTACTGTCCACCAGTGTGTCAATTTAATATTTCAATTACCACGGACCTAAAGCCCGCTCTGATAGCAACTGTAACACCCTAGGACCCATATTATCCTGAGATGCCACCAAACCACTCTGCAGCTAGCTAATTTACAAGATAACATAAACTAATAACAATTTCTAAATCATGATAAGCTAAGCGAAAGTATACTAAAGTAAGGTATTGAAACACTATTAATTAAATAACAACTACTAAAAAGTTTAACCAATTAAAACGAACTACTATCTAGCATTATTACTTTGAAACAAACATCAATAAGCGAAATAAATCTATGATTAAGACTACACAACTATTACAACATTAATCATGATATGATGTGTGACAATGATGTGCCGCTCTACCCTTCCCATGCATACTCGAGAATCACCTGGAGAGGGGGGAAAGCAAGAGTGAGATAAAAATCTCATCAAGCAAACTGTTTAACAAGCTAATTAAACTACAATGTTGTTAAGCATCATTATTCATTTTTCACAATGACCACAATTATAGTCTTAACCACATTTACTACTATCAATAGTAAATCATTAGCAAATAAATCTTAATTGACTACTTCACATCCTCAACCACTACCATAACCAATCAAAGTAAAGCATTAATATGTTTTACCTCACTATCTTTATTATTTCTCACATCCACAACTATTATCAAAAATTACCACAACAGAAAATAATCTCATGCCACAATCACAACCCCTACCATACCACAAGGGATGAACCACATTCCACAACCACATCCACATTTCTCATACCACAAGAGACTCTCATGAGCCAATTCCATATTACAACTACGAAGTTGCATTTGCTTGCAAAATAACTTCACCACAATACATTGCATAAGTATGCAAATGATCTTTCCACAATGCAATGCATATGAATGCGTATGCTCCACTACACCCTTACCCAATAAGATAAGAGTGTGCATCGTACTACGGCAATGTATGATGTTGTACCGGTACGGTCGCGGCTATAAGCGGTGACATCCACAATGCAAATGTCATGACATGATATGAATGTTATGATAATAATAAACCACAAGAATTTAATCACGAAGATCAACAACATAATGATCATGAATATTTTCTCATAATCCACATGTGTCTCATTGAGCACAATGCCACTGTTTCGTAAGATCATTACCACATAGACCACAATATATTCATCAAGAATGCTACCACCACAACTACAAATATTCACTAAGAATATTACCACCTATACCACCATATGTTCATAACGAATACTACCCCACAACTATATTCATTTCATCAAGAACAAATGCACATACTACCCCACAACTATATTCATTTCATCAAGAACAAATGCACATACCCATAATAAAACCATCAAGATCATAAACAGTTGAATTCTTAAAAATACTACCACATGGACCATATTGAGGAAACATGTAACAATGACATAGCACCTCTAATTAAGAGAATTAATTAATATGAAGGTAGAATGATTAACAAGTTAAACATGTAGCACAACCACTACGTTTACTTGTCTCTACCATTGAAGCGAAGCAATCACGTGAGTTCAGGAGAGCACAACCACTACGTTTACTTGTCTTTACCATTGAAGCGAAGCAATCATGTGAATTCAGGAGCAACACCACCTATTCAAAAGTACCTCTTAGCGTCTTAAGAAGTAAAGGCGACGCTAATCCCCAAAACACCACAACAACCCTCTCCGCTTAACGGTTCTATACTCTACCCGCTGCAACAACGCTACTAATTTTTTTGTATATTTAAGATAGCTAAACCTTTTGCAGAGGGGAATATATTTTTGGTTTCTTTACTCATTTTTCTTCACTTTTCATGTAGATCACATATTTTAATTTTGCTCAAAATAGAGAACATCCTCTGTTCTGACAGTCAGGACAGTCCAGTTCAAATGCTTCCCAACAACAGAGTAGGGCTCTAAAATTTTTGATTTTTATATAGTAGCTAGCTTACTCAATTCCCTACAAATTTCTCAATGGTGGCCCAAAATATAAAATTCATCTACTATCCCTAATTCCTATCTGAACAGCGGTCTGTCCCTGTCTGTAACCCTGACGGATAACGAGATTCTAGACCCTGGTATGTCTAAATTACGCATCCAAAAAATCTGAAAAAAATATAGCAAATGCGTATCATCATCCTCTATGTTTTTTCTTTTGGGAAGACCCTCGGGAAAAATCATCTTAGGGGTCTAAACTGCACAAACAGTAATACTGCACGATTGGATCTACAGACAGTCAACCAGGATTCTCTAATCGGGGGATTCGAAAATGCTAATCCCTACAAAACTTGGACCAAGAACCCTAAATTCAGCAGAAAATAGAGGGATTGGGGTGAGGGAGAGTTACCTAGGGGATTGGGATCACCCTCTTCTTCCTCTCCTTCTCCTTCCCTTCTCCTTATCTCTCTTCTTCTCCTTCCTCTTCCCTTCTTCCTTCTTCTCCTTCTTCTCCTTGTAGCAGCACTTGGGCAAACGGGAGGCGCAGGGAAGGAGGGGGGTGGTGGCTTGGGGGTGGGAAAAAGGGGGGACGGGCCAAGAGAGGGGGTTTATAAAGAGGGTGCTAGGGTGTTTGGGAGGGGGTACAGGCCCCCGTTTGGGCTGGCTGGCCCACCCCTCCGGACAGCCCAAAACCTCTTAATTAATTATTTTAATTCTCTTTTTATTATTTTAGACTATTCTGAAGAATTTATTTTCACCTCCCGCGATTTACTGAAAATCCGGGCGACTCCGCGATTAATTTAGAAACCGACGCCGAAACGACGTTCAGGATATTACAGTCCGAGCAAGAGTCCCTCGACTTCCATGCTTAAAAGCTGTGCGACATGCCGCCCTTTGCACCCGAGTACCTGCCGCCGTCTTCCCTCGCTGTGTGCCACCACCCTCTCACCGTGCTCGACGTCGAACCCGAGCTCGTCGTCGTCACCGAAAGCCACTACCCTTGGAACCAGCACCTCCGTACCGCTCATCGGTAAGTCGCGCCGCCGTCCCAAGCACCTCCCGTCCTCGTTGGTAAGCCGCACCGCCATCCTGAGCCCCTCCATTGTACTCCCGCACCGCGCTACCCATCAGGCCACGTGCCCGCGACGCGTCGGCCATTCGACGGTCCGATCTCCCTATCGCCACCGTCAATCTAGAACTAGATCAACGGTCAAGATCATACCACGTGTTCACCCCTCAGCCATCAGACCTCGCTGACATCAGCCCACACCTGTGCACTGCCGACGCTTCGTCTCCTCAATGCATCCGATCCACCCCGCGTCGAGAGACTAACACCTCGGGCCCACTTGTCAGAGGCACTGTGCGGCACAGTGACCCGTGAACCTAACCCGTCCGAGTCAGTGTCCTAGTTAGCATCCACGTCAGCCCTAGCCACCACATGGCACCACGCGTCAGTGCCACGTCAGCACCAACCAACCCAGATGCCACGTCAGCTGCCACATCAGCATGCCACGTGTTAATGCCACGTCAGCCCTAAGTGCCACGTGTCAGTGCCACGTCAGCCCTAGCCGCCGTGTCAGCACCGCCTCGTGTACACTGTTCCATGAACCGAGTCCACCGTGAATTTCCTGTATTTCTTTGGATTTAATTTTTCGAGAGCCCGTTCTTCTCCGTCCTAGCTCCGATTGACCCTGTTCTTTTTTTCTAAATTTATCTAAAATCGAGCTTTACGTATTGGTTCTAGTTTCAAGGTTTTTAGAGTTCACTTGAATTTTATTTGATTTTATTTTTGTTGTTTTGGTCGTTTTCTCTCTCGTGAGATCCCGTCTTCAAAGGAGCAGAAGCGCCGCTAGAAGATCCTGAGTTCCTCGCTGAGCCAATCCAAGGCAAGTCATGTCCTTTGATCATGTTGAACTTAGTTTTTAATCTATTATTTAATTATTTTATTTTAAATTATCTTGCATCGCTATTTTATTACAAACCTTTGTACTTGGTATTTACCATCCCAAATTGAATCATCCCTTCTTGATAATTTGAGTACCATAATGCCTTTGTCACCTTAGGTTGGGAAATTAACTAGTGATGTTATGTTAGATGTCACATGGGTGGTACGATTAGTATGCTTAGTCATGCTTATGTTGCGATGGGTTCATTATCACATGTGAATAATTAATTTGACATAATGTGGAAATCTCGCCTGAATAATATTAAGGACTTCACTTTGTGCGCTATTGATCAGAGCTTTACCGTGCAAACCACATGTCTAGTATGGGATAGACCTAGCTGATTAATTTGGGATATTTCAATTTCAATCTCGCCATTGTGATGAACATGGTTACTGATTTCCATGGGGCACAGGGGGGTGTGATGCGAAACTCTAGCGGGCGGGATTGAGTTGAGGTTGAACATTGTAGAGGCCTTGTTGTGATTTCCTTATATCGAGGCTAATCACATTGTGTGGGTACATTTATACAATCTCTGCAGAGTGTAAAACTATTCGAATAGCCATGTCCCCGGTTATGAACAATGCTCGGTGATTGTTGGATTGGTTATTGTTGGAAAGTGAATGGCTAGTTCACTGTTGTATTAGCATGTGGATGGGAGGTTCACAAGTGGCTTATTCAATTCCATTATTTATTTATTTATTATTGTTTCTCCTTAAAAGTTCGCTCCCAATCTAATTATCATATTTACTTTAAAATATCGTTTTATGCAAATTAACCTTTCAGCCATCCATTGGTAAGCCTTGCATATTACATTGCTTTCATTTGTTACAAACAACTTGCTGAGTACAAATATACTCACGGCTTTATGCCCACTGTTGCTCAGTTGAGGAGTTATACCAGCAGAAGGTACTAGTTGGAGAATACTTCAGCGACTTCGCGGATCAGGACTTCGCTCCTAAGTCAATTTCCTGTGGGCATGTCGAATGGCTTCCATGTCTATTTCTGTTTTCTGCTGCTAGATTTTAAGCCCTTTCGACTAGTGAGATTGTAAGTTTGGCCATAAGATCGTACTTTGATAATTATTAATATTTAAGTTTGCCTTTTATTTTAGCGTGTATATGGTTGATATTTCATATATATTCAACTGTGTGCACTAGTGTGATCTTGGACTAGTGCGGTATACACAGAGAGTCCGGCGTTACATATTCGGGTCTCGACAATCTACCCATCATGAACAAACGCCCTCTGCATGTGACCATGTACAGCCTGAGGTGATACAGGGTCGCCCGATCTTCTCGACGTAGGATGGATACTCGCGGGAGTCTTGATGAATCGCAATGATCCTCCAATGCTAATGCAAGGGATGAACACTCTTTAATCCGCCAAAATACACTCACGTCGATTTCGCCGACCACCAAGCGAAGATCTATTGTGCACCCAATTCCCAGCGGAAAGGTTGAATGATCTTGATTGAAGAACACTCCTAATTCCCTCACGGAATTTCAGCAGCAATGATAAACTCCAACAAAGTTTAATAGATTGATTATTCTCAAAGGTGTTCTGAGCCCTTAGGCTGCCAATATGATGTGACCACGCCACATACTCATACAACCAAAGCTCCCAAGAATAAACAAATGGTGAATTCGTTTCTTCGGTTTCAATTTATTTTAATTGAGAATATGATGCTATCTAAAGATGAAAATGTATTTTTGTCTAGCTGTATAAGGAGGATTGCATCAACGCTATGCGCTCGTGGTTGGGGTCCACCAAAAGGGAAGCCGACCAATATATCAAGACCAAGTCAACACCTTCTCCAACTCTTGCTCAAGGTCACCACGTTACTTTTAGATCAATTCAAGCAAGAGTTCAAATGGGACGCATTTTAGAATTCAATTCGGCCTGCGGATCAATTCGGAGTCAGCCTGATAGGTCGGACTTCAAATGTGTATAACTTTTGCATAAATACTCCGTTTGAGGTGTGCAAGTACAGCAAAGAAAGAAGAGCTCGTCCACTTTCCAATGGATTTGGCCCCACCTCCAAATTCGTTCTGTGCGCATTGGAATTACCAAAACAAGGGGACGCTGACTCAGCCTGATAGGTCCCACTTTAAATGCTCATAGATTTCGCATCAAGAGTCCAATTGGAATGTGTGAGTACAGCATGGAAAGCTTATTCCGTCCTCTTTACAACGGATCTGACCCCATCGAAAAATTCCTTTTGTGCGCGACGCAATCAACAAAACAATCTTCGGTTTTGGAAACAGAGATAGAATCAGCTATGATTTGAATACTTTCCATGTGTTGAGAACTTTCCATATGCAAGGACCTGCGTGTCCCTATAAATAGAGGCTCATTTGGCCATGTAACTCAGGCTTGTTTAGATTAGTTTTCCACCGTGAAACTTCGTCGTGTGTTCTTGTGTCGACTAGACCAACAACTGCGATTGCAGGCCTCAACCCCTTTGTGTTCTTCATTCATATTCGCAATATTCAGATTGCTCTTTATCTTGTTCTTGCTTGTTCTTCGATTGCTTGCAGGAATTGAACCTCGTGTTCAGGTCAACCGCGTTCTTGGCACGGTTGAACCTTGTGTTCAGGTCAACCGCGTTCTTGGCACGGTTGATAGCGACTAGGGTGTGGTGTAGCGATTGCAGGACGGACTTGGTCGTCTCGGTCAAGTAGCCTCTTCGTCAACGTCATATCAAATCGAATTTATCCTTCTCATCGGAAGATCGGGCCAACCCACTCATCAGTTGGTATCAGAGCACAGTTTGCCCGGTGAGATTATCCATTTAGATTTGTTTTTCATACCTATAACCAGAAAATTACCCTACAAAAAGAGTTATTTCCGCTGTCCAAACCCCGTTGTACCTTTCAATTTGTTAGTTTCGGTTTGCTAAATTGAATTTGTGTCCGTTTTAGCTTTGTCTTGTTGCTGGTCATATTCTTGGTCCCATAAAACACCAAAAACAAAAATCCCCACGTCCAACACCATCAAGAACCCTTCAAACTCTATTTCCGATTTTCGGCCAGAAGACTCCCTCTTGTGCAGCCGCCACCAAAAATAGCATAACTTTCGATTCATTGATCCTTTTTGAGTGAGACCACTTCCATTAGACTCCCAACTTCATTATCCATCTTCTTGCAAAATTTAGCTTCATTCCAATACTGCAAGTAAAAGATACATGCGGAGAAAGTTGACCCAAATTTCTGTTTTGAATCTGCAACAGTTTGCACTTGTGATTTTTGTGCGAATTTTTCTATCGGTTTTCAGAAGTTGGCCCCAAAAGAAAAGTTCTAGAAAAAGCCGTCAGTAAACGAGGAAAAAAAGAATCATCAAAAAAGAGGCAACTGACAAAAAGTTACGGCCAAAATACCGACAACTGGTCCAGTGGACAGAAATCTGACATTCTAATATTTTGGGTCAATAGTTGTGCTTTCCACTTCCAATTGCATTCAATTGAATTATCTTGTGTCTACCACTCTTATACTTTGATATCCACTTGTTTTAGCCTTCATCTATCCTTCTTTGATCAGCAACATAAGGCTAAGTGCTATATACGAACTATAATTCAATTCCATGCAATTTCTGAAATTAACCGATTGTTCTCCATTGCTACATATCTAGAGCCTTCCAAGCTACACCTACTACTAACTGTTACAGGCCTTGACGTACTGGTAATCGCTATACTCATCACTCAAGTCAAGACTATCACGAACCGACCACCGGTTGCACCACTGCTTGCTTTGGTAAGAATTTGTAAGAGCTTGGTAAGAGTTTGAGAGATGTGTGACTTGTCAAGCTCCACTTCCTAGTAGTTTATAGGGACTTACATAATTCTTGTGTATTTCCTTGTTTTTCTACTAACCATGACAGGTTCAAGATCACATAGTATGAATTTTCGTGAGACCAACAACGTGTTGGATCGGCTTAATAAGACCCTCACCACCATCAACAACAGAGTTGAGAACCTTGATAAACGTTCATCCCCAGCTACTCGACGTGCGCTGTTTCCTCTGAACCGTTCATCTCCAAATGACGATGATGATGCATTAACTAAAGTCAAGTATGCTTTTCCATTCTTTCTTTGGTAAACTTGATCCCGATGCCTATATTGGTGGGAGATAGTATTAGACAAAGAATTTGAATATTATGATTGGTCGGATAGGCAAAAGATTAGAGCTGCCACTAGTGTTTTCAGTGATAATGCAATAATTTGGTGGAAGTATCTTGGTAAACATGGTAGAGCACCCCAAACTTGGAATGCATTGAAGAAACTTTTGAGAGATGAATTTGTTCCTAAAAATCATGCCGATTATTTGCTAACTAGATTGCAACATTTAAGACAAGGTAGTAGAACTGTAAGAGAATACTATCATGAATTGAAAATTTATTTATTACGTTGTGGTTTTGAGGAACATGCTGAAACTACAGAGAATAGATTCTTATGTGGGCTTAATCAGGAAATTCTTGTTCACAAAGAATATAATTCTCTCTCTCATTTGTTTATACTTGCTTGTAAGATTGAGAGTCAGATTGAGAAAGAATTGAGAATACTTGATAATGGGACACATGAGAGCAAACATGTAGTTGTGCCTTCTTCTGTGACTAACAACTTGCAGCAAGTTGAGAACAATGCGGAAGAGAAGAATGAGTTACTTGAGCTACCGACTCCATTACTTGAGAAGGAAGATGAGATGAAGGATGCCCCTACATCATGTGAGGAGAGACAGAAAGGTACATATAATGGTGCTATCATCACTCATGGTGAGTATGCCTGTGAAGAACAACTATTGTCCACTGTTCATGCTACATTAGAGCAAAACATTGTGAAAAATAATTTTGATATACACATGTTTCAAGTACAAAATTCCAATTGCATTGATTTAAGTATTGATAATGAGTTGTGTGCTAATTTCTTACATATATCTTTGCCACAACCAGAAGTTAAAACTGATTCTTCTATTTTAATTTTAAATCCATATGCTGAAATAAATATGGTTTTGATTTTGTCAATATGCAATTGATCCATGCTATAGATAAGCTGAATGAGATTTCTTCTTCGCACACTTTCGGTTATATTGAGATTGATCATCCTTGTGAACTGAGTTGTCTAACAAAGAAGTTATTTGAGATTCCCAATTCGCTTTCATTATTTTGCTATAAATTTTACTTAATAGGCGAGTATGATGAAAAGAGAAATTATATGGTTCATCGAATTTGGATAAATTCAGAACTGAAAGGTTCAACTTTGGAGGAGGAACATAATCATGTAGAGAAAACTAATGGCACTAACCTTATTATTTCTAGTTTATCTACTGCTGTTTGTAAGCTACAGGAAACCTTTCAAGAATGGGAGTGTTGTGGGCTGCTTCCATACACCACAACCATTTCCCTATTTGCGCCGAAAAAGAATTTGCCTCTCATTGAGATCATCAATATCAAGTCCCAGTCCAATACAACCTTTTCTAAAGAATGGGAGCAAGATGAAGAACATACGCCATCTAGTGATAATACTACCAATCAGGTACAATCGTTTCTAAGAGAGTTCACTTTGTTTGATAAAGAACTTATGATATTACATAATACGAATTTGTTGCGTTCTTTGTCATGTACCGAGATTTATGATCAAGATCACGCAATACGTGAGACCACACATCTATTAAAACCGAGGACGGTTTTCTGTCAAGAAGGGGAGGATGATGTGACCACGCCACATACTCATACAACCAAAGCTCCCAAGAATAAACAAATGGTGAATTCGTTTCTTCGGTTTCAATTTATTTTAATTGAGAATATGATGCTATCTAAAGATGAAAATGTATTTTTGTCTAGCTGTATAAGGAGGATTGCATCAACGCTATGCGCTCGTGGTTGGGGTCCACCAAAAGGGAAGCCGACCAATATATCAAGACCAAGTCAACACCTTCTCCAACTCTTGCTCAAGGTCACCACGTTACTTTTAGATCAATTCAAGCAAGAGTTCAAATGGGACGCATTTTAGAATTCAATTCGGCCTGCGGATCAATTCGGAGTCAGCCTGATAGGTCGGACTTCAAATGTGTATAACTTTTGCATAAATACTCCGTTTGAGGTGTGCAAGTACAGCAAAGAAAGAAGAGCTCGTCCACTTTCCAATGGATTTGGCCCCACCTCCAAATTCGTTCTGTGCGCATTGGAATTACCAAAACAAGGGGACGCTGACTCAGCCTGATAGGTCCCACTTTAAATGCTCATAGATTTCGCATCAAGAGTCCAATTGGAATGTGTGAGTACAGCATGGAAAGCTTATTCCGTCCTCTTTACAACGGATCTGACCCCATCGAAAAATTCCTTTTGTGCGCGACGCAATCAACAAAACAATCTTCGGTTTTGGAAACAGAGATAGAATCAGCTATGATTTGAATACTTTCCATGTGTTGAGAACTTTCCATATGCAAGGACCTGCGTGTCCCTATAAATAGAGGCTCATTTGGCCATGTAACTCAGGCTTGTTTAGATTAGTTTTCCACCGTGAAACTTCGTCGTGTGTTCTTGTGTCGACTAGACCAACAACTGCGATTGCAGGCCTCAACCCCTTTGTGTTCTTCATTCATATTCGCAATATTCAGATTGCTCTTTATCTTGTTCTTGCTTGTTCTTCGATTGCTTGCAGGAATTGAACCTCGTGTTCAGGTCAACCGCGTTCTTGGCACGGTTGAACCTTGTGTTCAGGTCAACCGCGTTCTTGGCACGGTTGATAGCGACTAGGGTGTGGTGTAGCGATTGCAGGACGGACTTGGTCGTCTCGGTCAAGTAGCCTCTTCGTCAACGTCATATCAAATCGAATTTATCCTTCTCATCGGAAGATCGGGCCAACCCCCTCATCACAATACATGACTTATATAGGACCTTGGGATGTCCATAGGGTCCACAAACCTAGTACAACTCAACCCTATATGGTTTTAGATACGAACTCTCACAAAAAGGAAACTAGATTTTACAGTCATCACATTGTTTTGGCCATAGCTTTTGATCCGTGATGAATTTGGTGCTGGGACTAGATCCATTGCGTAGCCCTTGAAAATATCTTTCCAAGGAGTACAAGAACACCCAAATCGGACTCCGTTTGTGAAAGTTATGACCTTTTTAGTAAGTGCCTGTCAGACTGTCCCGAACCGAATCCGAATTGAATTCTGAGTTGAATCCGAGTTTGAATCCAATTGGCCTTATGGGAGATACGAATTGGGCTTAAAAATCTTATCCAAAACTTGTAGTTTAAGTCCTTGGGCTTCTCCCTTTTGCTCTCCCGCTGCATGAGCTTTCTTCCTTTATGTTTTTGGCACCTAATGTGGTTATCCTCTTCCTTTTGCTTCTCCATTGCTTTGCTATTGATAAACCTAAGAATGCACCATTTGATAACATGAGGTAGTATTCTATTCTTATGAATAACAATATTATATTTAATTTGGAATGGGTTCACCTGGCAATGTTTCATGCGGCTCAATAATTCTTTCCAGTTGAATAATATATTTAACTGAAAAGTACAAGATACGTGCATATCCGCATCATGAGGCCTCTCCGACCTTCTCTTCGATGTCACCATATGCACCTGATTTGCGTCGATAGGCCACCATATCAGCTCCCATGAAGACCACACCACGCATAGATCAATAGCGTGCCCAATGCTCTCTCGTGAAGAGTACATATGAGCATGACCACAAGACTAAATTGAAGGACATCAAGGCACCTCAAAAGCCCTAGAAATTCTTGCTAGGAATGTCATTGGTCCCAGACATGCTCTTACCCAGTGTTGGAATGGGTTGCATAAGTTTGCATACGGGGTACATTGGAGAGACCAACGAGATGAGGACACAACGCCCTACGGGTTTCATCGTCAAGTACACGGCGGGGCATTTTATCCACAAGCCAGGCTACTTCGTGGTGGGCTTCGACGACTTGTTCGATTTCTTCAACCTCGATGCCATTGATGTCTCATTTTTATGAGTATAATTATAGTCTAGATTCATGTCATACCGATAAATACTATAACCCCTTGCTTATGTATAGACACATGATGCTACAAGCTAGATAATGCCGAGAACCGGTGGGTTTCCTTGACCCACATTTGGTGTCCGAGCAAAGCATCCAACATAATGCATCCTACGTCCAGGATTACGTAACAAATAGATTGCGTGCTCATAATGACAAGGAGTACATACTTGTTACTATACTCATTGATTTGTACTTCATACGTAACACGAACTTAGTTTTAGGACTGTGGCAGCATACATGTATAAGTGGCATTAGATTCTAATTGTCATTGTACCAAAGTAGAACAAGGTAGTATACCATGATTTCCTAAACAAGATGAAGCAATAATTAATTAACAGGTAAACTTATTTCATCCATAGATAACTCTATGAACCCTTCGTTTGCAATTGCTGAGGGTAACTTTTTCGAATCACGTAGGTTGTTCGAGGCATATGTTGGCAGACGAGGGAGACACATGGAAGGGAGCGCAACACTATGACATGTGACGTAATTTTTGGTACCCGCTACTACACGATAGTCTTATATCATACTTTGTAATGATGCATCTCAATTGAACAAACCTATGTATGTAATTATATTTTTGCAGTGCCACTAGTAGCTATAGGGTAACAAATGTGGATTCTATCTTTGCAGCCATATGCATGAAATCATGGGTGCTAGGCCTAAGGATCTATAGGTTTGTGAATCTCGCAATAATTATTTTCTACTTATCAATATATATTACACATGAAGTTACCATCAAACAACACATGAAGTTATTGTCACCAGTTAGGCCAAAAGTTATCACTCATATAATAGAAAGTTATGGTCTATTAGATGTGAAGTTATCATCAATTACTTGCAATTGGTATAAAAAAATATGAATTTCACAGCGATGAAACATATTCAACATGGATCTTGTTTTATTAAGCTCGTAATGAATGATAACTTCACTCACTATGTATTTTGAGCGTTCGGCAGTAACTTCACTCGCTACCAATAGTAACTTTGTTCACAATGGATGATAACTTTCCATCATTGTGTACTGCGATCGTTCGGCAGTAACTTCACTCTCTACCGATAGTAACTTTGTTCATATGGATGATAACTTCATGTGTAATCTAGATTAACTTTCCGGTATAGGGTGGGTTGGTGGGACTTCACCATGGGGATGGTAACTTCATTCTATATAGATGATAACTTCATGTGTAACCGAAAGTAACTGCAGACATTATAGAAGATAACTTGATGTACATTCGATAATAACTTTACTATAATTAACAAACACTAGTAACTGAGCATGAGGTGGGATGGTGGAGCAGTTGGCTGGTTGGGTCAGTTAGGGGCACGTGCTTATTTTATACATGCGCACTGGTTAGTAATTATATATATGCTTACGACTTTACTCTTCCTAGCAATAGGGCATGAAAATCGCTTCAAGTACACTCCATATGAATGAATTCCGACGTTCAAGGATAGCTCGCCATCTTCTTAATGACAGAGGCCATTCATTAAAAAGGAGAGTTTCACTTGAATGGGGATGAATAAAATCTGTCATGTTTAGTGACAAACAATTTTTTTAGGTATCTACAAACATGTTGTAGTTGTATTATCAAACTTCATCTGTAATTAATCCATAAATTTGTGTATCTATGATATATCTATCAATTTATGATCGATATATGTTTATCTGTGATATCTATGTACTGTATGATATATCTGTGATATCTGTGTATTTAATTGTTTTCAGATGGCATGACTAGCATTTCTTGAGGCTATCTGAAAAACAGAAAAAATGTTAGGTATAGAACGAATTATCATAGACGGTTTTATGTTATGAACCGTCTGTGAAGCCCCCTATTATCACAAATGGCTACAACCAAAACCCGTATATGATATGTAGGACATCACAGACGGTTCCATGTACCAACTTATGATATGTCGACTATCACAGACGGATGATACATAGAACCGTTTGTGATGTCTGACATATCACATATGGGTTTTTTGTCATAGCCATATGTGATAGTCGGCTTTTACAGATGGTACACAAACCATATGTGATAACCACCTATTATCATGGACACGAAAATTCAGACAGTTCAGAAACCGTTTGTAGTTTTAGAACCTTTATGATGACCATTTGTGTTGTAGTGCTAGATATTAATAGTCTAGATGATTAGAACTCAAGACTACTATCTAAATTTTAAATTTCTAATTGTAAATTGTCTATGGAATACATAAGTTCAGAAGTACATCGAGTCATTTTAATTAATAAATTACAAACATTAATTGGAATTCGGAAACCATAAATCATAAACTCAAAGGGTGTCACACTTGAGTTAGCTTACCAAAGGGTAGGAGGAAGATTCACAGTTGTGCAATGTCCCTGCTTCCCATAATTCTTCACTGCCTCATAACTTCGCTATTTCCATGATATTCCAGTTGTCCAATAGATACAACATACTTTAGCTTGAGCAGGGAAACATAATTGTGCACATAAATTAGTTAACTCACTGTTCAAATCTCTACCAAAATGTGCTTTGCCAATTATCAAGTACAGGATCATCACCCTAGCCAACCAGACATCAATCGCTTGTGGCCTCATCCCTGGCTTCCCAAATCCCAATCCCTGCCTCCCCACCCACTTGGCCACTCCCCAAACGACCCAATGTCAGCATCGCCCCTACTCTCTCCTTAGGTTCCCCCTCAGTCCCTCTCCTTCCTGGCCTCCCTCTCTAGCTCAACTCCCCTTCCCTGCGCCCTTCCCCTATGTTGTTGCTTGTTGAGCCCCACCGCATCGCCTGTCTTGCCGGCGGTCCCCTCCTCCCGACTCGATTCCCACTCCCCCTACGTTGTTGCCTGCCAAGCTATCACTCGCTGTACCTACCTGTCGAGCCTCCTACCCCATCGGCTCCTAGATGCCTAGTGACCCACCGTCGGCGTCTCCTCTACTTGTCGCTGGCTCAGCTTCCCATGTGGCCGCGTGGCCCACATCAAATCTGTGTTAGGAACCCAGGAAGATCGAGTCCGAACAAGGGTACAAATCGTTGTATTTGTGGATCATTGAGAACTTATAGACTATGAACTACAGCTAGAACTAAGAACTACATACCAATTTGTCAGGAACCTGGAAAGATCGAGTTCGAATAAGGGTATAAATCGTTGTCTTTGTGATGATTAGAGAACTTACAGACTATGAACTATAGCTAGAATTAAGAACTACAACTACGCTATGAGGGCTAGGGTTTTGATATTTCATTATTTGAATCTAACAGTAGGGTACAAGCCTTTTATACAGGCTGAGAGCTTAAGCTCAATTAAGACAAGGATAATGAACAATGTTTTTGACAAAATGCCTAGTTTAGCCACTATAATACTAGTAAAACACATGTCGGCAGTTAGATGGAAATCCTGTGCTGAATCGGAACCCCTTCATTGTTAATTGAAGTCGGCAACGGCTTCCATAACTCTGACCACCATCTAATTCCACCGAATGCTTCAGATCTTCTTTCGAATAGTCTGAACGTTCAGTCCGAATGCCACCTTCATTAATAGCCATTGGATGTACATCAGACGGTAGCAGAAGGTAACATTTCAGATGGTCTGAACGCACCTTCATTAATAGTTGGTTGCACGATCCCCGTACCGCTTCAACATCTCACCTCAGACATCCCTGTGTACTACTTCAATTTGATCCCCAATCTAATAGAACTCATGGCCTGGCAATACTCTCTTCTTTAAAGACCCTTGTCCTCAAGAGTAGCTTGGATCGATCCTTGATTCAGACCCATTTCAAATAGATCTTTAGTCTTGACAACTCCCTTCCTCTTCAGATCCTTGTCATCAAGGATTGAAACTTGGAAATACTTTTTTGGTATGAAATCAGCATCTTCCCAGCTCGTAGCACTAACAGATAGATCCATCTACTGCACCAACCACTAGACCACACCTTAGCAGTACTTCCTAAATATCCCTTGCAAAACTCAGGGTATTGTTCATGTTTTCCAGGGCTGAAACCATTTCATCTCCATGATGGCATTTTGCTAAACCAATAGTTAACTCCCTCTATCTTTGTTGGGAACTTGAGTACACCAGAATCCCATGGTATAGTTGGCCTTACATTACCTGTACATTCCAATAATAGGGGTGACAAGCCCCATGATTGTGATTCTTTTGGATGCATCAAGAAAACGTTCTCAACTATTGTTGCTTCATGATGTGAGTGTAATTCAACAACGTAGAACCTTGCTTTTTTGCTTTCTGTAAACTCAAGCACAATAGGATCCTCAACATTCTTCAATATACATTTCTCCTTTACTCCAGAGTCTATTGTCAATTGCTCAATCAATTCCTGGCATTTGTAATCCTACTCATAACTATTTACCACTTCAGTTATCCACATAGGAATGGCAGTGATGATAGCTAAATTCTGCTCCAATTGATGTGCTCTTAACAAAGCATCTACCACTTTGTTCTCTCTCCCTTTCTTGTAGTCTTCTTTATAGTCATAACCCAAGAGCTTCACTAGCAATTGATGCTAAATACCCTCAGTTAACTTTTGCTTATGGATATACCTCAAACTCCTTGGGATAATGGGAATTGCATGGTCACCACTCTTTGGGGGTGGCGGCTCATTAGGTTCCTCGAAGATATCTTTATACTGAGATAGCAGGTTAATCAACTCCTCAGGGATTCCTCATGCTCTCTTGGTTGAACCTTGTTTCCATGAGCATATACTACAACTCCCATCACTCCCTTATCTACTACCTTTTGTAATTTATGAACTTCAGTCATGCACTTGGCAGAGGGTTGAATCTCATCAGTGAAAGTAACCAACTGCTAGCCATACCTGTTAATTGTGAATTTCCTTGTCCAAAGATCAAGACTAACAGGGCTATGTATGAATATCCAATCTGCTCCTAAGATCATGTCATAACCCTTTAATGGCAATACCTTCATATCAGACACAAACTTTTCTCCCTGCACTTCATATCGACATCCTTGACAAATAATGTTGCTTATTAGTTCCCCCCCACAATCAGCTATCATAACTTTCACAGCCAGGCTGTTTGTAAGTTGACAGTTAGCTCTTATGGTAATTTGAGGATTGATAAAAGTAGCACTACTACCACTATCCACCAGGGCAGTAGCTTTCAGTTCCCTTAATTGGACCATTAGCATGAATGCATTACAAGCAGAGATCATACCCTTATAGCATGCATAGAGATTTGAAGCACTATTTCCTTCTTGCTCTGGTTTTTG
Source organism: Melocanna baccifera (assembly GCA_036346265.1). Lineage (NCBI taxonomy): Eukaryota > Viridiplantae > Streptophyta > Magnoliopsida > Poales > Poaceae > Melocanna > Melocanna baccifera. The sequence goes on from CM070709.1 coordinate 9,405,165, forward strand.
GGACTGGAAGGTGGAGTGTTATAATGCCTTCCATCTCCATCATTCTCCTCTTTACTACTATCTTCCTCTTTGGTTTCACCATGAGTGATAGTAAATAGATGCTTCTCACTGAGCTTGCTCTTGTGTCAAGGAAACTAGGGTTCATGACACTTTCTACAATTTTCCATAATCTTTACCCGTCTTTGGTGGTATAATATATGGTCTTGGTTTTCCATCTCGGTCAAGTTCCTGATACTTGCAGTTCTAATTGTTCCTAGTATTACCGTTATCTCTATGGCATGTGTATTCTGTCTTCGATCTTTCTTCTAAAGGGATGTGACTGCTCAATTCTTCTTGCCATCCATATTGCTTCGATCATGTTTCTTGGTTTGTGACATTATAGGTGGTTTTGGTTATAATCCTGTAATCCAGCCACAAAAATACGAACATAGTATTCATCAGGCAATAATGGATTATCTCTTCTCACAAGACTCATAAGTTCTTCAAACTGATCCACATGTACATTGATTGATCTTGTTTGTTTCAACCATGCCAAGGTAGGGTAGCATGGTTGCATCCAGTACCTCTCCACCAATAAGTAGCTTTACCTTTTAGAAATGTTACAGCATAATTAGTCCTCTGACCCAATGGAATCCTAGCTGCATCAAAATGCTTCTTGGCCTTAGCAATCCATCCATCAGGATCTTCACCATCAAATTTAGAAAAATTGAGCTTTGGTGACTTCAAAAAAGCTTGCCCTCTATTGTTCTCTCTATATGCCCACCATTTTGGCCCAACTCAAGAAATTCCCCAAATGAAGGTGAATTAGGTGAAGTTGATATAGCAGTAGCCCAGTGCATGTTTCCTTATGGAGCTTCTACAGGATTCAAACTATTCCTATGCACATCACTATATTGAAGATCAATGTTTAGGTTGTAATGTACACTGAAATTGCTGACTACAGGAGCAGGTGGGGGGCTACTTCTATGAATGCTAGCCTGATTGACAACAACCTCACCCCTTACTGCTATAGGAGAGATAGAGTTTTGGTCGAAATTACCTTGGAAACTTGATTGATGATTCGAAATCTCCCCATGGTTATGTGCAAATACAATAAAATTTGACATCATTCCCATCAACTTGTCCATCTGCACTTGCATCACCTTTCTGACCTTCTTCCTGATTTTTCTTCAGTTCAACGATACTTCGCTTGAGTTCTTCCATGTCGACCATAGTCGCATATGAGACTTCCTCTTCCTCCGCTGCAGCAGGTAGTACAGGCCTCACCGTCTTGATTGCGCTAATCAGGATAGGGATTTTATTAAGCTAGAAGTAAACTAACTCAACCTGTCCGATCTGTACACTACCCTCACAGGTTTACCACAAGGGTTCTTCGATTCGTTCGGATCTCGAATTTTACAGGGAAACAATAAAGCGTTCCCAAACCTCCAAAAATGAACCAGCATCTTCCTTGAGGTTGTAGGATCGATGCTCTGATACCAATTTGTTAGGAACCCGGGAAGATCGAGTCCGAACAAGGGTACAGATCGTTGTCTTTGTGGATGATTAGAGAACTTACAGACTATGAACTACAGCTAGAACTAAGAACTACATACCAATTTGTCAGGGACCTGGGAAGATCGAGTCCGAACAAGGGTACATATCATTGTCTTTATGGATGATTAGAGAACTTACAGACTATGAACTACAGCTACGCTATGGCACCTAGGGTTTTGATATTTCATTCCTTGAATCTAATAGTAGGGTTACAAGCTTTTTATACAGGTTGAGAGCTTAAGCTCAATTAACACAAGGATATTGAATAGTGTTTATGACAAAATGCACAGTTTAGCCACTGTAATACTACTCAAATGCATGTCGACTGTTAGATGGAAATCCTGTGCTGAAGTGGAACCCCTTCATTGTTAATTGAACCCGACAATGGCTTCCATAACTCTGACCGCTGTCCGATCCTGTGCAACGCTTTAGATCATCTTTTGGATAGTCCAAATGTTCGGTCTGAACACCAACTTCATTAACAGCCATTGGATGTACATCGAACGACAGTAAAAGGTAACGTTTCGAATGGTCCCCGTACCGCTTCAACATCTCACCTCAGCCGTCCCTGTGTACCTGTTCAGTTTGGTCCCCAATCTAATAGAACTTATGGCCTAACAATCTTCCTCCCTAGCCATGGGCTGTCGCTCTAGGCAGGTAGGCTCCCTAGCCCTGCCCTACCCTTGGCGTTGACCTTCCCCACGGTGCCGGCTGCTACTCGACTCAGATGCACACTCTCCAGTCTCCACTTGAATCGATCGTTCCTTCTTTAATTTTGCATATGGAGTGGGGTGGGGCTAGGGTGAATTTGTTGCTAGTTGGGCATTGCGGACTCGTGGTTGTAGACCAATTACTTTTCTCAGCCCATTTTCTCTTGATCCCTTCTATTCTTCTTCTTCCTTTGCAGAGCTCATCTTCCAATTTCCATAGCCGCCAGTGGTGGGGTGGGGGTGGGAGGGGGCTGTTTATTGCCATCTTCGACGGAATATAGGCTAAAGCCTACCTGGTGGATTCACCCCACTACTAGAGGATTTAAACCTTTAAACTAGTGTGAGCGCTTGATGATGATCACCCATGTGCAAATGAATGGTATACTAGTTACCCATTGAGGTTGTGCTCATTTTGGCTTAAAGCCAGTTTCTACTTCTAACTTCTGTTTTTTTCACTATTCAGTAATTTTATCTTTTCTGGTTTTCTTATTTTTTGAGCTTTTTTACTTTTTCTTTTTTCCCGTATTTCTTTGCATTGTCCGTGATGGGCTAACATATTTTTTCTATTTTTATATTTTTTTAATTTAATTATACCAAATAAATCAACTCAATTACAGTAAAAAAATAAGCTAATTACAGTAAAAAAATTATAAGCCAACGCCAAACTGAGCGCTACCTAAAACCTTTTCCCTGGCATTCTTGTAGGAAAAGCATGGATGGGGAATTAGTGGCCGTGTGGATGGGCGACGCGGTTTCGATTTTGAAACCGGTAAATTCTTTTGTTGTTTCCTCTCTTCTTGCGGCCACGCATACCTTGGTGCTTTTCTTTTTTAGGGGCACGCAATTCTTCGCTCAGCGGCCTCTTTTTTGAACGTGGGAATTTACCTGTTGGGATAATAATAACTAATCCAGATCTAGTAATTAGATCCAAAGGCCAACATCCTAAACGGCAGCAATCGAATGGTCATTAGATTTTTGATGATGTGGCGCAATTAGAAGGCTGGTTTTCTGGCCAATAATACGAGAGAAACATTAAGATCACAACATATTACATACCTCGCTCCTACTTTATTAGAGAGATGTAAGTTGTGAACAGCTGCAGTCATTACATAGCATGATACTAAGCAGCGAGGTTTTAGCAGAGCGAGCGTCCTCCAAAAGATCCACCGTTAACAAGGATGTTTGCAAGTTGCAAGTTTTGGAAGCGCTGGTGTTAGGGCTAACGCCAAGGCACCAAGACACCAAGAAATGAGTATTGGTCTAGTCCGCGAAACGAGCGCAGCGCCACTCCGAAACATCCTCCAAAGTGTTCTAGCTATTTCTGCTGCAGGCAGGATTTAGCTTGTTTGTCTCACCTCATACTTGTGGCAAACGGGTTATCCTTAGAAACTGGCCTTTCCTCCGACCAAAGCTCCATGTTCAAATCACCGGTTCCCCAGTGCACCAAATATTTGCTAACTTGGCTGGGATCAAAACGATTTTACCAAACTCACCCCTGCACACTTGTCCACTAGCATCCATTACCATGAAAGTTTGCCAGAAGATGGAAAATAAAGTACAAGGATTACTAGAAATGTCCAGAAGGGCATGCTGAAAATGTTGATCTGGCAAAAAAAATACTTAGACCAGAGATGTCATTATTTTCTACATGCATTATTTTCTACATGCATAATAGTTTGCAAGGGTTATCAAATACATGACATCCGTGATAAGGATCGAGCTATCATAGGATGGTCATAAAGGTAGCAAAGGGGTCGGTACATAAACATTGTATAGGATTTACTATGAAACATGATGTGACCACGCCACATACTCATACAACCAAAACCCCCAAGAATAAACAAATGGTGAATTCGTTTCTTCGGTTTCAATTTATTTTAATTGAGAATATGATGCTATCTAAAGATGAAAATGTATTTTTGTCTAGCTGTATAAGGAGAATTGCATCAACGCTATGCGCTCGTGGTTGGGGTCCACCAAAGGAAGCCGACCAATATATCAAGACCACACCTTCCCCAACTCTTGCTCAAGGTCATCACGTTACTTTTGGATCAATTCAAGCAAGAGTTCAAGTGTGACACATTTTAGAATTCAATTCGCCTTCGGATCAATTCGGAGTCAGCCTGATAGGTCGGACTTCAAATGTGTATAACTATTGCATAAAAACTCCGTTTGTGGTGTGCAAGTACAGCAAAGAAAGAAGAGCTCGTCCACTTTCCAATGGATTTGGCCCCACCTCCAAATTAGTTCTGTGCGCATTGGAATCACCAAAGGAAGGCGACGCTGACTCAGCCTAACAGGTCCCACTTTAAATGCTCATAGATTTCGCATCAAGAGTCCAATTGGAATGTGTGAGTACAGCATGGAAAGCTTATTCCGTCCTCTTTACAACGGATCTGACCCCATCCAAAAATTCCTTTTGTGCGCGACGCAATCAACAAAACAATCTTCGGTTTTGGAAACAGAGATAGAATCAACTATGATTTGAATACTTTCCATGTGTTGAGAACTTTCCATATGCAAGGACCTGCGTGTCCCTATAAATAGAGGCTCATTTGGCCATGTAACTCAGGCTTGTTTAGATTAGTTTTTCTACCGTGAAACTTCGTCGTGTGTTCTTGTGTCGACTAGACCAACAACTGCGATTGCAGGCCTCAACCCCTTTGTGTTCTTCATTCATATATGCAATATTCAGATTGCTCTTTATCTTGTTCTTGCTTGTTCTTCGATTGCTTGCAGGAATTGAACCTCGTGTTCAGGTCAACCGCGTTCTTGGCACGGTTGATAGCGACTAGGGTGTGGTGTAGCGATTGCAGGACGGACTTGGTCGTCTCGGTCAAGTAGCCTCTTCGTCAACGTCATATCAAATCGAACTTATCCTTCTCATCGGAAGATCGGGACACTCCCTCATCAAAACATGCGTAGGAATATGAGCAAGATGTAATTGGCCCCTCCTATATAACAGAAGAGATATCTTTGGACCCCTTGATATGATTAGATTAAGAAAGTGCATGACCATACCGAATATGATTAAAGAGTCAATCACAACTGAATAATCCATCACGGGTTCGGGTAAGGATCGAGCTATCATAGGATGGTTCGCTTCTTGCCTTGAGTTCAATCTAGTATTGTGAGGCAAAGGGGTCGGTACATAAACATTGTATAGGATCGCCTGATATGATCTTTATGTATATTTGGGGATCGTTATATCCTGCTAGGGACCGCTACCAACCTATGAACCGAAAAGGAGTTTTCGGTCCATGGCCAAATGTACATGAACCTATAGGGTCACATACTTAATGGGCTGGAACGATAAGAGTCCGGATGATAGTTTTCAAGTGGGATTCGATCTCCACTCATATCGGATAAGGATCCGATTGGAGGCTATATAATGAGAGGTGCAGGGGCTGAGGCGACATCCCAAAAACCCTAGCCGCTATCTCTCATAACACCTGCCATGTGCGCTGGTGCTAACACAACGACGCACGGTGTTCCCTTTCTGGACGTATGGACCTCAGTAGAAGCGCTGCTACGACTGCGGTGCTGATCGGGACGATCGCAAGGAGGAGACGGTTGGCCGGAGGACGATCGACTACTTTCACCTCCACCGACGCGTTCTTCGTTGAATTGGCTGCTTCAACTGTACTTCCGCTGCACTGCGCTTTTAGTGGTAACGATCTATGATCTCTTACTTGCATGACTTCCTAGTTTACGCGGTAGAAATTTTAATTTACGCTAGTGTAGTCTACCCGTATCCCAACAATCTCTTGTTTTGAACCATTGATGGCCGTAAAAGCAACAACCACCTCAGTTGGGTGTATAAGAGTGAAAGTTGGATGAACTCCCAAACAGACCAACCTTAAGAGGAAAAACATACTTCAACGTGTCAAGATATTCTAGCGCTTCAAATAATCAATTATGATCAACAATTGGAAATTCGCTCAAAAATAATATCAACTCCTGTAGCTAAAATTGCTGAGTAGTAGAAACAAGCAGGAGAAAAATCCAAACCGGACAATCTATGATATAATAGAGTCTTAACAAATTTACTTTCCTGGCATCAGTACAATGCGTGGGAGCATTCAAGTGCGTCGTGTTCAAATTACATGAGTTGCACAATTCCTGATTAAGGATTTACCAAAGTAATTTGCTGAATAAAACTTAGCACTCACCTGGAAAACCCACCAGAACCAGCTCCGACGTTTCTTGCTTGAATGCTAGAGTCAATCTGGACGATCTTTGGGTTGTCTTTCAAATGGATATATGGCGCTGAAGAACCAGACCACCCCCAATATCTCCTTCCAACCAAAAAGATTCCTCCTCTCCTGATTGCTCAAGATGCCTCCTGTACTTTCCTAGTAACAGTTATATTGTGACCAAAACTGTAGCTAAGCGACAAACTATTAACCGACAGGCCAAAGGACATCAAGCAAAAATGAAAATTCAGTCCACAATGATGACTTTATCTTTACCTAATAACTTGGTAGTTTGTACTCTTCTGTGCAGCCAGCAGACCTATATTGAAGCCACTGGGAATCTGCAGAGATCAAGTATAAATGATACTTAAGCTAACAAGAAAATAATTATTGGATCTATTTACAATTCATTCGTAATCATCAAGGACACATAAGCTGTGCATCCACATTACTCAAACTTTGAAGTATCTCAGGACAACTTTAATATTACCCTTTTTCACTCATACGTACCGGCGGATCAAGAACAATTCAAGGCAATCTCTATTTCACAAATAGGATATCCGATCAGTACACAGAGATTACTAAACTAATGTGTCGGAACCGGATTTTATTAATCCAAATTCCTCTGTAATTTTTACATTATTCCCTGGATCAGTATCTAGTGCTCACAGATACATCACTGGATATCAATAACATATTAAGCAGAAGCATAATTAATACAGTAATAACTTACATGGGCCGATTGGACCGCAAAGTAGAGAATGCAGCAGCAGAAAATCTTCACACCAGTGGGACCCTCAGGACTTACCCACAGGCAGCCAACTGGGGTTTCGCGACCTATCCATGGCCTTCTTGAATACCAGCTCTGACGACCCTTTTGAAGCATAGCAGGGCCTCTTCATCTGTTCTTGACATACTGGAGGGTAATAAAGCAACAATGAGTACAAATTGTACTCAACAAGCCATCACACAGAATGCAACACTAATAACTATTATATGCAAGGCTGTGAATGAAGGCTTGAGGTTATTTTATTTGCTAAAGCAGCATTTCCAATACAATAGGTAAAATTTCTGAGACTTAGCAATTTTAACCAAAATGCAGTTATAAAGAGAGTGCAATGGTAATAATAGCATAGGTTACATCCACCTTTTACAGTGCATGGTTACCTCCACCAATGCTAATTTTGATTACTGGGCTGCATCCACCCTAATTATCGCTGGAGTACATCTCTCCAAGAAAAATCCAACAAAGTAGAGTACATCTCTCTACTTAGTTTTCATCCCGTCCGAAAAAGATTTTTGAAATAGAACTAACTCGAGGATGTTCCCATGTCCGCTCTTGACCGTGAGCACAGCTATTCGAATAGTTTTAGACTCTGCAGAGTTGCACATCTTTACCCACAAGAGATATCCCAATTGTTATATTCCGCACATTTCCTTAGACATGCAGATCAATCGGATTATCACATGACCTTTACAATGTATCTAGTAAAGGACTGCACTCGCTAAGGTTTCGTCTCCAAGTTGGCCCTTTGGGCCCCAGCGAGACCCCCTCTTGCGCCCGCCTCTGTCTAGCGACACGGCCACCTCCAAGACGCTTTGCGTCCAGCGAGGAAAATCATGCTTTCCGCCGAAGTGCATTCCTTTACTGGTAAGTACAAATTATTTAATCATGCCTACACTTTGCCAGCTTGTAGTCTGTACTGTTTTACATGGTGAGGTCAACACAGGATTCAGTCCTTAATTTGTCTAGACGGTGCTTACCACAAACCCCAATGTTACATCCACCAGCCACTCTCACAAACCGCCCAAACAGGTAAAGCAAGTCTTGAGGTTTTTAGAAGATAAGCGATACCAAGATATCAGTCATCTACGTCCAATGACTGCCCAAAATAATTTCACATATTTGAAGTAATGATAAGCCGGACAAGTGATTGCCCTAGCTTTGGACTCACTTGGCAGTACATATACTTAGCTAATAATAGCATTATAATCTAAGGCAACAAGGATTAGTTAAATCAAATGGTAAAGAATGTCATATTAATAATATTAGTAGCATAAAAGGGCAATATCTACCTTACATTTGATATAATTTGCATAACAAGTAAGCATGCATTTTGATAATTTGAAAGAATGTATCTTTTGTAAAATGTAGGATCAATATGATCAAAGTGATGACTTGTCTTGCTTATTTACCGTGGCCTTGTTTTGAAATCAAAGCCTGCTTAACCAGTCAGTCGAAATAAGTCTTGAATTCTCCCTCCACCGTAATTTGAATCCGCTTGAGCTTGTCATCTTCGAACTACAGCTTCTAATATGCGGTAACAAAAATGGAGAAACCAAATAAATCCAAATGCGGCAAAAGTCTAGTTTAAATTAATTGAACTTATTTTAATGTTGCTTATAAATTGAGAGTAAAGAGGAAGGGATTGGAACGGATTTTTAGTGAAGGAAGGATTTGGTTAGTTAGCTTTACCGTGAGGGAAAATTTTATGAATTAGAAGGAATCTGATTAAAGGACTACCCGTAGGATCCTTTCTGCTGGGTTCAAGATGTAGGGCTTGATCTTTTTCTTTATAACTTCTTTTATTTTATTTTATATTTAACAAGGAAGTTGAAAGAGTTAAACAGGACTTATGCATCTTTTAGAAAGAGTGCCTGGGAGAGTGATTTGCCAGATACTTACATTTTAAGTATTCCTCCCAGTTTAATTATAGTTTTGAGTTTTGGTTTATTTATCCAATTAAGATTTAGGAGCACATTAGAGATTCCCAAACTGGTTAAAGAGAATTGATGATGGCGATTTACGGAAAACATGAGTTATAATTTAATAAGATAAGATTGTACACAATCTTAAATACTGGAAGATAATTAGATTAATTGGGATGCAAAGTTATGTTTCGGCAATATATTTAGTCAAGGGTGCTACTTGCTCAAGAATTCATTTTATGCCCTTTTCTCTTGCAAGGTTTGGACTTTGCAGATGCATGAATAAAATTAACAATTTATTTTAGGTAGAGAGCAATGTTTCTTTATTTAGATTTAATAGCCTCTTATGCCAAAAGATGTTGGAAATATTTGCATCTTAAAGATGATATCGAAGATTAGACTTACAATTATTTTGTTTACAAATAGAAAGGAAGGCTTACTGGTTTAGCAAATGAACAATTTGTGCCTTAGTATTTTATGCACCAGAATGTAAGTTAATGAGCTTTATTTGCATTAGGAAACTTTAAATCCAAGGAGGGAGACAAAAATGGATAATAGGCAGATTGCTTGAGTTTTGAGGTAGGTTCGATAATGAGCTCTTGAGCTAGCGTTTGACAGTATTTAAGTGTTGACGAAAAGTGATAAAACTTGATTTGAGATGACAAGTAGATTTCATTTTTCTTTTAAATTCTTAAGCAGCTGGTAGGTGAGTTGACAAAATTGTTAGAGTCACTTCTTTAACATGCTTAGCTCAGAATATTTATTGTTGTTATTGGTCTATTTAACTGTCAATATTTAATCAATAAGAACATGCTGACAAATGGTTAATTTGGCCATGAGGTCTTTGTTTTAAAAAAATTTTCATACAAGGATAAATTGGCATTTGGTGGTTACCAGCATACTTATTTGATTTGAGATCACATTCTTATTTCAATAGAAGTCATGCACCAAGTTTCATTCATTCGTTTTATAGCATAACCTGCGGAGTCGAATTTCATACTTGCATTTTTATCCTACATAGTGCAGCTTTTAGAGGTAAATTTCAGGAGCTCACCATGCAAGAAAGATTACAAACATCCACCCCTTTTTGCCAGATAACAACTCATTTGGGGTCCACCTGTCATGCCAAAAGAGAGAATGAGTGAGGCAGAGGAGGGTGGGTGCTGGCCGAGGAAAAACAGGAAGGAAGCAGGTGCCAGGTTGGGAGTCGGCGGCACCAATGAGGAGTAGCTGGAAAGGCGTCGGCGTCGGCGGCCGTAGGGACTCCCCGAGCTAGTGCATGTACAAGAGGTGGAGGCGCAGCATGCGATGGGGCCCAAGGAGCTGGCGGTGGTGCTGGACAGCGACCTTGGTAGAGCTACGAGGCAACATCGATCAGGCGAAAGGAAAAGGAGAAAATGAGTGAGCACGAGCTGGAGGGTGACCAGTGGATCTCACCTGAGGCCACAGCTTGGCCGGAAAGTGCTGAGGTGGGCTGTCGGTGGAGGCCACGGGTGGTGCAGAGGGGCTACCGTGGGCGGAGAACTGTGGTTGTCAAGGGACCCGACAACGGTTGGAGCATGCTCAGGTCATCCTAGGGAAGCTCCGAACGCCGGTAATCGGTCGGAGAGGCAGCGGTGAGGGAGATCACCTGGTGGCCATGGAGCAATCGGAGGAAGGGGAAAAATAGTGCTTCGGTGTGGAAGAATGAGAAGTGAGGGCACGGTGAAGATGCGGGGAGCCTCGAGTTCCTTTAAAGACCACAGAGGGGAGGTGGCCGGTGGAGTTCAGTGAAGACGCTGCCGTGGTGGAGTAATGCCGAGGTGGTGGCACTTAAGCGGGGTGGCTGGTAGTTGGGAAATTGAAGACACACACAGGGCAAGGGAGTAACTCTGGTGCTAGCTCGACGACGCGACGGGGAGTAACACCAAGTGACGGCATGGCTAAGCGGAAGGAAGACCGACGTAGGGCTAGCAGAGGCGCGGCACGGGAGAGGAGCAGAGGGAAGCCAACGCTGTATTGAAGTCGAGAGGAGGGGAAGCCGATGCTGGTCTAGTACCAAGGCGCAGGCGTAGGCCGATTGTAGATGGCAGCAGAGAGGGGAGAGGAGTAACTCCGAGCTGCAGCTAGCTCTGCGGTAGGTTGCGGCGAGGTGATGTGACACGGAGAGCCAGGCGAGGCCGGTGGTAGGCGTACGGCATAGGGCCGAGCGAAACCAGGGGCGGCGGAAACCTGGGGTGGGGAGAGGCCTGATGGCGGCATGGGAGGACGCTGGGGCGGGCCGGAGTTGCTGCGCGGTGCCTGGGGCTGGGCCGCTGGTGGAGGCGCAGGGGCGACTGGGCCGAGGGAGAAGAAGAAACAGCGCTGCAAGGGGAGGAGGAGATGCTGGCGACAGCGCTAGAATGAGGAGGGGAGAAAGAAATCGGGGAGGAGGCAGGGGGTAAGGAGGTCAGCTGAATGGGCCAAGCGGGCCGAGAAGAAAAAGGGGCTAGGCCCAAGATTTCTTTTGGGATTTTCATAATTTGGGATTTTGCAATTTAATTACTTGATAGCTTATTTGAGTATGAAAGAGTTTGAAGTTTTAATTGTTAATTTGAACCTTGGAAATTTTAAACACTTAATTTCTTAGGAAGATTTGGATATCAAGATTCACAAAAGAAATTATGAGAATCCGGATCCAACTTTTGAAGACTTGGTTCGTGATTTTAGAAAATTTGTTTTCTTTAATTTGAATTTTTGCCACCGGAAATTCCAAATCAAGAACTTAAATAGACTAAATTTTGAAGTACACAGAAAAATCAAAAAAGATTTTCATTAATTTTACAAATACATTAGTCCCGACTTTTGGGATGTTACATAATGGGAGTCCATTAATCAAGCAACACAGACGAAGCATACCAGAAAGAAGATGTGTCATCGATATAATACGACCGCCAATGCATGGTACAACCTTAAGCAACCAGTCTCCCCTCTTCAAATCAACAGGTGTTTTCTTGAGCTCAGCACCTTCCTGTCCTGATGGTTCGTCTATATCAGGTATAGGCTGAATCATCTCTGTACAACCATCAGAAGATAGCAATGTAACCCGAGTTCAGACTATTTAACTACAGTAATAGTAATCACTTCCAGATCTGAAATATTAGAACCTTAGTGAAGGGGTAGGATAGATACGAGGTCATCACAGACGGTTTTCAACTACAAACCATATGTGATAGTCACTATCACAGACGGTTTATAGTCTATTTGTGATAATCAACTATCACAAACGGTTTGTAGTTAAAAACTATCTGTGATATTTTTTATTTTCTTAAATATATTTTTATTTATTGGCTAGTGATGCGGATACACATGTTGATGTTGATGTGACCACGCCACAAACCCATATGACCATAACTCCTAAGAATAAATAAAAGATGAATTTGTTTTTTCGGTTTCAAATTGTCTTAAATGAGAATATGATACTATCTAATGATGAGAACATCCTAGCTACTTCCACATCTAGTGTGCATGAGAATGTTCACGAAGCCGAACCTACAATACAAGGACCAATGACTCGAGTGCGAGCGCATCAACTTAACTATCAGGTGAATGCGTTCCTAACATTGCATACAAATCTTCCAAAGAATGGAATACTATTTAATCCTTGTGATGATTTAATTGTCCTAAGAAACCATGGAGAAAGACCACGCGAGCCCAAGTATACAAGTGAAACCGTCAAGCGCAAACCAAGTCCTTTTCACGAGTTCAATTCAGATTCGGCCCTCCTGACTGTGTCTACTTTAAACGGGCATAACCTTTTATCTAGGAGGAATCTTGAGGTTCATGAGTACTTTTTGGAAAGCTTTTGAAGTCTACCTTCAGATGGATCTGACCTCACCTCCAAATTTCTTCTATGCGAACTGCAATTACCAAAACAATTCGACGTTGTCTCAGCCTGACAGGACCAACTTTAAATACTCATAGATTTCGCATCAAGAGTCCATTTGGAATATGTGAGTACAACATGGAAAGATTATCTCGTTCTCTTTCCAATGGACCTAGCCCTATCTCAAAATTCCTTTTGTGCACAACGGAATCATCAAAAGAATCTTCGGTTTCAAAAATAGAGATAGAATTAGATCTTATTTGATTACTTTCCATGTGTTGAAAATTTTCCATAAGTAAAGGCCTGCGTGCCTCTATAAATAAAGGCTCCATTGGCCATGTAACATAGACCACCATTGGCCATTGGCTATCCGTGTCCACATCACTCAAATTAACTTGCTCAAGAGCCGAAAGAACACGATACAGCACCTTCCGATCTATATACCCCTTTCTTTTGTTCTTCTTTTTCTCCATCTCTTCTTCCTTCTCATTTTCTTCCTTTACAAATCTTGCAAGAAATTTTGGACATTTGAGACGAATATGATTGAGATCACCACACTCATAGCACCTTTGAGGACCAAAATTTCCTCTCTTCCTTGATCTCACATTCTGCAAAGCTCTTGTGAAATATGTAGAAAGAAGTGCCAAATCATCTTCCGAAAGTTGTTCTAGTTGTTCATCGATTAGTGAAGATAAAGAAGGCAAAGCATAGCTAGTGGAAGAATTATTACCATTAGACTTGCTAGATTGTGAAGCTAAATCAATTGATTTATTACCATTATTTTTTCTAGCAAAAACATCTAATTCATGAGTTTTCAATTTAGAATACAGCACATCTAATATAAGTGTACTCATGACAGTAGATTCTCTAATAAATGTAACCTTCATTTCCCATATAGACATATCTAATGCTTCAAGTAATTGACATGTATTTTCAACATCAGTATAAATAACATTAACAGCATGTAGGTTACTAAGAATTTTATTAAAATGAGCAAAAAAATCATCTATCGATTCACCAGGTTTCATCTCAAAGCGCATGTAATCCTTTTTGTACATATCTTGACGTACCTCTTTAATAGTAGATGAACTCTCATGATAATCACATAGTGCTTTCCATATCTCATATGTGGATTTAAGTTGCACAACACGATCAAAATCACTCCTTTCTAGTCCTTGAATTATCAGATTCCTCGCCTTGCTATTAACCTCCACTTGTGCCATGTTCACCGCTGTCACAGCATCGTTCTCGGGCACTTGATAAGGCTTATAGACCTTCTCCCATATTACAAAGCCTTGATCTTGAATATATGCCTCCATCTTCGCTTTCCAATACTGAAAATCAACACCATCGAAAATACAAGGTTTTGTGGAATACCTATCCATCGCCATGATTTCTAATCACCGGTTAAGATCAATTAGAAAAATAAACCTGCTCTGATACCACTTGTAGGATCGATTCACACTAAGATAAGCAATCAAAGGGGTGTGAATGATTGCGGAAGCTAAAAAATAAATTTTAAAACTCCCCTAATTAACTTTGCTAATCAAAACCTTGGTGTAACACATGCAAATGACAGCTCACTGTCCTTGACAAGATGTGTGAACAAATAGCAGAATAGCACTTATATAATACTAATTCAAGATTGGATTCTTTACTCCAAAACACTGGTACGCTACAAAACGTGTTTAGAACACCAACCGAAAAAACAGCCTTTCCCATGCTGATCACCTCTCCTTTTCTTGTTTAATCCAAAGCCACGGCCAACACTTTAATCAAAAGACTTGTGAATAAGTCAGAAGCTTATCCTATGCATGCATACTATGTAGATGTGAAACGAGAAGCCTCAACTGTTTTGGTTCTCACCCATGCATGCATGAAACAAGCAACGTAACGTACAAAAATAATTAGCCTTAATTAATTACCTCTAATTAACCCCACTGCCAACTCTCACGTTATCACAAGAAAACTTTTATCAAGAATCAATAGCAAACAAGCATGGAGACAAAGAGGAAGAAAACTTTCTTTCTGAATCAAAAGCAAGATAAAGAGATTTCAATCATACTTGACGTGATGCACTGCCGCACCTCAAAAATCACCGCTGCTCCCCTACTGCTTCTTTTCGCCAAACGCTGCAGGCTTGTTTTTTTTCTCACTGAACCAAAAAGCTGCCGGCCTTTCTTTGTTACGAAAAAAACAGCACGGCCAACAGGCTGTCGTGAACTGCTTATCTTTCGTACGAGACAAGTCGCAGCGCTGCTTCCTTTTCTTCCGCACGAGCTGCCTGCTACCTTTGATTAACTAGTCGCTTGGATTCCCTTCGAAATCACCACGGCGCTGCACTTTCTTTTGTTTGCCTTGGAACAAGTCGCCAATCTGTTAATGAAGCACTGCCTTTTTCCGGCCGAGAATCACCAACCAAACAGCCGCACACCACTAATGTGATTATCTACTCGCTGCTTCCTCCGTTCAAAACCACGGCCGCCTCTCACGTCTTCTACTACATAATACGGCAAGCCAAGAATCAAACCGACCACAATCTTTTTCTCCGAAAAGATCTGGCCACACCAAAAAGTCGTCCGTCTCTATTTTTTTCTCACGTTGCAGACAGCCATCGGAAAAGCTGCCGCCTCTCTCTATTTATACTCCTAAAATCCTCAACCTACTCCAATACATTATTAACCCTAATACAACTTATTTTGGACCTTTTCGTCTCGACCAGGCTTTTTAGCCTACTACTTTTAAGGGACCCAAAACCCTTCCTAACATGGGTTTTTTAATTCTTTTTACGCTTCCGATTTTTCCAACCTTCTACGTGTCGAAGCCTCAAGGACGGCACCTCCTGTATCTTCTCCACGCATCATCTCCATACACATTATTCTCTAGCCTGAACATCCCGCATGACATCCTTGACCAATAGGACCTCAGTTCCTCCCTGAACTTAGTCCCGAAACCTCAGTTCCACCGAACCTAATTTTAGTCCTGTCATCGACCATGTTTCGCCTCAAGCAACACATGCACATGAATAAATATGCAACCGCGTATGAGCACAAGTCCACGACTTGACTCAAATCAATCCGTACAATACCTCACAGAAGCGTATCATGCAACATACGACAATCCGTACACGCAACACATCATAAGTAATATCATAACCAACGTTAGCAATTATTCATCACCTAAAATATTCTAGACATGGCCACATGGTCTAACAGTCCTATAGTTTATATAGCCAAAAATTACCTCACAAAAAAGTCCAAACCGTAGTTTCGCATCTGTTATTTTTATGAGTTTTACTAAGTCTTGATCCATTAGAAATTTTGTTTACGTGCTGATCATCGTGTCTTTTTCGTAGCTTAATCGTTGCAAATCAATTTTCTTGAAAATATGCTAGTTGATCTTTCAATTAGCATCCAAAAAAAGAAGGTTCAATTCACCATTTGAATTCTTGTTCTTACTATCCACATAAGATCTTTGTGCATCTTGAAAGAATATCATATCTGAATATATCTGGATTTCTTTTTTTTTGTTTGATTCGATCGCATGAAACCCTAGTTGTCACAAGTTTGCGCTAAAAAGAATCCTAGTTGGACACATTCGGACAATCCGAGGTTTGTTGTTGTTTTGAATTCTGTGCGTCTGTTGAGGTTTTCACTTAAATCCTTTAACTCTTGAGACTAGTTTTTGATAATTGCTTTAGGGCTATTCTAGAATTATCTACATATTAGTGAATAACTTTGGACTTCCACAGAATCAAGAAACAACGAAACTCTAATTCGGCTTTAAGTCAAAAAAAAAAGCAAAGAAAAAGGCAGCCATTTTTTTTTTAAAAAAGAGAAGCCACGGCTTAAGCATACAAAAAGAAAAGAAAAGAAAGCATTGGCCGAATTTGGGTGAGTTAACCTTAGTCCATAAATTCAGATTGTGTATTTAAATTCTTTGAGCAATCTTATGCCCTTAAATTTATATTATTGCAATTGGCTAGCGTCTCTCCTAGTACATGATGCAAAACGAGCTAATATTTCTCAATTATTTATTTTAGCTCATTCCTTTGTTTGCATTGAGACACATTGATCATTGCGTGTGCGTTTATATACCTCACTTATATCTTATGGATCAGTACATAGGCAAGAGTTTTCTAGCTTGGATTATTACTTAATTTAATAACATCGTGAAATTCAGATTGTGTAGGATAAATACTTTCTAACCAAGATCCACTAAATATCCTTTGCCGTGTAATTGTGAGTCACTTTTAAATCCGTTTGATCATCACTTGCTATTGTAGCCACCATCAAGTGTAGGTTTCTTTTGACCTCAATTCATTTCAGAAAGGTAAGAACTTTACTTGGTGAGAAAAAAGTAAGATAGAGTGAACTCCATATATCGTATATATGTTGTGATATTTGTGCGATCTTTGTGCCACTAATCATGACAGGTGGAGACAATAATATGGGAGAGAAGCATACCCCGACGGATCATTTTCAATTCCAAGCTTCGAGGGGGACTTTGCGCAATGAGTTCACCGTCACTTCTTTCACCTTGAAATTACAACTCAAGGTAAAGACGAACAATTCTGCGCAAGATATGCGCATTGAATTTAATCATCAAATGAAATTGCTATGCTCGAATATCGTGAATAATATCGTACGGGCACTTCATCCACAACAAGCCGAAGATAGCTTTAGTCCTTTCTATGGTAGTGAAGATCCAGAGAAGTATCTTGAATAGGAATGGCGAATGGAGAAAATATTTAGATTTCAAAAGCTTCTCAAAGACCAAGAGGTGATGTGTGCCACTAGAGAATTTAAAGAGTATACTTATAGTTGGTGGCATCAACTATTTAGAAACGAATTCATTAAATCTTAGTCAGATTTGAAGGCACTCATGAGGAGAGAATTTTTACCATCCTATTATACACGGGGATTGCTTCGCTATTTGGAGAGTATCACACAAGAGAGTAATACTGTGCAAGAATATTATTTTGAGCTACAAGATGCATTACGTCGGGTCGGTGTCACTAGTGAACTACAAAAGAAGATATACTTCAAAACGTCGGGCCAGTATCACTAGTGAACTACAAAAGAAGATATACTTCAAAAGAGAATTGAATTCTAAGATCGCTGCTACACTTCAATATAAATATTTTGGTAGTGTACAAGATCTTGTGAATTATGCTATTGAAGAGGAGAAGAGACTTATGGAGAGACGTACATCACAGTTTTCTCTCTGTCCATACTTCAATTTTGCTTTCTCTACTAGTGTGACACATGAGAAGATGACCGAGCATGGGACTTTCATTCGGTCAAAAAGACATATAGTATTCCAAAGCTATATATAGCTCCTAAAATACACCACAATCCATATGAGAATGAGAGCCACATAGCCAAATTGAGTGAGAGTGATAAAAAAGAGTGAGCTGTGTGCTTCCACTATATATGAGGTTGAGAGCATCCAAATTAAAAGTGTGAAAGAGACACCAAAAGAAAAGAGAGAAGTAGAAGATAGACAAAGTGAGAATGAATCTGAAACTAATACATTAATCTCTACTTCTAGTATTGTTTCTCAAATTGTGTAGGTTGATATTAAAGATAATGAATTGAACATTCAACAATCGGCACCTTTGAAGGCAAATGTGGAGGACATAACCACGGAAGGGGATGATGAGCTTGCTGCCCCGTGTGTACATCTTAATAATTTCAAACCCTTAGCGCATATATTATCTGAGGAGGACAACAAAGGTAACAATATTGGTGTTGAATTTAAATGTGAAAAGGTGAGTAATTATGAGAATTTATGTGATAAACTGAAAATTCCATGTTCTGAAATTTCTATGCTCAATTTATATAATGTGGAATTGATTACTTATAAGGAAGTTCTTACTAGAATATCTCCAAATAATTCTTTATATCATATTGTGTTTGATGATCCTATAGAGCTATTTAGTGTGATTGATAATGTTGCTGAAATTTCATGTTCAAAATCATTAGTTAGAAACCATGCCTACCCATATAAGTTCAATTTGATTTGAGATTATGGTGTAGATGACAAATTTTACATTCACCGAATTTGCATTACATGTGATAAGCTTGCTGAATTGAAATTGCGTATTACAGATAAATAATCTTTTGTGCCATGTCATGATCACAGTAAAATGAATGTTAACAATAGTGTTTGTTGTTTAAAAAGATTTCTTACGCCTACTTGTTTACCTTTTAATGTGCAAGCATGTAAAAATACTCAGAGTAGCGCAGTTGAAGCATGGAAAAGACTCAAAATTTTATTCCCTATATCTGAACAACTAAATATGATATTGCCCATTAATGAACTATTTATAACCTTAGAAAAGTCGATGATGACTTTTTCTTACGGGAGGGGGAATGTTGTGACAAATAATATTGCAATGCAATCTTTTGGTCGCTGCTATATTCATCAGTTTGTGCAAGATAATGGGAATGATATAACAATTGATACATACATATACCATGCATCTGTGTTGTTCTTTTCATTTACTACACCTTTAGAAGTTCATGATAAGATACACTGAACAAATATTGACGACAAATATATATACCATACATACACGTTGTATTCCTCGTTTAGTATAATTTTAGGCTATCAAAGCAAAGGATGGCTTTTTTTTGTAGAAGAGGAGGATGATACAGATAAACATATTGATGTTGATGTGAGCACGCCACAAACGCATACGACCATAACTCTCAAGAATAAACAAAATGTGAATTCATTTCTTAGGTTTCAAATTGTCTTAAATAAGAATATGATGCTATCTAATGATGGGGACATCCCAGCTATTTCCACATCTAGTGTGCACGAGAATGTTCACGAAGCCGAACCTATGATACAAGGACAAATGACTCGAGCACGAGCACGTCAACTTAACTATCAGGTGAATGAGTTCCTAACTTTGCATACAAATGTTCTAAATAATAAAATACTATTTAATCCTTGTGATGATTTAATTGTCTTTAGAAACCATGGAGAAGGATCACGCGAGTCCAAGTATACAAGTGAAACCATCAAGCACAAACCAAGTCATGTTCACGAGTTTGACTCAGATTCGGCCCTCCTGACAGTGTCTACTTCAAGCAGGCAAAACCATTTATCTAGGAGGAATCTCGAGGTCCATAAGTATATGATGAAAAGATTTTGAAGTCTACTTTCAGATGGATCTAGCCCTAACTCCAAATTCTATCTGTGCGCACTGCAATTACCAAAACAATCCGACGATGTCTCAGCCTGACAGGACCAACCTTAAATACTCATAGATTTCGCATCAAGAGTCTATTTAGAATGTGTGAGTATAACATAGAAAGCTTATCTTGTCCTCTTTACAACGGATCTGGCTCTATCCTAAAATTCCTTTTGTGCGCGACGAAATCATTAAAACAATCTTCGGTTTCAGAAATAGAGATAGAATCAGATCTAATTTGATTATTTTTCATGTGTTGAAAACTTTCCATAAGTAAGGGTATGTGTGCCCATATAAATAGAGGCTCCATTGGTCATGTAACACAGACCACCTTTGAGAAAAATCAATTTATGAGAGTTCTTGCTCAAGTTCCTTTTTATTGCCGAAATTCCAAGGAGAATTAGGCGTGTTCCTCAATTAAGATCGTTCAGCCTTTCTGCTGGGAATTGGGTGTATAATAGATCTTCGCTTGGTGATCAGCGAAATCAACGCGAGTGTATTTTGGCAGATTAAAGAGTGTTCATCCCTTGTATTGGAATTGAAGGATCATTGCGATTCATCAAGACTCCTGTGAGTATCCATCCTATGTCGAGAAGATCGGCCGAGCCCGTATCAGCTAGCCTCAAGAATTGCTAGCTATGCCCTCTGAAACAAGCAGATCAATACATATATACATCCAATTCATATCTCAATTTATTCATAAACAAAAATATCCATTTCGTAAATCAATTAATTGAAATAAAATAAAATATCTATTAACAAATACACATGTACAAGTAAGGTCAATTTTATCCCAAACAAATTCATTCTAAATTATGGAACTCTCCATCTAATTTTATAAGTTTAGACACAAAAAAGAATGCACACTCTTCTCGAATTTGTGCAAGGTCAGTATATTCTAACACAGTTGAGCGATGGACACACCCTATCGATAGGAATATCAATATCGTGTGTACATATATAACTTGATAAGTATAAAATAATTATTGCAAGATTGACAAACCTTAGAATCAACGATCTTTGAGGAATCGAGTAGTAGTTGCTTATGGCAGTAAACATAGAATCCACAGGTGTTGCCCGGCAGCTGCTGATGGCACTGCAAAAATAAAATTTGTTAATTCGAGAGGCATTACTTCTAAGTGTTATATAGGATTAATGTGTACTAGCGAATACCAAAAAATTTTGAATATATCGTAGGGCGTTGGCCCCTTCCGTCGAGCCATGTATCTCTGCAACGTACATGATGAATGACCTACATGATTCTAAAAAGTTTGCCTTAGTCATTCGAAAGGAAAGAAAGAGTACAATACGGTTATGTATGAAGAAAATGTATTTACCTATCGATTAATCGGCTGATTACTATGAAGTCGGTTTTGTTCTTCATTAGAGAATCAAGGTATATTATCTTATTTTATTTTGGTATAATTACAATTAAAATCCAGTGGAACCTACATAGGTATGTCGGCTGCTGTCATTAAATCTAATCTCGTGTTGCTTATAAAGTAGAAATCAACAAGTATAGCCACTAGTGCAACACTTACCCCTGGTTGTAGGGCATAAGTACAAATTTCTTATTGCAGTGAGACACAAATGATGTTGCAATGTAACTTCGACAAAGGATGCATCCTCATTGATAGTATCTATGGCGATCAAGCGTGGGTCCAGGAAACCAATTGGTGATTTGGATAATTTGGCTTCAGCAACCATGTATCTATCTATATATATATATATATACACACACACAAAAGCAACAAATTATATATATGATATTTATCGGTATTATATGAACGGAGACTGTGTTGTACACACTTACAACGTCCAGCATCGAACAAGTAAGACCTTGAGAAAGTTGAGCGTGAAGAGATCAAATAAATCCTTCAAGGTCACTGCGAAGACACAATCATAAACTTCATGCTAGAAATGACGTGGCCTGAATTTGACAGTGAGACCCGAGCGCCGTTGTCCCTGTGGTTTATTGGCCTGTTCTATATACCATGAGTGTAATCTCTGGCAACTAAGTCCTAGGGTTTGAAGACGCTCTGTCGGGATGATCATTGGCTCGTCTAGCACGAATTTGCAGGCCAACAACAGGTAGGGGATATCACCATCGATCTTCTTTGATTTGCCCCTACTGCCTCGGCTGTAGGTCGACTTCATGGTAGTCGACTTCATTAATTAACAAATAGTTGGAGGTTAAATTTTTTTGTGATTATTTGCACATGGTTTTCCTATCATCATACGTGTACATTTGACATCATCTTGCCATGCTATGCATATTGTCATCCAAGCTAGGAACATGGACAACCAAAGGTAAAAGAACAAAAACAAAAAAGATGCCCCTGCATGTTAGTAACAGTAATACAGTAAATTATATAACGCATTCTCAATGTAACAGGGATTAAAGAATCGAGAGAGAAACCATCAAGAACCAAACCAGAGATCAGAAAGGAGGGCTCGGGGGAGGAGGGTGCCGGGCTTGCAGGGGAGGAGGGCGCTGGAGTCGGGGGAGGAGGGCACAGGGCTCGCGGGGGAAGAGGGCGCCTGAGTCAAGGGAGGCGGCAACAAGCTCGGGGAAGGAGGAGGGCACCGGGCTCGGGAACCAAAGGCAGCGACGGCCTCGGGAGAGCAGCAACATTAAGTCTGAGTGCTACTGGTTGGTGTAGCTAATAACTCCAGTATGTACAAAAAAATCCAAGCTGTAGGCATATATATAGAGGCTTATTACAGATGGTTCTATTTTAGAATCGTCTGTGATATTTCTTATCACAGACGATTCTGAAACAGAACCGTCTGTGAATATTTATTATCACAGATGGTTCTACTTTAGAACTGCCTGTGAATATTTTTATTATAGATGGTTTAAAAATAGAACCGTCTGTAATATCCAAGCCTCCCTCAAAAGTTCTCCAGCCAAAACAACAATAGAAGTTGTTCCATCACCAACTTCATCATCTTGAATTGTGTTTTTCTTTACAACAGGCTAATGAAGATAAATATACATAAATGTAAATTCACATATGTATGACTCATTCTCATATACATAAATGCAAATTCACCTATATCATTGACTTCATCGACGATGTCATCCGGTGGCATATCATTGACTTCGCTATGACTGGTCCAACACGTATACCTCTTTTTGAAACCCCTCCAAATCAAGTGTGCTTTAATCTGCTCTTGGTTCTTAAACATCTTTAAATTCTCACAGTCAATACATGGACAGTACATATATTCCACCCCCTTATTCAACATATGCTTCTCGGTAGCTCTTGTAAAAGTAGACACGCCATTAATGTACTCTTTACTCACACGGTTCGCGGTATACATCCAGCTTCAGTCCTATATTATGCATATATATATATAACAATTTAGTATTAAATTAATTAATTAGTATACTACGTATATACCACATGTATTGAGGATTTGCTAGCTCAATATTAACACAGCAGCTATTTTCCTAATGGGGAACCAATTATAACCGATAATTTTGACAAATAGTATACTACTGATCATGTATAGCCAAGTAGATGCAAATCATCTTCAATAACAGTCATCGAAAGTTAGATCCAAATTTTGATGCAACAAAAATAAATTTCATTACTAACCATATCTAAGGCAACCAAAAACTTAATGAATCTTCAATCTCTCCTGCCAAAGAGCTACCCTCCTTCTACCAAATTAAATGGCTTCAAATCCTTGCCTTTAGGTGCGCGCAGCACCGGCCTAGATCAAGATCGAATTGAAGACAGAGGCCACGGTTCTGAGTGGCGCAATTAATACAGGCGGATTATCACAAACGGTTTTTAATAAAAACCGTCTGTGATGAGCTGATTATCACAGACAGTTTTTAATAAAAATCAATTAAAACTCATCTGTGATAATTCATAGATTATCACATGCAGTTCAAACTAAAAATCATTTGTGATATTTGTAGTATCACAGACGGTTCATGGAAAAAAATCGTCTGTGATACTTCACGACAGTTTTTGCCATGAACCGTCTGTGATATTTGATTATTATAGACGGTTTCACGAAACCGTATGTAATATATATAGTATTACAGACGGTTTTAATTTAGAGATTGTCTGTGTTGTTGCTGTTGGTAAAATAAAACCATTGTGACAATATACATTACAAACGGTTTCGTGAAATCGTCTGTAATGTTGTGTTTAGTAATAGGGTTCCTGTAGTTGTGGGAAATAGCACGAGATGATTGACCCCGCCCTGGGGACGACTTCCCGATACCGAGGTGATGAAGTCTGTCCAGGTGGCGTTGCTCTGTGTGCAAGACAGCGCAGACGACCGGCCCAACATGTCCGATGTCGTCGCAATGCTCGGCAGCGAGGGGCTGACGCTGCTAGAGCCCAGGCAGCCGACGTACTTCAACGTGAGGATCTCAAGCTTCGCAGTGTCGACAAGTTCTTTTAATGAGTCGTACCGCATCAGCAACATCACCTTAACGGATCAGGACGGCAGATAGAAGGTCCAAGTGTAGGTAGTTAATCTCGCTCGGTTGATTAATTTGTACTAGCTTGGTTGTAACATCCCAAAAGTGCGATTTGCAAAATTAATAAAAATCTTTTCTTATTTGTGTTGAATTCTAAATTTTGTTTATTTGAGTCCTTGATTGGAATTTTCTGGTGGTAAAAATTCAATTAAGAAAACCAGGATCTCGAAAATCCGGAACTAAGTTCCCAAAAATTTAAAATCCGAAAGATCTCAAATTCTTTCGGTTAAATCTCAAATCGGAATCCTTGAAGATTTAAAAAATTTTCACCAACAATTCAAAACTGGGTATTCAAAATTTTGGAAATCCTAAATCCAAATTTAACTCCAAAATTTAACCTTTCATTTAACCTTGTCCTTTGCAATATTTAACATCTGATTAAAAACATCAGGGTCCAAAGTTCAAAATATCATTTAGATGTTGTCCTTCAAATTTCTGTATACTAAATTATTTTTAACAAGAAATTGTATTTGCTAAAATCTCAAAATCAGAAAAACTTCCTTGGGCCTCAGCCCCATTTCTTTTTCTGGCCCCTGGCCCATTCGGCGCACCTTCCTCTTTCCCCTATGCCCGATCCCCTCTTTCCACTCGGCTCCCTTCCTACCACCGCCGCCAGGTTCTTCCTCCTCCCCTCTTCTTTCTTCGGCTCCCCTCTTCCCTGTCGATTTGCCCGGCCCAGCGCTCCTCCTCCCAGCTGAATCGGTGCGCCATCCCTCTCTATCCTCCCCTCGCCCTGGTCGCAACAGTCGTCGGCCCGGCCCTTGCCTCACCTTCCCCGGCAGCCCAGCCCCCAAGCGCCGCCCACGCGCATGAGCACCCCGTGCGCCAAGCCCAGCCCAAGCCGCGCTTGGCGTTCTTCCGCCTCACCCAGGTTTGCGTGTCGCCCCTGGCTTTCCAGTCACTTCACGCCGGCGCAACCTACTGCTGAGCTAGCTGTGCCCCGGTTTCATTACTCCCCGTCGCATCGCCGAGCTGGTGCCATCAGCCTAGTCGCCGACCTCGCCTGCATCCGCCGCGCAGCAATTACTCCTCAGTAACCCCGCCTGGTGTTACTTCACTTCAACTGGGCCTTCAATGCTCCCAACGACCACCCCCTCGTCGGTCACAAAGGGACTCAAGCCTGCTCGCACCTCCCCAGACCCTACCCTTTTCCGCAGCAAACCATTTGCCCCGTCGTGCGCCCCTGAGTGCTTTTCGCCTCTCCCCGAGGGCAATGGAAGTTCGGCTGTCAAGCTCTGCCACGGTGGCCACTCCCCTTCAGTCTGGCCGACATCGCCCCACCGCCGCCATCTCCCCCATGATCGGTCCCCCTCCAATTCACTGCGGAGGGAGCAATCCACCACACCCTGAAATTACCCCGGTAGCCAGCTGGCACTCTCCCCTATGGTGCAGCCTCTCCGCGGGTACCTCCCCTGCGCCGCCTACAGCCATCGCCGCTAGGCTGCTCCCGTGCCACTTCAGCCAAGCCACCGCCACAGGTAAGACCTGCTTGCCTCCCCTCTTACTCCTGCTCACTCACCTCCTCTTCATTCTTTCTTCAGACGGCGTCGCCTCGCAGCTACACCAAGGCCACCGTTCAGCGCCGCCGTTGGCTCGCGTGGCCCTGTCCCCTGTTGCGCCACTATTCCCAGTGGTATCGTCGCTTCGGGAGCGTCCCAGTTCATCAACTCCGGCCAACCTTCCCCGGCAACACCACCGGCAGCTAGGCGCCAAGCCCGCCGCTGTCAACCAACCGAGCCTGATTACTCGGCCACCTCTGAGTCGTGCCAATTGCAGGGCCCTTCCTTCTCTCGGTTTATGACCAGTGGGGCCTAGCTAAGTACAGGTTTACATGATGTTTGTATATACCTGACATCCTTTATGCTTGTATAATTTTCCGAAATGTATGCACCGCATATCGTGATTGTTCTTTTGACCAAACCAGATTATTGAACTAATCTTCATGTAAAGGCTAATAAATATTAAGTTTAATCTATCTCTATAATGGAAAAGTGCTGTTTTAATATTTCAAGTAATTAGCCTAAATCTAGAGAAGAGAATGTTTTGACAAAAATTTATTTGTGAAACTAAACTAGATGTTAAGCAATTAAGAATACAATAGTAGTTAACCTTGTTTAAGTCTCAAGGCAACTAATGAAGTCATCAGAGGCAAGATTTTAAATCAGGCGAAAAGTTAATATAGATTCACTAAAATACCTTGCGGTATTGTAAGCTAGATCAAAAGAAGTTGTTTGTGAATTTTGAACATCTGCTCAAAACCCTTGTTCAGAAATAATAATATCAAGGACCATCATCTCATGACAACTCTACTTTTGTCTTGAGCATATTTCTTCTAAGGCAAACATTAGCTCAATAACTTAACTATAATCTTGTGCTCACAAAATGTCAAGAACAGATCATTCATTTCTTAAATCAAAAGACTCTTTTCTTAAGAGCATTGTAAATCAAATCCTTAATAAAATCCAAAGCTTCAAACTTCTTTCGATTAAAAGTAAAGGATTATTACTCTTTACCTCCAATACCTAACTTCAGGATAATTTTAATATGCATCCTATCAGCAAGACTTGCAGAAGAAAGAGCATGAGATAATAATTATTGAGTAAATATCACTCTTGACTAAAAATCTTGCCAAAACCTATCCTTGCATCCAAAATGATTTATTTATCCTCCAGTAATTAAGAATAGTTAATTGTGTGCAATCTCATCAACAAAAACCCTATTAAAACTTATTCCGCATTTTCGTTAAAACTCAACTCTTGATCTTCTTGAATAGATCTGTTAATCACCAAAATGATTAACTTGATTCCTAAGCATAATTAAATAAATAACCAACTCCAAACTGCAATTAAATTGGGAAAAATACATGCATCCAAGTACCTGGTAAATCATCTTCCCTGGTAATCTTTCTAAAGATACATAAGTCCAACTTAACTCATGGAACTTCCTGGATACATATAAAATAGTATATAATAGGTTATAAATAAGAAATCAAGTCCTTTATCCTGAACCCAGCAAAAAGATCCTGCGGGTAATTCTTTATTCAACTCCGTTAGTTATAAAATTTTCCCTCACGGTAAAGCTAATTGATCAACTCCTTCTTACCAAATAAATCCATTCCGATCGCTCCCCCTCTCCTCTCAATTTGTAAACGACATTGAATAAAGTCAATTAATTTAAACCGATTTTGCCGCTATTGGATTTATTTGGGTTTTTCGTTTTGTTACCGCGTATTAGAAGCTGTCGTATGAAGACGACGAGCTCAAGCGCATTCAAACTTCGGTGAAGGGAGAATTCAAGGATATAACTGACTAGTTAAGCAAGCTTTGTTTTAAATCAAGGCTACGGTAATAATCAAGGCAAGTCATCACTTTGATCATATTGATCCCATGTTTTACAAAAGTATGTTCTTTTAAAATTATCAAAATGCATGCTTAATCTTGCTATACAAATGTATATCAAATGTAAGGTAGATATTGCCCTTTTATGATACCAGTATTATTATTATGACATTCTTTACCAATTGATTCAACTGATCATTGTCGCCTTAGATAATAATACTAATATCATTAGCTAAGTTATAATTACAGCCAAATGAGTCTAAAGCTAGGACATTCAATTGTCCGACTTATCATTACTTCAAACAGTAAAAATTGGTTTTGGGCAGTCATTGGATGTAGGTGACTGATAAGTTGGTACAGTTTATCTTATGCTTCTCAAAACCCTCAAAATTGCTTACCTGTCCGGGCGGATGGTAAGAGTGGTTGGTGTGGATGTAGTACGAGAATTTGTGGTTGTGTTAAGCACCGTCTGGACGACTTAAGGACTTAATCTTGTATGACCTCTCCATGTAAAACAGTACAACCACAAGCTGGCAAAGTGTTGGCATGACTAAATAATTTGTACTCGTCAGTAACTGAATGCATTTCGGGGGAAAGCACGATTTTTCTCGCTGGACGCAAAGCTTCCTGGAGATGGTTGTGTCACCGGATAGAGGTGGGCGCAAGAGGGGGTCTAGCTGGCGCCTAAATGGCCTTCCTGTAGACGGAAACCTTAGCGAGTGCATTCTTTTACTAGATACATTGTAAAGGTCATGTGATAACTCGATTGATCTGCGTATCTAAGGCAATACGCAGAATATAACAATTGATTTATCTCTTGTGGGTAAAGTTGTACAAACTCTGCAGAGTCTCAATAACTATTCGAATAGCCATGCTCACGGTCAAGAGCGGACATGGGAACATCCTCGAGTTAGTTCTATTTCAAAAATCATTTTTCGGGCAGGATGGAAACTAAGTAGGGAGATGTACTCTACTTGTTGGATTTTTTTCCTGGAGAGATATACTCCAGCGATAATTAGGGTGGACGTAGCCCAGTAATCAAAATTAGCATTGGTGGAGGTAACCATACACTGTAAAATGTGGATGTAACATGCGGTACTATAAATATTGCACTCTCTCTTTACAACTTGCACTTTGGTTAAAATTGCTAAGTCTCAGGAATTTTACCTATTGTATTGGAAATGCTGATTTAGCAAATAAAACAACCTTGAGCCTCCTTTCACAGCCTTGCATGTAATAGTTATTAGCATTGCATTCTGTGTGGTGGCATGTTGAGTACAATTTGTACTCACTGTTGCTAATTACCCTCCAGTCAGTCAAGAACCGAAGAAAGTCTTGCAAAACCCCAGCAAAGTCGACAGAGTTGGTATTCAAGAAGGCCGTGGACATAGGTCACGAAACCCCAGTTGGCTGCCTGTGGGCAAGTCTTGAGGGTTCCACTTGTGTGAAGATTTTTCGTTGCTGCATTCTCTGCTTTCTCGGCCTAATCGGCCCATGTAAGTTATTACTGTATTAATTACGCTTTCGCTTAATATATTTTTGATATACAGTGATGTAACTGTGAGCACTGACTACTGATTCAGGGAACAGTGCAGAAATCACAGAGGAATTCGGATCCCTAAATCCGGGTTCCGACAAAGCTGGTATCAGAGCATATTAACTGTAGGTCGTAACCTTAGTTAGCATGGCCGTTAGTCTGAAAATTAGAATTACTTCTTCAAAACCCTATTTGCAAAAATATAAGCGTTGCTGCTTCACCTTACCCTTCCTAGAAAGTCTCCTCTTACCTAAATCTTGATCTCTCCTTGTCTAAATCCTGTTTTGACCAAAATTTTATTTCTGGGAGCTCTCTTCCCTGAAATCCAAAATCTTAAGATTTTAGGACGCTTCTCGAGAGCTCTTCTGAAGACCTCAAGCTGGATCTTTAAGTGCAGTTGAAGGATGACTCAGAGCCCTTGTTTGGAAAAGGCAAAGGTGCAAGCTTCGGGATAATGTATTGGTTGGATCAAGTCGATTGCTGGAAAGGAGCTTCGAAGAAAGAGATGATTGGATCAATTTAATGCTTGGATTGGTTATGGATTGGATTATCCAAATCATTAAGGAAAAGAAATGGCATACAACACAACCTCTGAGATAATTACAGATTTTGGTGGATTTATATGGATCATAAAGAGGTAATGATATAAATTCTAGGTGGGAAATGGATAGACCACCTAAAGGCTTGGATTTACGGGACCGCAAGCTACATCAGTGGATTGAATCAAGTTCATTTGGATCCCTAGTCAACATACGGACCAAGTTTGGAGAATTTATAAGGATGGAATGGAATTAAATGTCAGATCTTAAAGAGCTAATGATATGGATTCACAGGAAGAGAAAGATAGCTAAGACCAGATTAAAAACTTGGATTTACTAAATATCAGCTGAGCTGAGTGAAGTGAAGCAAACTTGTTTTGGATTTATGATTAATGAACAGACCAATCTTGGTGGATTTATATGATTCTTATCTGGTCCGAATAGAAGGAAATGGTCAGATTTAAATAATTGGATTAAGCACAACAATCAGCTAATACTTGGATTGGAGCAAAATATGAATTGCATTGGATTAATAAGCAAGCTGATTGAATTTCCTAAAGGAAGGAAGTGTAATCCTGATTTATGGATAATGAGGATTTGAAAAGCATATGTATTGGGATAACAGGATAATATCAAAAGGGTGTTTGCAATTTGAGAGAATAATGCTCACTTTGGATTATGAGATATCTGACACCCTTATTTTGGATGGATAATAACTTGATTTAAAATACTCGGATCTGCTAAGGGGATGGATCAATCCAACTGCTTGAAGCGGACGAGAATGTGGACTCTTTCATGGATTGGACCAAGTTAATTCCAGAAAAGAGAAATTTTGGAAGACTGGCTTAGTATATACATGGAGAAATAAATGTATAAGGCTGAATTTCAAAAGGGCTATTGGAATTACAAAGGATAGGACTAATTTTGGATTATGAGTTGCCGATGCCCTTATTTTCGGTGGATAATGATTTGATTAAAATCTTCAGATTTATGAAGAAAATGGATCAATTCAATTAAGTGAAATGGATGATTGGTGGATTATTCATAAATTGAATTGATCAAGTAGAGAGATTGATTGGATACCAGAGAAAGATTTAAGGGTTGTCTTTGACTCCTTATTGAACAAGATGGAACTCGGATAAGTGCATACACAAAGGATATTGGAATAAAGTTGACCACTAAAATGATTAATGGAGCAAGAAGAATAAAGCAATAACCTTGGATTTTCATCTTGACCTACAACCTTGTCTCTGGGGAAAGTTACCAATCGCAAGATAACCAGGAGAAAATTTTGGAATAATATTGGATGGTCTTAATGAGTTAATCATAATTATGCAACAAACGATGGAGAAGTTTGGATTAGTTGCATAAGGAAATCAATGGGATTCTATCAATAAGGAGAATATAATTATGGATAATACCTTGCAACCTCAGGAAGCAAGATGAAAGTTGGATGAATTTATATACCTGAGGGGATACCAGAATATGATTGATTGCAGAAGGAATTACTGGATTATCTAGGTGACTGGAAAGCATGATTAATAACTTTTGGATTTTAGATTTGATTGATAATCTTATTATCGGTGGATAACTAATACCAAGGCAGTAACTTGGGAAGAAAATTCTGGATGATAAGATTTGAATACCTAAGGAATCAAATTGTGCATCAATGGTGGTCGAAACTTGGATTTATAAAGAACAAAGCGATCATAAGTTCATGGAGTTAAGTGGATTGATCACTAGCAAAAATTTGGATTTGTGACCATTGGTGAAATTTGGATTCATAAGAGCTAGTTGATCATGAGTTAATGAGATTGGAGGATCATAAGATGTAAATAACCCTGATTCAATTATTGAAACCCCGGATTATGCAATTCTTATGATTGATGGATCGAATAAATAATCACATTTGTTGATTAAGAATTTTGTACAAGATAGAAGGAGAAAAGCCTGAATTTAATCTAGGAGGAATAAAAATCATGAATTATAAGTCTAAGCTGAAATACCTTGGTTCATAAGGTAATATGAAAGGAAGATGGAATATCCTTGTAAAAGGGAGTTTGTTTTCCTCCCAGTCCCCATAGGATCTAGTGCTCAGAACCCTGCGCTCTCTTTTGTGTGCCGCCTCGCTTAGACGTTGCTTCTTTTATTTGGCCCTGTGTATTGCCTTCTTGCCCTCAGGCATTGTGTCTTGCAGTCACAGGAAAAGCTTGTTTTTAAAATTTGGTTGTTCTGTGTGGCTGGTGTGTTGCCCCAATTTTTCGGGTGCACTCTCCTTAATAAAAGTAGAACCTCTCATCTGTGCGATTCTTTTCGTACCTCATGCTACTTCCCTCTCACCTTACTGCTGAAAACCTTGTCAGGCTTCAAGCAAGAAATGGATGGTGACCAAGTCAAAGCAATCAAGGCTCGGGAGCTCGAGGAAGACAATAACTCAAAGGGAGACCACAATCCTGAAGAATTGTCTTGCAAAAGAGTCAGGACTCAGTCCTTGCCGCATGGTGGACATGCTTCTCAACTCAACCTCAAACCGGCAATGGCTACAAGCAAAACAGATACCTCTGGCCGAAGTAAAGGAAAGAGACGAATAATGGATGCTCGCCAAGGATATAACCCTCCCGGCAAGCAAAGGTCAAAGGAAAACCATCCCAAGGGAAATCTTCGCAACCTAGTACCTGGCAAGTTTCTAAAAGACATCAGTTGCTTTAATTGCGGAGATATCGGACATTATGCCAACAGATGCCCTCAAAGAAAACCAGACAAAACAATCAAGTGTTATCATCTTTATGGCATAAAAGACCCAGCGAATGAGTACTCCCAACCAGAAATGGAAGGGTGGATAGAAAGTGTCGCTACCATCAGACGTTTTAACACCAAGGACATTACCCAAGGGCCTATGATGCTTGCCCCAAAGCTAATCTCAGAATCAGGAGTTTTGCCAACTACGGATTGCGGTGAATGTGGTAAGAACGGACATAGTGCCCAATCGTGTCCTCCGATACGATCGGATAAGAAATGACCATGTTTTACTTGTGGACAAAAAGGATATTATTGCTACAACTGCCCAAACCTCTATTGTCCCCACTGCCAGGAACACCATCCGACAGGGGATTGCCTCAAGTACTTAGTGGCATGCACGCGGAGTGGAGAAAAAGGACATCAGGATGACCAATGTACCGTCGATTGCCCAAATTGTGATAAGGATCATCAAATAGGGGAATGCCCAATGAGTAAAGTCACCTACTTTCTTTGTGAAGGACAAGATCACTGCCCTAGGTATTGCTCCATAAGCATGTTATTGACTAAGGCAGCTGAGATTAAGACGGATGAGTTTGCAAGTTGCCATCAAACTTGCCATGACAGGAGCATATAAGAAAAATTAGTATCAAGAACCTTATTTTAAGGGGGGTAGCCAAGGATAACACAAGCACAATGGAGTGCCATAGATTATGGACCAATACCCTTCCAGTTTAAAAAGGATTTTTGGACTAGGCACTTATGGACAACAGGAATACCTGGGAAAAGTGAATTCAGTGCCTGAATAAGCAACAGCTACAAAGTCTATGTCAGTGGACAAGGATTCTTCTACTTACCTCATCTCTCCAAGTGTTAACCCTTTTTGTGCAGGTTTCCTTCTCACTCCTGACTTTTCCAAGGAAAGGACAACTCGTCAAACAGATACTTGTAACCTACTGCTAGCCAGTTGTTCTCCTCTTTTCTCTCTACTCTACCCGAATCTCGGGGACGAGATTCCTTTTAAGGGTGTAGGATTTGTAACATCCCAAAAGTGCGATTTGCAAAATTAATAAAAATCTTTTCTTATTTGTGTTGAATTCTAAATTTTGTTTATTTGAGTCCTTGATTGGAATTTTCTGGTGGTAAAAATTCAATCAAGAAAACCAGGATCTCGAAAATCCGGAACTAAGTTCCCAAAAATTTAAAATCCGAAAGCTCTCAAATTCTTTCGGTTAAATATCAAATCGGAATCCTTGAAGATTTAAAAAATTTCACCAACAATTCAAAACTGGGTATTCAAAATTTTGGAAATCCTAAATCCAAATTTAACTCCAAAATTTAACCTTGTCCTTTGCAATATTTAACATCTGATTAAAAACATCAGGGTCCAAAGTTCAAAATATCATTTAGATGTTGTCCTTCAAATTTCTGTATACTAAATTATTTTTAACAACAAATTGTATTTGCTAAAATCTCAAAATCAGAAAAACTTCCTTGGGCCTCAGCCCCATTTCTTTTTCTGGCCCCTGGTCCATTCGGCGCACCTTCCTTTTCCCCTATGCCTGATCCCCTCTTTCCACTCGGCTCCCTTCCTACCGCCGCCGCCAGGTTCTTCCTCCTCCCCTGTTCTTTCTTCGGCTCCCCTCTTCCCTGTCGATTTGCCCGGCCCAGCGCTCCTCCTCCCAGCTGAATCGGTGCGCCATCCCTCTCTATCCTCCCCTCGCCCTGGTCGCAACAGTCGTCGGCCCGGCCGTTGCCTCACCTTCCCCGGTAGCCCAGCCCCCAAGCGTCGCCCACGCGCATGAGCACCCCGTGCGCCAAGCCCAGCCCAAGCCGCGCTTGGCGTTCTTCCGCCTCGCCCAGGTTTGCGCGTCACCCCTGGCTTTCCAGTCACTTCACGCCGCCGCAACCTACTGCCGAGCTAGCTGCGCCCCGGTTTCATTACTCCCCATCGCATCGCCGAGCTGGTACCATCAGCCTAGTCGCCGGCCTCGCCTGCATCCGCTGCGCAGCAATTACTCCTCAGTAACCTCGCCTGGCGTTACTTCACTTCAACTGGGCCTTCAATGCTCCCAACGACCACCCCCTCGTCGGTCACAAAGGGACTCAAGCCTGCTCGCACCTCCCCAGACCCTACCCTTTTCCGCGGCAAACCATTTGCCCCGTCGTGCGCCCCTGAGTGCTTTTCGCTCTCCCCGAGGGCAATGGAAGTTCGGCTGTCAAGCTCCGCCACGGTGGCCACTCCCCTTCAGTCTGGCCGACATCGCCCCACCGCCGCCATCTCCCCCATGATCGGTCCCCCTCCAATTCACCGCGGAGGGAGCAACTCCACCACACCCTGAAATTACCCGGTAGCCGGCTGGCACTCTCCCCTACGGTGCAGCCTCTCCGCGGGTACCTCCCCAGCGCCGCCTATGGCCATCGCCGCTAGGCTGCCCCCGTGCCACTTCGGCCAAGCCACCGCCACGGGTAAGACCTCCTTGCCTCCCCTCGCGTGGCCCTGTCCCCTACTGCGCCACTATTCCCAATGGTATCGTCACTGGGGCGCCCGGTTCATCAACTCGCCAACCTTCCACAGCAACACACGGCGAGCCAGCGCCAAGCCCGCCGCTGTCAACCAACCGAGCCTGATTACTCGGCCACCTCTGAGTCGTGCCAATTGCAGGGCCCTTCCTTCTCTCGGTTTATGACCAGTGGGGCCTAGCTAAGTACAGGTATACATGATGTTTGTATATACCTGACATCCTTTATGCTTGTATAATTTTCCGAAATGTATGCACCGCGTATCCTGATTGTTCTTTTGACCAAACCAGATTACTGAACTAATCTTATGTAAAGGCTAATAAAGATTAAGTTTAATCTATCTCTATAATGGAAAAGTGCTGTTTTAATATTTCAAGTAATTAGCCTAAATCTAGAGAAGAGAATGTTTTGACAAAAATTTATTTGTGAAACTAAACTAGATGTTAAGCAATTAAGAATACAATAGTAGTTAACTTTGTTTAAGTCTCAAGGCAATTAATGAAGTCATCAGAGGCAAGATTTTAAATCAGGCGAAAAGTTAATATAGATTCACTAAAATTCCTTGCGGTATTGTAAGCTAGATCAAAAGAAGTTGTTTGTGAATTTTGAACATCTGCTCAAAACCCTTGTTCAGAAATAATAATATCAAGGACCATCATCTCATGACAACTCTACTTTTGTCTTGAGCATATTTCTTCTAAGGCAAACATTAGCTCAATAACTTAACTATAATCTTGTGCTCACAAAATGTCAAGAACAGATCATTCATTTCTTAAATCAAAAGACTCTTTTCTTAAGAGCATTGTAAATCAAATCCTTAATAAAATCCAAAGCTTCAAACTTCTTTCGATTAAAAGTAAAGGATTATTACTCTTTACCTCCAATACCTAACTTCAGGATAATTTTAATATGCATCCTATCAGCAAGACTTGCAGAAGAAAGAGCATGAGATAATAATTATTGAGTAAATATCACTCTTGACTAAAAATCTTGCCAAAACCTATCCTTGCATCCAAAATGATTTATTTATCCTCCAGTAATTAAGAATAGTTAATTGTGTGCAATCTCATCAACAAAAACCCTATTAAAACTTATTCCGCATTTTCGTTAAAACTCAACTCTTGATCTTCTTGAATAGATCTGTTAATCACCAAAATGATTAACTTGATTCCTAAGCATAATTAAATAAATAACCAACTCCAAACTGCAATTAAATTGGGAAAAATACATGCATCCAAGTATCTGGTAAATCACCTTCCCTGGTAATCTTTCTAAAGATACATAAGTCCAACTTAACTCATGGAACTTCCTGGATACATATAAAATAGTATATAATAGGTTATAAATAAGAAATCAAGTCCTTTATCCTGAACCCAGCAAAAAGATCCTACGGGTAATTTTTTATTCAACTCCGTGAGTTATAAAATTTTCCCTCACGGTAAAGCTAATTGATCAACTCCTTCTTACCAAATAAATCCATTCCGATCGCTCCCCCTCTCCTCTCAATTTGTAAATGACATTGAATAAAGTCAATTAATTTAAACCGATTTTGCCGCTATTGGATTTATTTGGGTTTTTCGTTTTGTTGCCGCGTATTAGAAGCTGCCGTATGAAGACGGCGAGCTCAAGCGCATTCAAACTTTGGTGAAGGGAGAATTCAAGGATATAACTGACTGGTTAAGCAAGCTTTGTTTTAAATCAAGGCTGCGGTAATAATCAAGGCAAGTCATCACTTTGATCATATTGATCCCATGTTTTACAAAAGTATGTTCTTTTAAAATTATCAAAATGCATGCTTAATCTTGCTATACAAATGTATATCAAATGTAAGGTAGATATTGCCCTTTTATGATACCAGTATTATTATTATGACATTCTTTACCAATTGATTCAACTGATCATTGTCGCCTTAGATAATAATACTAATATCATTAGCTAAGTTATAATTACGGCGAAATGAGTCTAAAGCTAGGACATTCAATTGTCCGACTTATCATTACTTCAAACAGTAAAAATTGGTTTTGGGTAGTCATTGGATGTAGGTGACTGATAAGTTGGTACAGTTTATCTTATGCTTCTCAAAACCCTCAAAATTGCTTACCTGTCCGGGCGGATGGTGAGAGTGGTTGGTGTGGATGTAGTACGAGAATTTGTGGTTGTGTTAAGCACCGTCTGGACGACTTAAGGACTTAATCTTGTATGACCTCTCTATGTAAAACAGTACAACCACAAGCTGGCAAAGTATAGGCATGACTAAATAATTTGTACTCGTCAGTAACTGAATGCATTTCGGGGGAAAGCACGATTTTTCTCGCTGGACGCAAAGCTTCCTGGAGATGGTTGTGTCCTTTGGATAGAGGTGGGCGCAGAGGGGTCTAGTGGCGCCTAAATGGCCTTCTGTGAGACGAAACCTTAGCGAGTGCATTCTTTTACTAGATACATTGTAAAGGTCATGTGATAACTCGATTGATCTGCGTATCTAAGGCAATACGCAGAATATAACAATTGATTTATCTCTTGTGGGTAAAGTTGTACAAACTCTGCAGAGTCTCAATAACTATTCGAATAGCCGTGCTCACGGTCAAGAGCGGACATGGGAACATCCTCGAGTTAGTTCTATTTCAAAAATCATTTTTCGGGCAGGATGGAAACTAAGTAGGGAGATGTACTCTACTTGTTGGATTTTTTTCCTGGAGAGATATACTCCAGCGATAATTAGGGTGGACGTAGCCCAGTAATCAAAATTAGCATTAGTGGAGGTAACCATACACTGTAAAAGGTGGATGTAACCTGCGGTACTATAAATATTGCACTCTCTCTTTACAACTTGCACTTTGGTTAAAATTGCTAAGTCTCAGGAATTTTACCTATTGTATTGGAAATGCTGCTTTAGCAAATAAAACAACCTTGAGCCTCCTTTCACAGCCTTGCATGTAGTAGTTATTAGCATTGCATTCTGTGTGGTGGCTTGTTGAGTACAATTTGTACTCATTGTTGCACCCGGATTTAGGGATCCGAATTCCTCTGTGATTTCTGCACTGTTCCCTGGATGCTAATAACTATTACATGCAAGGCTGTGAAAGGAGGCTTGAGGTTATTTTATTTGCTAAAGCAGCATTTCCAATACAATAGGTAAAATTCCTGAGACTTAGCAATTTTAACCAAAATGCAGTTGTAAAGAGAGAGTGCAATATTTATAGTAGCGCAGGTTACATCCACCTTTTATAGTGTATGGTTACCTCCACCAAATGCTAATTTTGATTATTGGGCTACGTCCACCCTAATTACCGCTGGAGTACATCTCTCTAGGAAAAATCCAACAAAGTAGAGTACATCTCCCTACTTAGTTTTCATCCCGCCCGAAAAAGGTTTTGGAAATAGAACTAACTCGAGGAAGTTCCCATGTCCGCTCTTGACCATGAACACGGCTATTCGAATAGTTTAGACTCTGCAGAGTTGTACATCTTTACCCACAAGAGATAACCCAATTGTTATATTCTGCATGTTTCCTTAGACATGCAGATCAACCAGATTATCACATGACCTTTACAATGTATCTAGTAAATGAATGCACTCGCTAAGGTTTCGTCTACAGGAAGGCCATTGGCGCCAGCTAGACCCCCTCTTGCGCCCACTTCTATCCGGTGACACGACCATCTCCGGACGACGTAAGGCCCAATGAGAAAATCGTGCTTTCCCCCGAAATGCATTCATTTACTAGCGAGTACACATTATTCAGTCATGCCTACACTTTGCCAGCTTGTGGTTGTACTGTTTTACATGGAGAGGTCAACACAGGATTAAGTCCTTAATTTGTCCAGACGGGCTTCCGCATCCCAGTGTTACATCCACCAACCACTCTTTCCATCCGCCCAGACAGATAAGAAATTTTTAGGGTTTTGAGAAGCATAAGATAATCTGTACCAAAACTATTAGTCATCTACATCCCATATTGCCCCAAAATCAATTTAATTGATTGAAGAATAATGATGAGCCAGACAATTTAATGCCCTAGCTCTGGACTCCGTTAGCAGTACATATGACTTAGCTAATGTTAATGGCATTATCTTCTAGGGCGACAAGGATTAATTGAATCAAATGGTAAAGAGTGACATGATAATATACTGGTATCATAACAGGGGTAATATCTACCTTACATTTGATATACATTTGTATAACAAGATTAAGCATGCATTTTGATAATTTAAAAGAACATACTTTTGAGAAATGTAGGATCAATATGATCAAAGTGATGACTTGCCTTGATTATTTACCGTAGTCTTGATTTTAATTCAAGCCCGCTTAACCAGTCAGTCGCAATCAATATTGAATCACTGCAGAGATTCCATGTGTCATCAGTTGGTCTCAAGTAGTGTTTATGTAGAATCCTTAGACTTGAGATCATCATGGTTCCCAACATGAGTAGTAGCTTATTTTGGGACTACTAAACACTACTCCGTAACTGGGTAGTCATAAAAGTAGTCTTCGGGTTTGCCATGAAACATGTAGTGGGATGTGAATGATCAAGATAGAATTTGCCCCTCCTTATTGGAGAGATATCTCTGGGCCCCTCGATGTAATGGATTATGAAAGTGCATGGCCATGCCAAGGTGATTGAGGAGTCAATCACGAGTTTATAATCCATCACGGAATAGAGAGAGTGATTGAGCTATTAAGAGGATGACACAGGTCTCGCCTTGAGCTCAATCTATATCGTGAGGCAAAGGGATTCGTGATATGAGAGAACATTACAGTTCAGCCGATATGATCTTTACATATACTTTGGGGTTAATATGTCTTACTAGAGGCGCTATTAATATGGTGACCGGAAAGGCGTTTCGGTCACGACCAAGTATACGTGAACCTCTGTGGTCGCACGCTTAACGGGTTGGAACACCGATTCGAATATGATTCGGATATGGGCTCAATTCGGATAGAGATCCGAATAGACTCCTATTGGGCCTCGGTCCACGAGGCCCACGTGAGGAGGTCTATATATATGGAGGCGAGGCGCGAGGGATTCGTCCTGTTAACATCTAGCAAAACCCTAGCCGCCACCTCCTGAGCCAAATCCTAGCTGCTCACGAGTGCTAGTACACTCGCGATCGGCGTTCCAGCCCCGGACGTGTGGATACCGGTGGAGGCGCTGCTCGTTGTAGTGTTGATCGGCGTGCGTGGAGGAGACGATCTGTTCGGGACGATCGGCTACTTCCACTACTACCTCGACGCGCGTGATTGGATTGGTTTCCAATTCTTCTTCCGCTGCGCTGCACGTCTAAGTGGTAACGATCCATGATCCTTCCTTAGCATGATGTTCTTGGGTGCGCGGTAGAAAAAGTTTTGTTTTCTGCTTCCGTAGACTACGCGTATTCCTTTAGTGGTATCAGAGCCATCTTGCTTAGTTTGGAATCTGGATTAGCGCATATGTAGATATGCGGTAGTAGTAGATTGGATCTATTACAGTCTAGATCAGGTGGTTCATATGATGAATTGGTGGTAGCACAGGTTGATGAGATCAATCGGTCATAAGGGGTTGAAATAGGTATGAGTTGATAGCATCATAAGGCCAAAAAGATTAGTTCGTGCTCCTTCTTTGATGTACGCGCGACTTGCCCCTACCGGCTGGAATCACCATCGGGGCTAACTGCGCGCACAATCAGTAGATCGAGCCAACAAATCGAGGTCTTGTGTTGTGGTCTCCTCAAGTATACCGATCGCGATGATCAATATGATTTGAGCGGGACCGCCGTGTGTATCCCCCCTTGTATAGCGTCGTGGGTTCACATCGTTAGGTAGAATGTGATTCTACGTCTAACTTGTTTTTGCAGGGAATGGTGTGAATAGTATGGCCCTATATCTTATTTCAATGTATGAGATGTATGTGATGCATGTAACATTCGTTCATGGCCTGCGTGTCATGATTATTACAGCTATTGTTAGCTGTATATATATATATTGTATTTAACGACCTGCGTGTCGACCTTAATGCTTGAATCTATCTTTGTAATTTTTAATTTCTAGCTATTATAGGTAGTAGCCTAGTTTTGAGGTTACAAGCTTTTAAGCATGGTGGCCTGAAGGGGTGATGTGGAGGATGGAGATCGTCTACACCTACTTGGAGTTGGATATCACCATTTTTTGGGCCATACTACTTCACAGTTAAATGTGTTTATCTATGATGTTATCTATCTTATTCTTATGCAATGATATATGTGATATGTTGCTTTGGTAGGATAGAATCCCTCTTAAAATTAGGTGTTAATGCCCTTCCATATGCTACACCAAAAGATAATGATCACCGCATGGTAGGTCTACCAAAGTAGAGTGCCATCGGTTATCATCATCATTTGGGGTAGATGTCGGACATCTACATGCGGAAGCATTTGGTTTACTTAACAAGGTTATCAAAATAGTTTTGGACCTTGGGGCATAGATTGGGGCCGAGGCATACTAATGTCACCCAAAGTAGAGTCACATAGGGATGTGATTAGCAAAGTGTTGCTTACCCATGTCACTAGTTTTCTAGCCGTGATGCCAAAGCTCACTAGGAATTAGTGAAATGAGGATCATTACCCACTATGTAACTTAGAGGGAGTTTTTGTTGCAAAACTCATAGTGGGAGTCTTTTGCTAAATAGTTTAATAAAAGATGAACATAAACATAGTGCTAAACTTTGCATATTCTTATGTTGTAGATCATGTCAGCTAACGCCGCATCCAAGATTTTTAATTTGCGATCTGTTCTTGAGAAAGAAAAACTCAATGGAACAAACTTTTTGGATTGGTATCGCAACTTGAGAATTGTTCTCAAGCAAGAGAGCAAGGAGTATGTCCTTGAGTCTCCTTACCTCGAAGACTTGCCTGATATTGCTACTGTGGCTGCACGGAGAGCTTATGAGAAGCAAACGAATGATTGCCTTGATGTGAGCTGTCTCATGCTTGCCACAATGTCCTCTGAGCTTCAGAAGCAATATGAGAACACAGATGCCTACAATATCATTGTGGGGTTACGTGGTATGTTTGAGAACCAAGCAAGGGCTGAGAGGTTCAATACTTCAAAGTCCTTATTTGCGTGCGAGCTTGCGTAAGGGAATCCGTCCACCCTCATGTGATTAAGATGATTGGCTACATTGAGAGTCCGAAAGCTTGGTTTTCCCCTTAGCCAAGAGTTGGCTACGATGTGATTCTCCGCCGCGCTTCCCGAGCTTTGAGCCATTCATAATGAACTTTCACATGAACAACCTGGACAAGACCCTGGCTGAGTTGCATGGGATGCTAAAATCTACCGAGGAAAGCATTAAGAAAAGCAGCAATCATGTGATGATGATGCAGAAAGGCAAGGGCAAGCCCTATGTCAAGAGAAGCGCGGTCAAAAGAAAGAAAGCTCCTGATGCGATCGCGAGCAGTTCTAAGGCCAAGAAAGACAAGAAGGGCGATGCTCATCCTGATGCAGATTGTTTCTACTGTAAGCAATCAGGACATTGGAAAAGGAACTGCCCAAAGTACTTGGAGGATCTTGAGAAGAAGAAGGGAAGTATGATTTCCACTCCAGGTATAAATGTTATAGAAATCAATCTTGCTACTTCTTCCACTAATTCTTGGGTATTTGATACCGGATCGGTTGCTCACATTTGCAAATCGTTGCAGGGGCTAATA
This sequence comes from Melocanna baccifera, assembly GCA_036346265.1. Lineage (NCBI taxonomy): Eukaryota > Viridiplantae > Streptophyta > Magnoliopsida > Poales > Poaceae > Melocanna > Melocanna baccifera. The sequence goes on from CM070709.1 coordinate 9,448,202, forward strand.
AGAAGTAGAAGTTCGAGGAGGAGCGAAGTGGATCTTCGCGTTGGCAATGGAGCAAAAGTTGTTGCGGTAGCTGTTGGCACCATGCCATTGTCTTTACCTTCAGGATTAGTTTTGGAATTGAATAATTGTTATTGTGTTCCATCTTTTTCAAAAAACATTATTTCTGCTTCATGTTTGCAAGCAGAAGGTTATGACTTTAAATCTATGGACAATGGTTGTTCTCTTTATTTCAAAGATATGTTCTATTGTCATACTCCATTGGTGAATGGGTTATACGTTCTTACTCTTGAAGGGTCATCGGTCTATAACATTAATGCAAAGAGGCAACGTCCGAATGATTTGAATCCCACATTTATTTGGCACTGTCGCTTAGGTCACATAAATGAGAAACGCATACAGAAGCTCCATAGAGATGGTATTCTGCACTCATTTGATTTTGAATCATTAGAGACATGCGAATCTTGTTTACTTGGCAAGATGACAAAGGCACCTTTCACCGGTCAAGGTGAACGGGCAAATGACTTATTGGCACTCGTACATACTGATGTATGTGGACCAATGAGCTTAACAGCCAGAGGTGGTTTTCAGTACTTCATAACTTTTACTGATGACTTTAGTAGATATGGGTATATCTACCTGATGAAGCATAAGTCCGAATCCTTTGAAAAGTTCAAAGAATTCCAAAATGAAGTGCAAAATCATTTAGGCAAGACAATCAAGTTTCTACGATCTGATCGTGGAGGCGAGTATTTGAGCCATGAGTTTGGCAATCATCTAAAGGATTGTGGAATTGTTCCACAATTGACTCCGCCAGGAACACCTCAATGGAATGGGGTATCTGAACGGAGAAATCGCACCTTATTAGATATGGTGCGCTCCATGATGAGCCAAAGTGATCTTCCGTTGTCTTTTTGGGGTACGCTCTTGAAACAAACGCGCTCACACTAAACAGGTTCCATCAAAATCAGTAGAAAAGACTCCATATGAGATGTGGACAGACAACGCCCTAGCTTGTCTTTTCTTAAGATTTGGGGATGTGAGGCTTATGTAAAACGTTTACAATATGATAAGCTCACTCCTAAATCTGATAAATGCTTCTTTATCGGGTATCCTAAGGAAACAAAAGGATATTACTTTTATAATCAAGGAGAAGGCAAAGTGTTTGTCGCCCGGTATGGTGTCTTCTTAGAGAAATAGTTTCTCTCAAGAAGGGATAGTGGGAGCACAGTGCAACTTGAAGAAATTCAAGAAACACGATAACGTTTCAGCTCCTACAAAACCACAACAGATGAACAAGCGTTGAAAAACTGTTGTGGACACACCAAAGACCACGTAGGTCGAAGGTCACGCTGCACTGAGAGGTACATGTTCTTGACTACTCAAAACGGGATATTTTGTTGTTAGACAACGATGAGCCTAAGACCTATGAAGAAGCGATGGTGGGACCGGACTACGAGAAATGGCTTGAAGCCATGAGATCCAAATCGAATCCATGCACGATAATCAAGTTTGGAACTTGGTTGATCCACTGATGGTGTTAAAACCATTGAGTGCAAATGGGTTTTCAAGAAAAGATAGACATTGATGGAAATGTTCACATCTATAAAGCGCGACAGGCCAAAGGTTTCAAACAAATTCAAGGTGTTGATTATGATGAAACTTTTTCGCTCGCCGCAATGCTAAAGTCTATTCGATCATTCTAGCGATTGCTGCATATTTCGACTATGAAATATGGCAAATGGATGTCAAAACAGCTTTCCTTAATGGAAATCTGAGTGAGGATGTGTACATGACACAGCCCACGGGTTTTGTCGATCCGCAATCAGTTGGAAAGATATGCAAGCTCCAAAGATCCATTTATGGATTAAAGCAGGCATCTCGGAGTTGGAACATTCGTTTTGATGAAGTAATCAAAGGGTTTGGTTTCATCAAGAACGAAGAAGAGCCTTGTGTTTACAAAAAGGCTAGTGGGAGCGCACTCGTATTTCTGGTCTTATATGTGGATGACATATTACTGATCGGAAATGATATTCCTTTGCTCGAATCTGTTAAGTCTTCATTAAAAAATAGTTTCTCTATGAAAGACTTAGGAGAGGCAGCATATATTCTGGGCATCAAGATCTATAGAGATAGATCAAAAAGGCTAATTGGATTAAGCCAAGATATGTACATTGACAAGGTGTTGAAAAGGTTCAACATGCATGATTCCAAGAAAGGTTTTCTACCTATATCACATGGTATAAATCTTAGCAAGAATCAGTGTCCTAGTACACCTGATGAGCGGGATAAAATGAACGTGATTCCATATGCTTCGGCTATTGGGTCCATTATGTATGCCATGCTTTGTACACGTCCGGATGTTTCGTATGCTTTAAGTGCTACGAGTAGATACGATCGAGATCCGGTGAAAGTCACTGGATTGCCGTAAAGAACATCTTGAAGTACTTGAGAAGAACTAAAGATGTGTTCCTTGTCTATGGAGGTGAGGAAGAGCTCGTTGTAAATGGTTACACCGATGCAAGCTTCCAAACTGACAAAGATGATTTTAGATCACAATCTGGATTTGTGTTCGCTCGAATGGTGGTGCGGTAAGTGGAAGAGTTCCAAGCGCAGACGGTTGCCGATTCTACAACAGAAGCCGAGTACATAGCAGCTTCTGAAGCTGCCAAAGAGGCTGTTTGGATCAAGAAATTTATTTCTGAGGTTGGTGTGATGGCTAGTGCCTCCAGCCCAATGAACCTCTACTATGACAATAGTGGGGCCATTGCACAAGCCAAGGAGCCTAGATTGCACCAGAAGTCCAAGCACATTTTACGGCGATTTCATCTCATCCGCGAGATAGTGGAGAGAGGCGATGTGAAGATATGCAAAGTACAAACGGATTTGAACATTGCAGATCCGTTGACAAAGCCGCTTCCCCAGCCAAAGCATGAGGCTCACACTAGGGCAATGGGTATTAGATACCTACATGGTTGACTCTAGGGCAAGTGGGAGACTGTTAGTGATATGCCCTAGAGGCAACATGGAGATGTTGTATATATATCACATACTATGTTTATGATATATTACTTTGTTCCTTGGAATAGACATCATCATTATTGATCAATGAGTATGTGACTTATTCATGAAACTTTAAATACTAAGATGTTGCTATTTCTAAATGATCCCTGATCGTATATCATATGAGGAACAAATATGATTCAAAGACAAAGATCAGCATATGTATTGATTGATGATCATATCTTATGGATCATGGTATGGTGATACCAAATCAATAATATGGACATGTGTTAGTGAACATATGTTGGATAGACCTGCCATGAGACACTGCAGAGATTCCATGTGTCATCAGTTGGTCTCAAGTAGTGTTTATGTAGAATCCTTAGACTTGAGATCATCATGGTTCCCAACATGAGTAGTAGCTTATTTTGGGACTACTAAACACTACTCCGTAACTGGGTAGTCATAAAAGTAGTCTTCGGGTTTGCCATGAAACATGTAGTGGGATGTGAATGATCAAGATAGAATTTGCCCCTCCTTATGGGAGAGATATCTCTGGGCCCCTCGATGTAATGGATTATGAAAGTGCATGGCCATGCCAAGGTGATTGAGGAGTCAATCACGAGTTTATAATCCATCACGGAATCGAGAGAGTGATTGAGCTATGAAGAGGATGACACAGGTCTCGCCTTGAGCTCAATCTATATCGTGAGGCAAAGAGATTCGTACATGAGAGAACATTACAGGTTCAGCCGATATGATCTTTACATATACTTTGAGGTTAATATGTCTTACTAGAGGCCGCTATTAACATGGTGACCGGAAAGGCGTTTCCGGGTCACGACCAAGTATACGTGAACCTACAGGGTCGCACGCTTAACGGGTTGGAACACTAATTCGAATATGATTCGGATATGGGCTCAATTCGGATAGAGATCCGAATAGACTCCTATTGGGCCTCGGTCCACGAGGCCCACGTGAGGAGGTCTATATATATGGAGGCGAGGCGAGAGGATTCGTCCTGTTAACATCTAGCAAAACCCTAGCCACCACCTCCCGAGCCAAACCCTAGCGCTCACGAGTGCTAGTACACTCGCGATCGGCGTTCGGCCCGGGCGTGTGGATACGGTGGAGGCACTTGCTCGTTGCGGTGTTGATCGGCGTGCGTGGAGGAGATGATCTGTCGGGACGATCGGCTACTTCCACTACTACCTCGACACACGTGATTGGATCGGTTTCAATTCTTCTTCGCACGCTGGCGTCTAAGTGGTAACGATCCATGATCCTTCCTTAGCATGATGTTCTTGGGTGCGCGGTAGAAAAAGTTTTGTTTTCTGCTTCCGTAGCCTACGCGTATTCCTTTATGAAGCTCTGAAATTATTCTTATTGTTGTTAATCAAAGTCTAGTTATTTTTATTGCCAATATTGCTTTGCCTAGACTTTTAATATAGCTTCAAATGCGGTTTCTTTTTTCTGCCAATATTTACACATGCCTTAGATCCTTAAGTTAAATGTAAGAGGGTATTGAGACATTCATGCAACAATTCGGATTTTTGGCAAGATAGCTAATTTAGTGGCTTAATAGTTCAACCAATCAATCGAAGAAATGCTTCAGGTGTAGTGCAATGAACTCATTACACAAGCTTTACTCAAACAGATCAATGCACTACCTCAAGCCATCTACAAAAGGGGAGGGCCCACCTGTCACAAGCCGAAAGGGAGCCACGGGGAGAGGAGGGGTGCTCGGGTTGGGGAAGAGCACAGCGCAACAGAGGGGCTGGCGGCACTCAGGCCAGTGGGACTCGCCGGCGAGGAAGGGCCAGGGAGGCGGCGGCGACTGGCGGAATGGGTTGTCCTCGCAATAAGGAAGACAGGGGAGGCAGGAACTCGGGCCAGGGCGGGGGTGCGGCAAGCTGGCGGTGGTTCCAGGCGGCGGCGACGGGGCCCAGTGAAGCTCCGGTGGTCGGAGGGAAAAGGGAAAGGGGGCGGGTGTGAGCAAGGGGAGACCATAAGGAACTCACCAGCGGTGACGGCTTGTCCAGGAAGTTGCGGAGGTGGGCTGGCGACAGGAGCTTGAGGCGATGGCGAGTGGCTCGCGTGGAGGGGCCACCTCGGTCGGGTAGAGCGCTTGCTGGCGGTTGGAGGAGCTTCGTGGTGCTGAGGAGCCTCTCCCACAGCGAGGAATTGAGGAGGAATTGGTCAAGGAGAAAATGGCGGTGAAGATGGCACCGTCCGACCAGCACGGAGGAAGCCGTCGATGTGGGGACCTGAAAGCAAGGAATTCCGATTAATTGAGGGAGAGGGTAGGGGACGCCGGTGAGCACTTCGTGACACGGTTGGCTCAGGAGATGTTCGTCGGAGGCGGCCGGAATGGGCGATGGCCGACAGAGGCATGGGGGCGGCTCGGCCGACATAGAGCGGGGAAAAGAAGAGGAAGGCACTTCGGGGGCCAAGTTGCAAGCTCGAAGGCTTCTTGTACACGGAAAGAGAGCGTCGTAGGGCGCAGGTGTAGTAATGGTGGCATTGAACGCGCTCGCGCTCTAGCGGAGGGGCAGAGGGGCCGTCGTAGGGCGCGGCGCAGGCTGATGGTTGGCACGGCAAGCGTAAAGGTGATGGACGGCGGAAGTCTTGAAGGCGTGACAGAGTGATGTTGGTGCTAGGCCGATGGAGGTGATGGCTAGCGACGTGCGGCATTGAAGAAGGGAGGCCGGCGCAGGCTGGTGCTTCGGATGCGACGTAGGGGTAATGCCGCTGTAGGCCGGTGTAGGCGAGGCAGGAGAGGGGCGCTTAGGCGCAGGCTAGGACGCGACGGGAGTCCTTAGGGGTGGCGCGAAACCGGGGCGGCGGATTCCAGGGGTGGGGTGGCCGGCGCAGGGAGCTGGGCCGAAGCTGCGGGCTTGAGGGCTGGAGAGCTGGCGCAGGGGCGAAGGGAGGGAGAGGAGAAGGCGGCCGGGCTGAGCAGCTGGCGGTAGCGCTAGAATGAGGAGAGGCGGCGCCGAACAGAAGGGAATGGGGAAGAGGGGTAAGAAAAAAAAGGAAGGGAGACCGGGTAGGGTTCGGCCAAATGGGTCGGAGGAAAAAGGGCTTTGGCCCAAAAGGGGTTTTCTGATTTTTAGGATTTTAGCAATTGATCTCCTTGATTAGATTTAGCACGAGAGAAAATTTTTAATGATCAACCTTGATCTAAATTCTTGATTTAAACTCTTTGGCTTTCAAAATTTAGATTTAGGATGGCCAAGGGTTTTTGAGAATTCCAACTTTGATCTGAAACTTTGGTTCTCATTTTCGAAGTTTTTCCTCTCTTGATTAAATTTTGCCACCAAGAATTCCAAATCAAGAGCTCAAATAAACGGAATTTTGAAGCTCACTTCAATTAAGAAAAAGATTTTCATAAATTTTGCAAATCGCAAATTTGGGATGTTACAGTTGTGCTTGTGTTGAAGAATGTGAATCAAGGGATGGGTCTGCCTTGCTTTTCTTTTCATGTCGTTGGACTGTTGTTGTGCTTCTAAATGGGTGAATAATTTTTTGTGACTTTGTTGAGGGATTGCAGTTAGCTAAATGTCTTTCTAACTTGTTTTCGGCTGATAGGTTTGATGTGTTGCGCTTCAGTTGGTTATGTGCTGTGTTGATTCAAACGATGTTGTGCTTTGAAGTAAAGAGAGGTGATTTGTCTCCGTACGCCCATCAGTGATGTGATTCATGGAAGGGAGCGATGTGCTTCCTTTGTTTGGTTTGTTTTTCTTCCTTCTGATTTGCTTTGCTTGGTTGTGGTTAATTTTTGCATGAACTAGCACTTCTGGATGAGGTTGAACTGCATTCATTAGGCATAATCACATAGTGAGCAGCTAGCCGGCTAGTTGAATTTTAGAAATTGACATAGTTGTCGCACTTTATGCAATGGTGCTGGAATGATGTAATGCTTAAATGCATGCATGATGGCATGTACATCTGTGTCTGCACTTTATATTGTTTATATATGGTTATGTAGTAATTGCATGTATGTAAATGTAGAAGCCCTTGTGTAAACTCCAAACACATTGACTTCTGCATATAGTTTCGTGGACACACACATTTCATTGTGTTCTGGTTGTGTTGGTCCATTGAATGTCAACCTGCCAATTCAAGTTTGTGATGCTCCTTTTAAGGTGATAGGACAAATATCATACTTAGAGTCCATGCACAACATTATGAATTTTTATAGACTCAGCTTGGTTGCTACATTTTTTACTTCTTTTGCTTGTTCGAAAGTTTTTGGTTGGGTGATCCAATGATTCTATGTTAGTCAGAATCGGTAAGATAAACAGTTTCTGTAGATGGGTTGATTAAGTCTCAAGTAGCTTTCTTTCTATTTTTCATTATGTCTTTTTAGACTCCTGTCTTTGGTTAAGTTAGTCATGGCACTCTCCATGTATTTTGTTGTCTTCCACTAATAGTTTCACATGTTTCTAATTCTACATAGAACTCGAATTTTTCCCCAAGTTGTAAGGTAATTCTCTCTCTCTTTCTTTTCTCTCCCTTTTGCGTTCAGCATGTTATTGAAGTTGGATCGTAAATAATTATCTAATCTGCAATAGGAAATGATTTTTTTTATGAAGCAGGCATATTTAATTGTTTTTGCAAGTAAGCAGCTACCACAAAATTGATTATTTCCTAGAAGATTATTATATGTGTGCATACAGTCTCTATTAATCTTTAGATGTTATCAATGAAAGATAAATTCATCTTGGCGACCTAAACTCATCCATTAGCTTATCAACATAGTACTTCCTCCCAATCTACCTTGTGACTCACAGAAGATATATCCCAAGAGACATCGTCATGCCAATAAACAGGTAGTGCACTCTAAACTTTGCATTTTTTCAATTTGACATTTTTTAAATGGGCGGTAGATTTATATTCACTTTCACACTTGCGCAAATTCTCTATTTCTGTATATACTAGTATCTATGTGACTCTATCATGTTTTGTAGCATTGAGATAGATTCAACTATACATGATCACCAGAATCTATAGGCTTTAGTCCAATTCCAATTCATAGTATTCAATAATTCTAAGTGGATGAAATAAACCAAAAGTGAATTTTAGAAGCTCTAGATTGCAGTGCAACTTTAGTGTATGATATTCTTTTATTCCAAGTAGTGTTCAATTGGTAAACAGTGTAATGTAGTCAATAGAAGCTATTTTCTATAGTTAGTCATGCATTAATATTCTATAGGTATCCATGTTGTAAGAAAATGGTCATGCTTTCTGCAAATATGTTGACAATAGCCAACTTCCAACCTCTACGCTTGTTACTAATTAAATAGTTAAAACGTCACACAGATGCCCTTACAAAATGGTGATATGCAAGGTACTACAATTCCATGTAGACACTGACACAATATTGGACATAGATCACAATATATCTTACCCGTTGTTTGAATTTTCTTTCTTCCATTTGATAGTAGTTTCTTATGTCATGGTGATTTTTCATTTTTCATTTCATATGGTAAATTTGCTATGGCTCATCCATCTTATTGTTCCTCAGCTAGCTTCCTCTTTCACCTTATTCTTGATTATCTGGCCACCTTGGTAATATATGTTCTTGTGCTAGTATTCACGTAAGCAAGACTTAAGCTACCTTTCATTATCTCAATTTGCTGCATCGTAATCCAGTTATTCCTATTAGAATACAATTCTTTCTCTTTTTTGTTCTTATTTTGCATTAGTTATTATTGATATAGTTATGCTATTCTTAATTTCTTTTATCTAACCAGAATCTTACACTGGTACAAAATTTGAGCCCCACTCTCTCAGAATCTTACACTGGTACAAAGCATATAACGTTGAACAGAGATCATGATGCCATTGTTTTTACGAGGTTGGAGGGTTAAGTTCTATTGAAAGCTCACTTGGATTTGCACCCTTTTTGTCTACTTATCATTCTGTAATTCGTCCCCATGTTTCCATTTAGGTTAGGGGGCTTTCAGATTTATCAAAAGGCAATTTAGACAAAGGACTTACTCCAAACAAGGACAAATTGTTGCCGAAGAGAAATCTTTTTGGAGCAAACACATATCCACACAAGAAAAGAAGAAGCATATGGGTACACAGTTTTTCTAACTTGTGTTTTATTTTGAGTATATTGCAGAAGGCTTGACTATTATCCATCCTGTTTTGAGAAACAATAACTCCTAATTTAGTTTTCAAGTGTGGCATATCTTAATTTTCCTCTTTTTTTGTTTTTTATTTGGGCTATAAGGGGCTATTGACAATTTTTTCATTATGTAAAAACTATATTTTGCTAGAACAAGTAGAAATTTAATAAAATTGAATGTAATTGCTAATGCAAATGTAATTTGCAAAATTAGAATGTACATGCACATCATGTGAAATTTACTCTTGTTTTATAGTTTTATGACACTTCGCTACTTGCTTGATATTCAAGCAGCTTATGATTTCAGATTTAATATCTATCAAATTTGTGGCTGGAACTATTGGTGTAAAACAAGGATTTATGGGGGCAATTAAAATTTTGACAACTGCCGTATGCATTTCTAACTAATTAGTCGTAGTGTTACTTTATGAATGGTATCACCTCTTCTAATGTTACCTGATTTTACCTCATTTGAGGTGGGACTACTATGGTTGTTGTTGTGCCTAAAGGACTTACTTTAGCAGTAATATTGATTGCCCTGGTGTAGTTTTTAGACTTGCGTATTCTCTGAAAGATGATGCGAGATAAAGCTATCGTAAGTCACACCATGGATAGACAGAAGTATATAATTTGGGTTTATGTTTTTGTCGGAACCGGATTTAGAAATCTGAATTCCTCTGTGATTTCTGCACTGTTCCCTGGATCAGTAGCCAGTGCTCACAGTTACATCACTGTATATTAAAAACATATTAAGCGGGAGAATAATTTATACAGTAATAACTTACATAGGCTGATTAGGCCGAGAATGCAGAGAATGTGGCAGCGGAAAATCTTCACACAAGTGGGACCCTCAGGACTTGCCCACAGGCAGCCAACTGGGGTTTCGCGACCTATGTCCATGGCCTTCTTGAATACCAACTCTGTCGACCCTGCTAAAGCATTGCTGGGCCTTCTTCTGTTCTTGACTGACTGGAGGGTAATAAGCAATAGTGAGTACAAAATTGTACTCAACAAGCCACCACACAGAATGCAACACTAATAACTATTACATGCAAGGCTGTGAAAGGAGGCTTGAGATTATTTTATTATCTAAAGCAGTATTTCCAATACAATAGGTAAAATTCCTGTGACTTAGCAATTTTAACCAAAATGCAGTTATAAAGAGGGAGTGCAATTTTTATAGTAGCGTAGGTTACATCCACCTTTACAGTGCATGGTTACCTCTGCCAATGCTAATTTTGATTACTGGGCTACGTCCACCCTAATTATCGCTGGAGTACATCTCTCTAGGAAAAATCCAACAAAGTAGAGTACTTCTCCCTACTTAGTTTTCATCCCACCTGCAAAAGGTTTTTGAAATAGAACTAACTCGAGGATGTTCCCATGTCCGCTCTTGACCGTGAGCACGACTATTCGAATAGTTATTAGACTCTGCAGAGTTTGTACATCTTTACCCACAAGAGATAAATCAATTGTTATATTCTGCGTATTGCCTTAGATACGCAAATCAATCGAGTTATCACATGACCTTTACAATGTATCTAGTAAATGAATGCACTCGCTAAGGTTTCCATCTACAGGAAGGCCATTTAGGCGCTAGCTAGACCCCCTCTTGCGCCCACCTCTATCCGGTGACATGACCATCTCTAGGGCACTTTGCGTCCAACAAGAATAATCATGCTTTCCCCGAAATGCATTCATTTACTGGCGAGTACAAATTATTCAGTCATGCCTACACTTTGCCAGCTTGTGGTTGTACTGTTTTACATGGAGAGGTCAACACAGGATTAAGTCCTTAATTTGTCCAGACGGGCGCCCACAGCCCAATGTTACATCCACCAACCACTCCTACCATCCGCCCAGACAGGTAAGCAAATTTTAAGGTTTCGAGAAGCGTAAGATAATCTGTACCAAAACTATCAGTCATCTACATCCCATGACTGCCCAAAATCAATTTGCCGTTTAAAGAATAATGATGAGCCGAACAATTGAATGCCCTAGCTCTGGACTCACTTGGCAATAAATATAACTTAGCTAATGTTAATAGCAATATTATCTAGGGCGACAAGGATTAATTGAATCCAACGGTAAAGGAGGTCATATTATTAATAGTGGTAGCATAAAAGGGTAATATCTACCTTATATTTGATATAATTTGCATAACAACGTAAGCATGCATTTTGATAATTTAAAAGAATATAACTTTTGGAAAATGTAGGATCAATATGATCAAAGTGATGACTTGCCTGGCTTATTTACCGCGGTCTTGATTTTAATTCAAAGCCCGCTTAACCAGTCAGTCGTAATGAATCCTGAATCTTCACTGTGGTCCGAATCCGCTTGATCTCGTTGTCTTCAGACTGCAGATTCTAATTACGTGGCAACAAAGGGAAACCAAATAAATCCAAATAGCGGTAAAAGCTCAGTTCAATTTTAATTGAGTTTTATTAATGTTGCTTATAAATTGAGAGTAGAGAGGGAGCGATTGGAATGGATTTAATTGATAGGAAGGAGTTGATTGAATAGCTTTACCGTGAGGGAAAATTTTATAAAAGAGAAAGAAGTTGAATTGAGGATCACCCGCAGGATTATTCTGCCGGGTTCAGGATAAAGGCTTGATCCCTTTCTTTATGACTTCTTATATAATATTTTATATTTATCAAGGAAGTTCCAAAAGTTAAGTTGGACTTATACATCTTTAAAAAGATCACCGGAGAGGGTGATTTGGTAGATACTTGAACCTAAGCATTTTCCTAATTTTAATTGTAATTTAGAGTTTTGGTTATTTATCCCATTAGGGTTAGAAACAAGTTAGTAATTTACAAACTTATTAGAGTGGATTAAGGGTGGCGATTTACTGGAAACATGAGTTATAATTTAATAAGATAAGATTGTACATAATCTTAAATACTGGAAGATAAGTATATTAATTGGGATGCAAGGTTATGTTTTTGCAAGCATTTTAGTCATGGGTGATAGTTATTCAATAATTATTATGCTTTAATCTTGCAAGATTTGGGACTTGGGTTGATTATTGGAATTATTCTAAGATAATATAATTGAGGGTAGAGAGCAATGTTTCTTTGTTTGATACTTCCTTATGCCAAAAGATGGTTGAATCTTTGTGTCGTATAGATGACATTGAAGATGGGATTTACAATCACACACCAAAGGAAGTTTCACTGGTTTGACAAATGAGCAATTTGTGCAATGGTATTTTATGTGCACAAAAATATAGTTAACTTGATGAGCTTAGTTTGCTTTTAGATGACAAATGCTAAGATCGAGATACTAGAGATGCTATGCAAATCTTAATTCCTGGTATTGATTTACCAATAGAAATAAAAGGTGACCCAATGATTTGGTGGATGAAGGTTATCGCTATTTGTGAGTCGAGTTTTACATAAACCTGATTTGTGCTAGTGGATTTAAATCCAGGGGAAGACATGATGCTAATAAATCAAGTTTTTGCTAGAGACAAGGAGTAACATTTGAGAGTATTGAAATTATCGGCACAAGGATTTCAAGTTCCAACTTACGATGTCCTGCATTTTAAACTTTAAATATAAATTCCAAAGTGACTACTATTGCAATTTCTTGACTGATAAACCTTTTAAGGTTACTTTCTCAATGGGCTTAGTTTACACCATTTGCTGATTATTGCTGTTCCTTTTAGTATTGAATATTAGCAAGATAAACACTAGATAATTTGGAAAGATGGTTATGAGCTATTTCCGCCTTAACAATATTGTACACAGAGATACAAGTCAATTAATCGGCACTAGTTTAAACAAAATCCTAATTCCGGAATCAATTACCAAACACGCTTCCTCTTTATGGAATAAATTGATAGATTCATATTTTGAGGATTACTCTTATAAGCAAGATTGTAATTGATCACTTGCAACTAATTAACAATCTCATGGGACCCACCTGTCACAGAAACAAACGGGGAGGCCGGGGACTTGGGCGCATTCGGCCGAAGCAGAGAAGAGGGCTGGGCCGCAGAACACAGGGGGTGTGGTACACTTCGACGAGGGCGCAGCTGACACGGAACCAGCTGGAGGGCGATGTTGTTCAAAACAATCAAATTCCAGGTGATTGCGGACACTAGGCACCGTGATGATGACTTCCTTCGGAGCAGGGCCGGGATGGCTTGTGGTAGCCGGATTCAAGGGGTTCCCAGGGCTGCGGCGACCGGAGAGGAGGAAGGGAGATTAGCGGGGTACTAGCAGAAAGAGACAGCAGGAAACTCACCCGTAGCGGTGGCTTGGCCGGAGAGACGCTGGAGCAGGCTGTCGGCAGAGGCCACGGGCGGCGCAGAGGGGCTGCCGTGGACGACGAGCTGCAGCCGATGAGGGGCTCAATTGGTGGATGGAGCCACTTCGGGATGCTATGGCCGAGCTCCAGGCGCTGACAATTGACGGGAGGCACAGCAGCACGGGGAAAAGCCTGGCGGCGGCGGATCAACTGAAACGAAAAGGGGAATGAGTGACTACCTGAGTAGAAGAGCTCGGTTTGAGTTGGGTGTGAGGAGTCGGCCACACATTCATTCTGCAGCGAGGAGCGCTGGTCGCTAGCTTCATTGAAGAGGAGTGAAGGCGTAGCAGGGGAGTGGAGAGGAGTAACTCCGGGGTGGCAGTTAGCTGATCGACACGACGCGAAATAAAGCCGAGGTAGGCCGGTGCAGGCGAGGTCGGTAGCTAGTGTACGGGAGTGTGGGCAAAACCATGGACGATGGTTTCCGATGTGCGCAGCCGGCTTGCGGTGCGGGAGAACGCTGGGGTGGGCCGGAGCTACAGGCTTCAGGGCACAGGTGCTGGGCCGGAGGGAAAGGAAAGGGGCGGCCGGTGCTTGGGGCTGGACCACCGTGAGCAGCGCCATGGAGGAAGAGGAAGCAGGGTGGTGGCGCCGATGTGGGCTGGAGGCGGAGCTGTTCCGGGCCAAGACGGTGCGGCTACAGCAGTGAAGGGGAGAAGAAGGAAGGAGCCAGGCCGGGTGTTCAGGCGAGCAGGCGAAGAAGGAAGAGAGGGAGAGTCTGGCAGCGGCACTGGGAAAGGGAGCCGGGTGGGGAGAGGGCAGGAGAAAAGGAGGAGCCCGAGCGGGCCAAGTGGGCCGGAGGAGATGGGCCAAGCCGAGAGATAGGATTTTTCCGAATTTTGAGATTTCCACAGTTAAATTTTCTTGCTGAAAGGATTGAGTGCCAAAGAATTAATTGCTACTTAATTTGATTTAAATATTTAGCATTTCATAACTTTGAACTCAGGATTTACCAAGAGTTTTGAAAGTTAGGGTTTTCAACTTTTTACATCTTGATTTTCTTTTTTTGAAGTTTTGCTCTTTCTTAAATAAATTTTTGCCACCTGAAATCCCAAATCAAGAGCTCAATCAAACGAAAATTTGAAACTCACCGCAATTAAGAAAAAAAATTTATTCATTTTGCAAATCGCAATTTTGGGATGTTACAGATCCTACCCCCCTTAAAAGGAATCTCGACCCCAAGATTCAGGCAGAGTAGAAAGAAGAAGGCGGGGAACAACTGGCTAGCAATAGGTTACAAGGATCTGCTGGGCAAGTCGTCCTTTCCTTGGAGTAGTCGGAAATGAAAGGAACCTGCACAAGAAGGGTTAACACTAGGAGAGATGAGGTAGGGAAAACCTTGTTTCTTTCACGTAGATCTTGTAGCAGTTACTGATATAGGCACTGAATTCACTTTTCCAGGTATTCTTGTTGTCCATAAGTGCCTAGTCCAAAAATCCCCCTTTTTTTAACTGGAAGGGTAGTGGTCCATAATCTATGGTACTTCATTATTCTGGTGTTATCCTTGACTACCCCCCTTACAATGAGGTCCATGATACTCGTTTTTCTTATCTGATCCTGCCATGGCTTCTTAATCTTGCTGAAAGGATTGAGTGCCAAAGAATTAATTGCTTCTTAATTTGATTTAAATATTTAGCATTTCATAACTTTGAACTCAGGATTTACCAAGAGTTTTGAAAGTTAGGGTTTTCAACTTTTTACATCTTGATTTTCTTTTTTTGAAGTTTTGCTCTTTCTTAAATAAATTTTTGCCACCTGAAATCCCAAATCAAGAGCTCAATCAAACGAAATTTTGAAACTCACCGCAATTAAGAATAGATTTTTATTCATTTTGCAAATCGCAATTTTGGGATGTTACAGTTTTGTCATTAAGGGGTGAGACGGCTCTCATCTTGTGAAACAATGGGATCAGCAACCATGATTTGCAGTGACAAGATTGGAACTCTTAACTTGAGTAAGGGGTGTCAATACAATGTGCACGAAAATGCCATATGTTATTCCACTTCTGCTTGGACATAATTTGCTGTAACACCCCAGTCAAGCAATGACCCGGAATGCTACTCATCTAGAAATAAAACTAGAGTAAACTAATTACGCTAGGTACAAAATTTCGGCAGAACCTCCCCTGTAATATGGTTCAAGACAGAGATTGCAACAAGTATAGATAGAAGAAATGAATGAAATTAAGAATATAACAAAATCTAAGCAGAATGGTTTAAGTTTTCTAAATTGTTCTCAATTATAACAATTAAATAAAGAAGGGAAACATCATAAGAGAAATCAAGTCCTTTATTACAATTTGAATCTGACAAATCAATAATCCGTTACTACTTAAGTAATTCAGGCAAATAGCTTTTTATTTTCTTTCCTCTTCTATTGTGGATAGTCTGTGTAAGTTGCAACAATACTATCGGTTCTTTTTCCCCATGCATGCCGATCTCAAAATGGTACCTAAAAGAAAACACAACAACAAAGAAGAGTGAATCAATGACTCAAACAAATATAATAGATAGTAACATGTACATTTGTAAACATCACTTCATAAATCCATCCATCAACCATATAAATAAGTCATGCTATGTAAGATGATCAAAAAGCTCTTTATCCCTTTCTCTTTTGCATTTTACCGGTAATGCAAAGTGTGCATCCATCGACGCACACCCATGCCTGTACCACCTGGTACAGGGACCAATTGTCCATACTCCACAAGTATGGGGACCTTTAGCCCGTTATGTCATCAACATGACGGGGACCTCGGCGCTTAGTCAACTCGTGACTAAGACTTCAATAAATCAACATGATGCATGTGTGAATGTCTCAATAAAATAAATTTTGCATTCACATTATCCATGCATCAGAATTATTCATGAATATTGTAAATTATAATCATCCATAAATAGCACCAATACATTCTTCCCACAACCACACCACATATATGGATCAAACATCGACATTCCACACTATCAAATTTAAACCATCGTTATACTTGCCTCTACCGACGAAGCGACGAAATCACGCGCGTTCAGAAGCGAAACCGCTTATCCAAAAAGGTACCTCTCAGCACATATTACAACAATAAAAATGCGACTCTCAAAGAAAAGATATCGCTAAGCCTCAAAACCCCACAACATCCTTCCCCGCGTAACGGTTCTACAACATTCCCACTGCAGCGGCGCTGCTTAACATTTTCTTATCTTTAAAAATATAAAACTAATCACTGTAAAAGATACATATATGGATTACTCACTTAAATACCTACACTTTTCATGTAGATCATATATTTTTATCTTGTCATTAACAAGGTGATATCTAATGCACAAAACAGAGGACGTCCTCTGTTCTAAAAGTCTGGACAGCCAATTTGTAACGCGTCCCCAGAACAGATCAAGGCTCTAAAAATTCTGATTCTTTTACAAAAGCTAGATTACTGAATTCCCTACCTTTTTCTCAATTATGACCAAAAATTTAAAAATCATCTTCTACCCCTAATTCCCATCTGAACAGGGTCTGTCCCTATCTGCATCCCTAACGGACAGCGAGAATCCAGACCCTAGTACGCCTAAATTACGCTGCCAAAAAATCTAAAACAAATACAGTAGATGCGTATCATCGTCCTCTATGTTTTTCCTTTTGGGGAGACCCTTGGGAAAAAATTTTTCAGGGCCATAATTGCGCGAATCAATCTACAGGTAGGCAGCAAGGATTCTCTAATCGGGGGTTCTAAATCCTAATCCCCACCAAAAACTTGAGCTAAGAACCCTAAAATAGCAGAAATCAGAGGGATTGGAATGAGGAAGAATTACCTAGGGATTTGGGTGTTAGTGATATGCCCTAGAGGCAACATGGAGATGTTGTATATATATATCACATACTATGTTTATGATACATTATTTTGTTCCTTGGAATAGACATCATCATTATTGATCAATGAGTATGTGACTTATTCATGAGACTCTTAAATACTAAGATGTTGCTATTTCTAAATGATCCCTGATCGTATATCATATGAGGAACAAATATGATTCAAAGACAAAGATCAGCATATGTATTGATTGATGATCATGTCTCATGGATCATGGTATGGTGATACCAAATCAATAATATGGACATATGTTAGTGAACATATGTTGGATAGACCTGCCATGAGACACTGCAGAGATTCCATGTGTCATCAGTTGGTCTCAAGTAGTGTTTATGTAGAATCCTTAGACTTGAGATTCGTACATGAGAGAACATTACAGGTTCAGCCGATATGATCTTTACATATACTTTGGGGTTAATATGTCTTACTAGAGGCCGCTATTAACAGGGTGACCGGAAAGGCGTTTCCGGGTCACGACCAAGTATACGTGAACCTACAGGGTCGCACGCTTAACGGGTTGGAACACTGATTCGAATATGATTCGGATATGGGCTCAATTCGGATAAAGATCCGAATAGACTCCTAATGGGCCTCGGTCCGCAAGGCCCACGTGAGGAGGTCTATATATATGGAGGCGAGGGGCTGAGGGGATTCGTCCCTGTTAACATCTAGCAAAACCCTAGCCGCCACCTCCCGAGCCAAACCCTAGCTGCTCACGAGTGCTAGTACACTCGCGATCGGCATTCCAGCCCCGGACGTGTGGATATCGGTAGAGGCGCTGCTCGTTGCAGTGCTAATCGGCGTGCGTGGAGGAGACGATCTGTTCGGGACGATCGGCTACTTCCACTACTACCTCGACGCGCGTGATTGGATCGGTTTCCAATTCTTCTTCACATTGCTGCTGCGTCTAAGTGGTAACGATCCATGATCCTTCCTTAGCATGATGTTCTTGGGTGCGCGATAGAAAAGTTTTGTTTTCTGCTTCCGTAGCCTACGCGTATTCCTTCAGTGGTATCAGAGCCATCTTGCTTAGTTTGCCATCTGGATCAGCGTATATGTTGATATGCGATAGTAGTAGATTGGATCTATTACAGTCTAAATCAGGTAGCACGGGTTGATGAGATCAATCGGTCATAAGGTGTTGAAAAAGGTATGAGTTGATACCATCATAAGGCCAAAAAGATTAGTTCGTGCTCCTTCTTTGATGTACACGCGACTTGCCCCTACCGGCTGGAATCACCATCGGGGCTAACTGCGCGCACAATCAGTAGATCGAGCCAACAGATCGAGGTCTTGTGTTGTGGTCTCTTCAAGTATACCGATCGCGATGATCAATATGATTGATCTAATGAAAATTGATACATTTTGAATGGCTCGGATTTGGGTTGATTTGATCGGCTCGATAAGATTTTCATAGCGATTTCATAGATGCGATCTATGTAATTCTGTGAGTATCCCCCCTTGTATAGCGTCGTGGGTTTACATCGTTAGGTAGAATGCGATTCTACGTCTAACTTGTTTTTGCAGGGAATGGTGTGAATAGTATGGCCCTATAGCTTATTTGAATGTATGAGATGTATGTGATGCATGTAACATTCGTTCATGGCCTGCGTGTCATGATTATTACAGCTATTGTTAGCTGTATATATATATTGTATTTAACGACCTGCGTGTCGACCTTAATGCTTGAATCTATCTTTGTAATCTTCAATTTCTAGCTATTATAGGTAGTAGCCTAGTTTTGAGGTTACAAGCTTTTAAGCATGGTGGCCTAAAGGAGTGATGTGGAGGATGGAGATCGTCTACACCTACTTGGAGATGGATATCACCATTTTTGGGCCATACTACTTCACAGTTAAATGTGTTTATCTATGATGTTATCTATCTTATTCTTATGCAATGATATATGTGATATGTTGCTTTGGTAGGATAGAATCCCTCTTAAAATTAGGTGTTAATGCCATTCCATATGCTGCACCAAAAGATAATGATCACCGCATGGTAGGTCTACCAAAGTAGAGTGCCATCGGTTATCATCATCATTTGGGGTAAATGTCGGACATCTACATGCGGAAGCATTTGATTTACTTAACAAGGTTATCAAAATAGTTTTGGAACTTGGGGCATAGATTGGGGCCAAGGCATACTGATGTCACTCAAAGTAGAGTCACATATGGATGTGATTAGCAAGGTGTTGCTTACCCATGTCACTAGTTTTCTAGCCGTGATGCCAAAGCTCACTAGGAATTAGTGAAATGAGGATCTTTACCCACTATGTAACTTAGAGAGAGTTTTTGTTGCAAAACTCATAGTGGGAGTCTTTTGCTAAATAGTTTAATAAAAGATGAACATAAACATAGTGCTAAACTTTGCATATTCTTATGTTGTAGATCATGTCAGCTAACGCCACATCCAGTACTTTTAATTTGCGATCTGTCCTTGAGAAAGAAAAACTCAATGGAACAAACTTTTTGGATTGGTATCGCAACTTGAGAATTGTTCTCAAGCAAGAGCGCAAGGAGTATGTCCTTGAGTCTACTTACCCAAGACTTGCTCGATAATGCTCTTTGTGATCTGCACGGAGAGCTTATGAGAAGCAAGCGAATGATTGCCTTGATGTGAGCTGTCTCATGCTTGCCACAATGTCCTCTGAGCTTCAGAAGCAATATGAGAACACAGATGCCTACAATATCATTGTGGGGCTACGTGGTATGTTTGAGAACCAAGTAAGGGCTGAGAGGTTCAATACTTCAAAGTCCTTATTTGCGTGCGAGCTTGCGTAGGGAATCCGTCGACCCTCATGTGATTAAGATGATTGGCTACATTGAGAGTCTGGAAAAGCTTGGTTTTCCCCTTAGCCAAGAGTTGGCTACTGATGTGATTCTCCAGTCGCTCCCCCCGAGCTTTGAGCCATTCATAATGAACTTTAACATGAACAACCTAGACAAGACTCTGGCTGAGTTGCATGGGATGCTAAAATCTGCCGAGGAAAGCATTAAGAAAAGCAGCAATCATGTGATGATGATGCAGAAAGGCAAGGGCAAGCCCTATGTCAAGAGAAGCGCGGTCAAAAGAAAGAAAGCTCCTGATGCGATCGCGAGCAGTTCTAAGGCCAAGAAAGACAAGAAGGGCGATGCTCATCCTGATGCAGATTGTTACTACTGTAAGCAATCAGGACATTGGAAAAGGAACTGCCCAAAGTACTTGGAGGATCTTGAGAAGAAGAAGAGAAGTATGACTTCCACTCCAGGTATAAATGTTATAGAAATCAATCTTGCTACTTCTTCCACTAATTCTTGGGTATTTGATACCGGATCGGTTGCTCACATTTGCAAATCGTTGGGGGCTAATAAGAAGTAGAAGTTTGAGGAGGAGCGAAGTGGATCTTGGCGTTGGCAATGGAGCAAAAGTTGCTGCGGTAGCTGTTGGCACCATGCCATTGTCTTTACCTTCGGATTAGTTTTGGAATTGAATAATTGTTATTGTGTTCCATCTCTTTCAAAGAACATTATTTCGCTTCATGTTTGCAAGCGAGAAGGTTATGACTTTAAATCTATGGACAATGGTTGTTCTCTTTATTTCAAAGATATGTTCTATTGTCATACTCCATTGGTGAATGGGTTATACGTTCTTACTCTTGAAGGGTCACGGTCTATAACATTAATGCAAAGAGGCAACGTCAGAATGATTTGAATCCCACGTTTATTTGGCATCGTCGCTTAGGTCACATAAATGAGAAATGCATGCGAAGCTCCATAGAGATGGTATTCGCACTCATTTGATTTTGAATCATTAGAGACATGTGAATCTTGTTTACTTGGTAAGATGACAAAGGCACCTTTCACGGTCAAGGTGAGCGGGCAAATGACTTATTGGCACTCGTACATACCGATGTATGTGGACCAATGAGCTTAACAAATGAGGTGGTTTTGATACTTCATAACTTTTATCGATGACTTTAGTAGATATGGGTATATCTACGATGAAGCATAAGTCCGAATCCTTTGAAAAGTTCAAGGAATTCCAAAATGAAGTGCAAAATCATTTAGGCAAGACAATCAAGTTTCTACGATCGATCGTGGAGGCGAGTATTTGAGCCATGAGTTTGGCAATCATCTAAAGGATTGTGGAATTGTTCCACAATTGACTCGCCAGAACACCTCAATGGAATGGGGTATCTGAGCGGAGAAATCGCACCTTATTAGATATGGTGCGCTCCATGATGAGCCAAAGTGATCTTCCGTTGTCTTTTTGAAGTGCGCTCTTGAAACGACGCGTTCACACTAAGCGAGGTTCCATCAAAATCAGTACAAAAGACACCATATGAGATGTGGGCGGGACAACGTCCTAGCTTGTCTTTTCTTAAGATTTGGGGATGTGAGGCTTATGTAAAACGTTTACAATCTGATAAGCTCACTCTTAAATCGATAAATGCTTCTTTATCGGGTATCCTAAGGAAACAAAAGGATATTACTTTTATAATCAAGGAGAAGGCAAAGTGTTTGTCGCCCGGCATGGTGTCTTCTTAGAGAAAGAGTTTGTCTCAAGAAGGGATAGTGGGAGCACAGTG
The DNA here is from genome assembly GCA_036346265.1 of Melocanna baccifera. Lineage (NCBI taxonomy): Eukaryota > Viridiplantae > Streptophyta > Magnoliopsida > Poales > Poaceae > Melocanna > Melocanna baccifera. The sequence goes on from CM070709.1 coordinate 9,470,093, forward strand.
CAACTTGAAGAAATTCAAGAAACACCTGATAACGTTTCAGCTCCTCTGAGAACCACAACAGGATGAACAAACTGTTGAAGAACCTGTTGTGGACACACCAGCACCACGTAGGTTAGAAAGGTCACGTCGTGCACCTGAGAGGTACATGTTCTTGACTACTCAACAACGGGACATATTGTTGTTAGACAACGATGAGCCTAAGACCTATGAAGAAGCGATGGTGGGACCAGACTCTGAGAAATGGCTTGAAGCCATGAGATCCGAAATTGAATCCATGCACAGTAATCAAGTTTGGAACTTGGTTGATCCACCTGATGGTGTTAAAACCATTGAATGCAAATGGGTTTTCAAGAAAAAGATAGACATAGATGGAAATATTCACATCTATAAAGCGCGATTGGTGGCCAAAGGTTTCAAACAAATTCAAGGTATTGATTATGATGAAACTTTTTCGCCGTCGCAATGCTAAAGTCTATTCGGATCATTCTAGCGATTGCTGCATATTTTGACTATGAAATATGGCAAATGGATGTCAAAACAGCTTTTCTTAATGGAAATCTGAGTGAGGATGTGTACATGACACAGCCCATGGGTTTTGTCGATCCGCAATCAGATGGAAAGATATGCAAGCTCCAAAGATCCATTTATGGATTAAGCGAGCATCTCGGAGTTGGAACATTCGTTTTGATGAAGTAATCAAAGGGTTTGGTTTCATCAAGAACGAAGAAGAGCCTTGTGTTTACAAAAAGGCTAGTGGGAGCGCACTCGTATTTCTGGTCTTATATGTGGATGACATATTACTGATCGGAAATGACATTCCTTTGCTCGAATCTGTTAAGTCTTCATTAAAAAATAGTTTCTCTATGAAAGACTTAGGAGAGGCAGCATATATTCAGGCATCAAGATCTATAGAGATAGATCAAAAGGCTAATTGGATTAAGCCAAGATACGTACATTGACAAGGTGTTGAAAAGGTTCAACATGCATGATTCCAAGAAAGGTTTTCTTCCTATGTCACACGGTATAAATCTCAGCAAGAATCAGTGTCCTAGTACACCTGATGAGCGGGATAAAATGAATGCGATTCCATATGCTTCGGCTATTGGGTCCATTATGTATGCCATGCTTTGTACACGCCCGGATGTTTCGTATGCTTTAAGTGCTACGAGTAGATACGATCGAGATCGGTGAAAGTCCTTTGGATTGCGTAAAGAACATCTTGAAGTACTTGAGAAGAACTAAAGATGTGTTCCTTGTCTATGGAGGTGAGGAAGAGCTCGTTGTAAATGGTTACACCGATGCTAGCTTCCAAACTGACAAAGATGATTTTAGATCGCAATCTGGATTTGTGTTCTGCCTGAATGGCGGTGCGGTAAGCTGGAAGAGTTCCAAGCAGCAGACGGTTGCTGATTCTACAACAGAAGCCGAGTACATAGCAGCTTCTGAAGCTGCCAAAGAGGCTGTTTGGATCAAGAAATTTATTTCTGAGCTTGGTGTGATGGCTAGTGCCTCCAGCCCAATGGACCTCTACTGTGACAATAGTGGGGCCATTGCACAAGCCAAGGAGCCTAGATCGCACCAGAAGTCCAAGCACATTTTACGGCGATTTCATCTCATCCGCGAGATAGTGGAGAGAGGCGATGTGAAGATATGCAAAGTACAAACGGATTTGAACATTGCAGATCCGTTGACAAAGCCGCTTCCCCAGCCAAAGCATGAGGCTCACACTAGGGCAATGGGTATTAGATACCTACATGGTTGACTCTAGTGCAAGTGGGAGACTGTTAGTGATATGCCCTAGAGGCAACATGGAGATGTTGTATATATATATCACATACTATGTTTATGATACATTATTTTGTTCCTTGGAATAGACATCATCATTATTGATCAATGAGTATGTGACTTATTCATGAGACTCTTAAATACTAAGATGTTGCTATTTCTAAATGATCCCTGATCGTATATCATATGAGGAACAAATATGATTCAAAGACAAAGATCAGCATATGTATTGATTGATGATCATGTCTCATGGATCATGGTATGGTGATACCAAATCAATAATATGGACATATGTTAGTGAACATATGTTGGATAGACCTGCCATGAGACACTGCAGAGATTCCATGTGTCATCAGTTGGTCTCAAGTAGTGTTTATGTAGAATCCTTAGACTTGAGATCATCATGGTTCCCAACATGAGTAGTAGCTTATTTTGGGACTACTAAACACTACTCCGTGACTGGGTAGTCATAAAAGTAGTCTTCGGGTTTGCAATGAAACATGTAGTGGGATGTGAATGATCAAGATAGAATTTGCCCCTCCTTATGGGAGAGATATCTTTGGGCCCCTCGATGTAATGGATTATGAAAGTGCATGGCCATGCCAAGGTGATTGAGGAGTCAATCACGAGTTTATAATCCATCACGGAATCGAGAGAGTGATTGAGCTATTAAGAGGATGACACAGGTCTCGCCTTGAGCTCAATCTATATCGTGAGGCAAAGGGATTCGTACATGAGAGAACATTACAGGTTCAGCCGATATGATCTTTACATATACTTTGGGGTTAATATGTCTTACTAGAGGCCGCTATTAAAGGGTGACCGGAAAGGCGTTTCCGGGTCACGACCAAGTATACGTGAACCTACAGGGTCGCACGCTTAACGGGTTGGAACACTGATTCGAATATGATTCGGATATGGGCTCAATTCGGATAAAGATCCGAATAGACTCCTAATGGGCCTCGGTCCGCAAGGCCCACATGAGGAGGTCTATATATATGGAGGCGAGGGGCTGAGGGGATTCGTCCCTGTTAACATCTAGCAAAACCCTAGCCGCCACCTCCCGAGCTAAACCCTAGCTGCTCACGAGTGCTAGTACACTCGCGATCGGCGTTCCAGCCCCGGACGTGTGAATACCGGTGGAGGCGCTGCTCGTTGCAGTGCTAATCGGCGTGCGTGGAGGAGACGATCTGTTTGGGACGATCGGCTACTTCCACTACTACCTCGACGCGCGTGATTGGATCGGTTTCCAATTCTTCTTCCGCTGCGCTGCGCGTCTAAGTGGTAACGATCCATGATCCTTCCTTAGCATGATGTTCTTGGGTGCGCGGTAGAAAAGTTTTGTTTTCTGCTTCCGTAGCCTACGCGTATTCCTTCATTGGGATCATCCCTCTTCTTCCTCTTCTTCTCCTTCCCTTCTCCTCCTCCTCTTCCTCTCCTTCTTCTCCTTCCTCTTCTCCTTCTTCTCCTTGCACAAGAGCAGCACCATAGGGGAGGGAGAGGGCGCAAGGAGGGTGGGGGTGGCGGCTTGGGGTGGGAAAAGGGGGAGGGAGGGCTCCCCAAGGGGTTTATAAAGGGGGTGCTAGGGTTTGGGAGGGGTATGGGCCCCCGTTTGGGCTGGCTGGCCCAAAGTGGCTGGCCCGCTCCTCCGGATAGCCCAAAACCTCTTAATTCATTATTATAATTCTCTTTTTATTATTTTATACTATTCCAAAAAATTTATTTTCACCTCCCACGATTTACTGAAAATCCGGGCGACTCCATGATTAATTTAAAAACTGACGCCGAAACAACGTTCAGGATATTACATTCTCCCCACCGAAAAAAGGATTCGTCCTCGAATCTAACTCCTCAACCCACGAGGCAAAAGAACAATCAAGGAAAAATCAACCAAAGGATAGAGCATCCCAAGGATAGAATATTCCAAGGGAACAACAACTACGGGTACTTTTCCGCCTCGAAGAGCTCGGGCTCTTCTTTAGCATCCGGTCTTCATGCTTCCACGTCGCCTCCCACTCGGACTGGTTCATCCAGAGGGTCTTCACATGCTTGATGGCCCTCTTCCTCACGACCAGTTCCGGCGAGTCCACGATTCATGCTGATCGACGCCTAGCACCCGCAACCCTTCGGTTGGCTCTGAGCGACCGACAGGTCCTGCCGTTCTCACCAGAATTCCCCGCCGCAACTATTAAACCTCTTATTAAATATAATCGGGATAATACATTTTGCCCCTTCAAAAGAATTTGATCGCAAATTCCACTCACATCATTCTACTCAAAGCACAAATATTATCTTTTACAAATAGAACCCAACAAAAAAAGAATAAAGGTTTCTCAAGCAACACACTAGCAACTAACTTTCCTCTCAAGGACCACAATCCAAATCAAAGGATTCACCACAAAATATTTTTCACTCTTCAAGTAAACAATTGGAGAAACCACACCACATAAGCCAAGAGTGAAAATCACTCGAAAGTCCAAAACAATCATTTTCTTTTCCCAACTGGAAAGGACTACACCTCAACAATAAATAACTCAATTTGCAGATAACCTCTGCCAAAACACACAGCATAAACAAGAATCAAGCGAGCATTTTACTACTCGAGATATCATTAATTTCCCAATCCATTCCCTTTCAAAATTTTTACTTTCTTGAACAAAGTATTTCCAACTCATCGCCCAACACACCCTCTCATTTAACTCAAGTTGGCTACCTCAACAATAAGCCCAAACTGAGTACATCATCTACACCCTTGTAGAGAGACTCACTGCTCCCAAAAAACATACTCCAGCCAAGACCTCGACCAACGGAATTATTTTGAGAAATAATTCCTAATGAGTCTCAATCCCTTAAGGATAATGACCCGAAATTCTTGTCACACCCACACATAATCATTAGTAGCACCTCGAGGATGCTATCCACAATCATCACCCTATTTGGTATCCACTCTGTTCCACTACTCCTACACAGAGACACTAGGCCTCCAAGGTTCTAGCATAACAAAAGGTGAAGCCCAGATTCAGCTTTCAAGATCCTACAACAAACTTCCCGAATAAGATAGGGAAACCTCAGGTGAAAACCCTACTATTCCACAATTAACATACACTCAATTCTTAACATCAACAAATTATTTGGCTTTAAGTCAAACATTCTATTTAAATCAAATCCTTCCTAAGGATTACTCCACGAAAACCATATATCACCCTGTTGTGGCTACAGACCAAACAGAGAGAGAGGTGTATGGTAGTGGAGAGTTAGGTGAGCGAATGACCTCTTAGCCTTTCCCAAGGGCTCTGTATGACATATATATGCGCTCCCTCGTAAGGAGCGTCTTTACAATCGTAACTTTACACCGAAGCCTCCGACCGAGGGCAGCTACGTCCTTAATACATGATTTATAACCTTCTCAGCAGGCCAGCCGGGTTTAGGTGGGGGCCACCCCTACAACAGGAGCCTCTCATGGTGAAGGGCTTCACAGGCCGAAGCCATGTTGCCGAGTCCTTTGGCCCCCTTCGTCCCTGCGGCCTGTGACATTATGTACTTGTGGGCGTAGATGATTTGGCGTATGTAGGTCCTCGTGGCTCCACGGACTAGGGGCCGGGGGGCCGCAGCGGAGTCACTGTTGAAGTCTTGAGCTGGGTCATTGCAGTGGGGTCGCGCTTGCGGTGCAGAAGTGAAGACCTGGTCGATGTAGACTCCCTCCGACTGACCCGCCATGCCAGTTCTTTCTACGGCGAGTGCCTGGGTTGTCCCGAGCCATCGGAGTGGAAGGGGCGCCTTCGGGCGTGGCGTGCGGACGCATGGCTGCTTGTTGCAGTGCCATGGCCGAGGGAGGACACGGGGTTGTCCCGCAGAGGTGAAGGCTTCGCGAAGGGCAGAATTGAGGTCGCTTGGCGCCCGGGGCGGGGACTTCGTCGAGGCGTCGAAGTCGTTCACGGTCTCGGAGCCTTCCCCCCACGGAGCCACAGCTGTCGCCGGGGCCATGCTGCGGAGCCGAAAAACCTTGTTTGGCGTGGGGCGGCCCCTGCCTCGGTCTGGAGTCGTTGTGCGGTGTGTTGAAAAGGCTGGGGCGGTCTACGGCAATCGTACGCACAGTCCCGAGGTAGGGGTATACGCGGCGTTGCCTGGTTGGTGCACCGTGGAATGTCAGTAGTCTTGTGACCGCGAGCCCACGTCCGTTCCCAGAGAGGCGGGACACGTGGCGAGCTATCCCGCGAACGGTTACGCTTCCCGATCGTGGGCGGGGCGAATCGACGGGCTCCCGCCGGTTGCCCTCCCGATCGTGGGACGCGAAGGGGCTGTATAAAGGGTGCTTTACTGGCGCACGGGCGTGCCTCTTGTCTGCGTGCATTCGCTTGGTTGCTCTGTGTTGCTGTGCGAAATCCACCCGCCTCTGCTCCATCAATCCTCCGTGCAGGAAGAAGGATGGCAAGCCATGGAGATTCCAGCCGCCGGCTTAGCGGTAGTGCCTCGTCGGGCCAACGCGGCACGACGCCGCCAGCAACGGAATTTTCGGTGGTGGCTCGTAAGCCATTGTGGGCCCGCAAGTTGTACGACGCCAGGCGGGGCTCGCAAGGGCACTGCTCCGCAGTGCTAGGGCAGAGCCTTGCCATGGAGGAGACAATCGAAGCCCTCCTGCGGGAGAAGAAGATAGATGAGCGCGACGGAGCTTGCCTGCCGACCCGCGATGAAGTGGAGCCTCATCCCGAGGCGTCAGAGGCGATTGTCTTCGACGCATTTTTCGAGGCTGGACTCCGAATGCCATCGACGCTCTTTGTCAATGAGGTCTTGAAGGCTTATGGATTGGAGTTGGCGCAGGTGACCCCGAATGCGATAGTTCGCTTGACGGTGTTTGCCTGGGCTGTTCGAGTGGAAGGCGCTCATCCCCGCGCGAGCTTGTTCGCCCTTCTTCATGATGCGCGCTGTTAGCCAAAGAGAGTCAAAGGAGGGGCACTATCCAATTTTGGCAGCGTCCACTTCGTGGTGAGGTCGAGCTACGCGAATCTGGTCCCCGCTCTGGCGACGAAGGAGAAGTGGGAGGGGTGGATGTGGCAGTGGTTCTACTACCGCGTGACGCTGACCAGCAACCTCCAGTGTTGGGGTCAGCCGATAGCTTTCGACTGCTGCCCGGGGCAGAAGCCGGTGAGCGACGATCAGTGGCAGGCGCGGAGACTCGGCGGCGTCACCCTTCGGTTCAACATGCGCGATCTTGCCGAGGAATTTACCATGTACGGGGTGTCTCCGCTCTCCGGCCTATGGAGATATGAGTGAGGTGATACATGGCGGGATGGCGTCCGCCCCTCGGTGTCGTCGCTACAGCAGCCCACCGGCCGTGGTAGGTACTTCGACCGTGTGCTGCGTATGTATATGTAACTGTTGTAAATGGGACCACACTTTGTGTGTAGTGCTTTCGTTGGTAGACGCGGAGCGCACCGTCGAAGCCTTCCTGGGGCCGTACACGCTGAAAGAGCACACCCTGTGTGAAACCGCGACTGGGCCTGCTAGGCTAGGGCGGATAAACTGGGTGTGCGAGGTCCTAGGCCTCGTTGTACCGGAGCGCCTAGGGCCGGTGCAGAGTTCGCCTCGTCGCCGCGATGGTGCCGGCGAGGCGGGGGCGTCTCCCCGGCGACGAAGGTCTTGGTCCCGAGCTGCCGTCTCTGACCCGCCCCCCGGCTTAGCAGCGGACGCCGCTGATCCGGACGATGTGTCAGGTGGCGGGTCCGAGCATGGTAGCGCGGAGGGTCACGCTGCCCCCAGCGAGGACCTGGGTGGTGAGGTTAGCTTTGGCAGCGATGTCATTGAAGACGAGGCCATGTCGCCTGTGCCGGTCGGTGAGGATCTGCCTCCTGCGCCGTCGTCGCCCCTGGTGGTTGCCACGAGCCTTCCGCCTGCCCCAGGTCCCGCAACGACTGGAGCGGTGGAGCACTCGTCGTCATCGCCTGCTGCAGCCGCTGTGGACATGCCGCCCGCTCCGGCCGGTGCAGGTACTGGAGCGGTCGAGGGTGCATCACCTGGCTCTCCAACGGTGAAGCGTCGCCGGGTGCGATCGCCTTCGCGCGCGGGGCAATTTTATGTGGTGGGCGCGGTCGGCGGGGGCCTGTGGTCCGACCGGGAAGCCACTCCGACCGAGGAGGGGGTCATCACTTCCCAGGCAGTGGCTGAGCCGACACCTCCCCACGCCTTAGTGGGAGGTGACGGAGGTAGGCGTAATTCCTTTTCTCCCGTGACTTCACGAATCTCTCTCTGATTTGCTCGCTCATGCCGTCGTCAACGTCAGGAGAGGGGAAGTCGCCCGGACGCGGCCGCTTATCGAGCAACGGAGGTGTCTGCGAGGTCAGCGGTGACGTTGCGCAAAATGCAGCGCGGACACCTGATGCTGCCGCGAGGCTCCCAAGGCTCACCGTGTCTGACTTCGTTCCGCCTCCAGAGGCGCTCCGTGCCCTCGACGGAGCCACGGAGTGTGGTGACAGCAAGCTGGATCGACGAGCACTGTCGTCGTGCGGGGGGGACCTTCTTGCACTCGCATTGGGCGCCGCGGGGATGAAGGTAAGCACCTGAGCCTGCCATCGACATCGCCTACCGTGTGTATGCTAAATAGCCATGTCCTCCTGCTGTTAGGCGGTCGCCATCGGCCGGGCATTGGATGCGGCGCGCATCCGCGAGCGGAGGGCGCTGGAGGAACAGCTTCGCGCTGCCGACGAGGCTCAGCCACGAAGGACGACCGCATCTGTCTATTAGAGGCGAAGGTGCGCGCGGCGGCGGCAGCACAATGTGCTGCCGAAGAGGCCCAACGTGTCGCAGCAGAGGAGCGTGCCGGCTTACTCGGGCAAATCAGCGCGCTGGAGGAGGAGAAGGCCCAGCTTATCATGGCCCTGGAGGAGAGGAACCAGGCTCTGGGCGACATGTCTACGGCAGCGTGAAGGGCCATGGGGTCGTTGGAGGGGGCTCTTCGGGACCTTTCCGTCGTCGTGCCAGATCTTACTCACGACGCCGCGGACATGGCGCAGTCGTTGGCATGGATTGAGGAGGGCTCAAGCCTGGCGCTCCGCGGTGCGAAAGCCTTCAGCGATCACTGCGGCTTCGCCAGTGCCTGCCTCGCCTTTGCCACGCTCCACGCCCAGGGGTGTGAGCACGTAAACGAGCTGGCCGCTCCCAACTTGAGTGTGCCGACCGGAGCCGGGGTATTGTTTGGCGCAATCCGCACCACCATGCTCGCCGTCCAGAGCTTCTATGAGCGGATCTGGGGCCACCTGGGAGAGGAAGCTGCCAAAGTGCTGTTACGGCGGACGCTACACCGGGAGGGTAATTTCCTTCAGTGGTTGGAGGAAGCTCGTTAACGCAACGAAGACGGCGCTGACCCCTAGTGTGGTTCCGGGGGCTGGTGATTGTGCTGCAACTTTTGCTTTTATTTTTTTTCTTTCGCTTGCTTATAAAAGAAAGGACCGTTGTGGCGAGTACTCCACAGCTGTGTGCTGCCTGAAGAGTTGCTTGTTAATATGGCGGAGGCTGGCACCTTCCAGCCGTCTTCGCTTGCATATTCGAGGTAGGCGCGCGAGCGCTCCGTCCCCTACCCTTCGAAGCGGTGGCAGCGGAGCTGGCGCCTAGTCAAAGTAGACGCGATCGCGCTCCGTCCCCTACCCTTCGAAGCGGTGGCAGCAAAGCTGGTGCCTAGTCGAAGTAGATGCGATCGCGCTCCGTCCCCTACCCTTCGAAGCGGTGGCAGCGGAGCTGGCGTCTAGTCGAAGTAGACGCGATCGTGCTCTGTCCCCTACCCTTCGAAGCGGTAGCTGCGGAGCTAGCGCCTAGTCGAAGTAGACGCGATCGCTCTCCGTAGTTTGTACTCCAGAGCACGCGTAGGACGATCAACTATGACTTAGTTATGCTCCGGAGGGTACGCTGACGCGTGCGCAGGACATCCGCGTCTTGTTTAGACTCAGTAGAGTGCGCAGGGAAAACATCCACGTCTAGTTTATACTCTGGAGCATGCGTGGGACTATCAACCACGGCTTAGTTAGGCTCTGGAGAGTGCGACAACGCGCGCGCGGGACATCCACGTCTTGTTTAGACTCAGTAGAGTGCACAGGGAAAACATCCATGTCTAGTTTATACTCCGAAGCATGCGTGGGACAATCAACCACGGCTTAGTTAGGCTCCGGAGAGTGCACCAACGCGCGCGCGGGACATCCGGGTCTTGTTTCGACTCAGTAGAGTACGCAGGGAAAACATCCGCGTCTTATTTATACTCCGTAGAGTGCACGCGGAGGCGTCCCCCCGCTGCGTCTTATTTATACTTCATAGAGTGCGTGCGGAGGAAACCTCGACGCTACGTCTTATTTATACTCCGTAGAGTGCGTGCGGAGGCGGACCTCGACGCTACGTCTTATTTATACTCCGTAGAGTGCGTGCGGAGGCGAACCTCGACGCTACGTCTTATTTATACTCCGTGGAGTGCGTGCGGAGGCGAACTTCGACGCTACGTCTTATTTATACTCCGTAGAGTGCGTGCAGAGGCGGACCTCCGTGGAGTGCGTGTGCGGAGATGGATCTCTGTGCGGTGCATGTGCGGAGGTGGGTCTCCGTGCGGTGCATGTGCGGAGGTGGGTCTCCGTGCGGTGCATATGCGGAGGTGGGTCTCCGTGCGGTGCATGTGCGGAGGTGGGTCACTGTGCGGTGCGTGGGAACATCGACCACGTCTTTATACTCTGGGGAGTACACGTGGTAGTGGCACCAATGTGTGCGCGGAATTCCGTGTCTTGTTTATACTCAGTAGAGTGCGTAGGGAAAACGTCCGCGTCTTTTTTATACTCCGGGGAGTGCGTGCGGAGGCGAGCCTCCGCGCGTTTTTGGTGGGGGCATGAATAGTTCCGCAAATGGCAAATTTTATTAAATTCTCGTTTGCTTGGGTGAACGAGTACAAGAAGTCAAAGACTGACCATTGGACTCGTTGCCACGATGGTGGCCTTTGTTGGCCTAAACATAGTACCTCTGCAACCTGTCCGCATTCCATGTGTGGCAGAGCGTCTACCCTTCCAGCGTGGCGAGGTGATAAGCTCTTCACTGCAGTGCTGCCGCGACAATGTACGGGCCTTCCCACTTGGACTCCAGCTTGCCGACCGTGTCTACGCGAAGCGCCATCTTGAGGACAAGGTCCCCCGGGTGGAATGCTCGCGGATACACATAGCGGCCCTGCCTGCGCGCCATTTGGCGCGCGTATTTGGCGACGTGTTGGGTGGCCTTGACGCGCTCTCCGTCGAGGAGGTCCAGGGACAACTGGCGCTCTTCGTCTGGTGCCTGGGCGAGGACTCTTCGTGAGCCGACCTTGATCTCCTTGGGCGTCATTGCCTCATCGCCGAAGAGGAGTTTGAACGACGTGAATCCCGTCGAGCGTGTCGCTGTTGTGCGAAGTGACCAGAGGACGCTGTGGAGCTCGCTGGGCCACTTCCCCTTTGGTAGTCTGACAAGGCGTTTTTTGACCCCAGCGGAGATGGCACCGTTCGCCCGCTCGACCGCTCCGTTGAACTGTGGATGTCCGACCGAGGCGAACCGAAGCGTGATGCCCATGTTGTCGCAGAACTCCCTGAACAGAGCAGAGTCGAACTGCAGACCATTGTCGGCAGTGATCTCCTTGGGCACTCCGAAGCGGCAGATGATGTTCTGCCAAAGGAAGCGCTGCATGGCTGCCGAGGTGATCTTGGCTAGTGCCACAGCCTCTGGCCACCTGGAAAAATATTCTAAAGCGACCACGATGAAGTGCAAATCTCCTGGGGCTCGGGGAAGAGGTCCGACAACGTCGATGCCCCACCGTGCCAACGGCCATACAGGGGGAATGGGGTTGAGGCCGGTGGGGGGTCTGTGAATGACCCGTCCCATCCATTGGCAGCCTTGACATCGGCGCACAAGATCTTGGGCGTCAGCAACGGCGGTTGGCCAATAGAAGCCCTGCCTAAATGCCTTGCCGATGAGCGACCTCGGCGCCAAATGCGAGCCGCAAGGCCCGTGTGGATTTCCGCCAGGAGGTGCTGTGCCTCGTCACGCAAGAGGCACCGTAGGAGCAGTGCACAAACCCCTTTTTTGTAGAGCACTCCGTCGAGTATCTGGAAGGATCTGGCGCGGTACTGTAGGCGGCGGAGCTCGACAGGGTCGTCAGGCTTGACGATACCCTGTAAAAAGGCGTGAACTGGCTCTCGCCAGTCGCCCTGATGGGTGATCTGGTGGACTAGGGCCGCGTCGCGATTGTCCTGCGCGATGGCCGCTGCGTGCAGGACCTCGTAGAATGCACCTTCGGGAGCGGGGAGTTGTTGGCTGGCGGCTTTTGCAAGAATGTCCGCTTGCTCATTTTCTGCTTGGGGGATGGCCTTGACCGTGACGCCCAGGAAATGTCGCTCCTTGGCTCGCATAGCTGCTAGGTACTTGGCGAGGTCGGGGTACTTGGCCTGGTATGACTTGTCGACTTGCCCCGCCACTAGCCTTGAATCCGTGCGGACGAGGACTCGCCGCGTCCCCAGAGCTTTGAGCTTCGCTAGCTCGAAGAGTAGCGCCTCGTATTCCGCGGTGTTATTGGTGGCAGGAAATGCGAGGCGCGCCGAGTATAACAGGCGGTGTCACTCCGGCGTAGTGACCACTGCACCCACGCCCGCGCCGGAGAAGCAGTAGGCGCCATTAGTGTCGAGCGTCCACACCGGGTCCTCCGGCTGCTTGGCGTGCTGGGCCGTTGGGGTCCACACCGCGAGAAAGTCTGCAGGATTTGGGACTTGATTGCTGTGCGCGAAGCATATGTCAGGGAAAAAGGGGCGAGTTCGGCTGCCCACTTACCGATGCGTCCCGTGGCCTCTTTATTGTGCAACATCTCCGCCAGAGGGAACGAGGACGGCACAGTGATTGGACGGGCGATGAAGTAGTGTACCGCATCTTGGCGCCTTAGAGGGCTTCGGAGACGAAGTAGACTGGGCGCTGACGAATGCCCTCCTTGAGAACGAGGACGGCGCTGACTGTTGTTGCGGAGGCGGCGAGGTAAAGTAAGAGGGGAGCCTCTGGTGCCGGAGCGACCAGCATGGGTAGGCTTGCAAGGTGCTTCTTGAGGCCGTCGAAGGCACTGGCGCAATCGGCGTCCCAACGAAACCCATCACAACCGCGCAGGGTTTTGAAGAAGGGCAAGCCATGCTCCGCTGCCTTGGACAAAAAGCGGCTCAGCGCAGCCATGCGACCAACGAGTCTTTGGACTTCCCGTGTTGTTTTGGGCGGCTCCATGGCAAGGATTGCGTTGACCTTGTCGGGATTGGCTTGGATGCCGCGCCCCGACACCAGGAAGCCCAAAAGCTTGCTCGCCCGCACACCGAACATGCACTTGTCCGGGTTGAGCTTGATGCCCGCCTTCCGAAGATTGTCGAAGGTCTCTTGGAGATCGTGGCCGTGAGCGGCCAATTGCTTGGTTTTGACGACCACATCTTCAACGTACACATCGACATTCCTCCCCAGTTGGGAGGTCAACGCCAGCGCAATGAGGCGGGTGAAAGTTGCACCGGCATTCTTCAGGCCGAAGGGCATTCTAACAAAGTAGTATGTTCCTATCGGAGTGATAAAGCTGGTTTTGTCTTCGTCATCCTAGGCCATGTAAATTTGATGATATCCAGAGTAAGCGTCCAAGAAGCTCATGAGTTCGCAGTCGGCCGTAGCGTCGACTAGTTGGTCGACACGTGGGAGAGGGTAGTCATCCTTCGGGCATGCCTTGTTGAGGGCGGTGAAATCGATGCACATGCGCCAGGCACCATTGGCTTTCTTCACTAGCACCGGATTGAAGAGCCAATCTGGGTGTTGGACTTTGCGGATGACGCCAGCCTGCAGGAGCTTCACCACTTCTACCTTGGCTGCCTGCTGCCGGTCCACGGACATACGCTGAAGCCTTTGCCTAACCGGCTTTGCATCCTGGCGGACCGCTAGGTTGTGCTCGATGAGGGAGCGGTCCACACCCTTGATGTCCTCCGGGGACCATGCGAAGACGTCTGCGTTCTTCTGGAGAACCTGGAGTAGCTCTTGCTCCATCTCCGGGGGGAAGCCGTCGCCTATGGAGACGACTTGGCCGTCGGCCTGGAGGGGGACCCTCTTGACTCCGCCCTCCGGTCGAGGCTTAGGGGTCCACCCCGGGGCGGATTGTGTGTCCGCCTTGTTCTTACCTGCGAGGGCGTGCACCCTACGGCGGGGACTCGTGAACTCCGTGCGTCGGGCGAGGTCCTGGTCGCTGAAGATAGTGATGACATCTCGCGGGCCCGGGAGCTTCAGGCACAGGAAGTCATGATGTGGGACCTCCTCGAAGGAGATGAGGACAGGACGGCCCAGAATGCCATTGTACGGACTTGGGGTGTCCGCGACATCGAAGATGACGCCCTCGGTCCTGATGTTATCGCCCTGATGGAAGGAGACCTGGAGGTATACTTGGCCTAATGTGCTTAGTGATTGGCCGCCAAAGCCACATAACGGGGTCCTCGATGTTTGCAATCGACAGCGAGGGATTCCCATGCGGTCAAGGGCCTTCGCGAAAAGCACGTTCGCCGAACTACCACCGTCGACGAGGACGCGCCGGACGTCACATCCTGCAATGTCGGCTCAGACGAGCAGAGGGTCGTGGTGGGGAAACTCCACGCCCCGGGCATCGGCGGGCGCGAAGGTGACTTCGCCCTGAGCTACTCCCGACCTTGGCTGCTGCGAGGCTCCCGACGACGAACCTCCGAAGATGATGTTGACGGCCTGAAGGGTGCGATGGCCATCAGGGTCTACGTGCTCCAAGCCTCTTGCATGGCCCGCACGGTATCGCGGAGATCTGCCAGCTCCCACTGGAGCGCATGGAGGGTCGCCGGCAGGGATCTTTGTACTACGGACGTAGTCAAAACGGGCGGCGCACCTGATCGCGCTGGCTTGACAGCCGCGACCACCGCCTACGCCGTCGAATTGCCCGCCCCGTCGGTGTGGTGGATTCCCGCGTTGCTGACCCGGTTCGCAGTACTGACGGGACCGTTTGACGCTTCTGCGTCTCCGTGGGTGTCGACGCTAGTTCCCTGCGCCGCCCAGCTGGTGCTGTGGTAGCTGGTGGGGTCAAAGGCGGCGTCAACGATGGCGGGGTTGGGATCGACCGTTGCGTCGGCGAAGGCGGGGTGAGAGTTGACTGCTGCATCGGCGAAGGAGGGGTTGGAGTCGACTGCTAAGGCGGGGTTGGGGTCGATTGCTGCGTCGACGAAGGCGGGGTTGGAGTCGACTATTGCGTTAGCGAAGGCGGGGTTGGGGCCGACTGCTGCGTCGGTGAAGGCACGGTTGGATTCGACGGCTGCGTCGGCGAAGGCAGGGTTGGAGTCGACAGCTGCGTCGTGAGTGTTGTCGTTCACTCCCACAGCCGCCAATGCCGTCGCCGCGGTGCCGACGCTGACGCGAGGCGTCGCCGCCGCGACCCCTTTCCTCCTCTTTGCCGCCGACGATGTTGGTGCCATCCTTCTTGAGGTCTTGCTTCCGTCGTCCTCACGGACGGCGCCAACTGTTGTGGCTACAGACCAAACAGAGAGAGAGGGGTATGGTAGTGGAGAGTTAGGTGAGCGAATGACCTCTTGGCCTTTCCCAAGGGCTCTGTATGACATATATATGCGCTCCCTCGTAAGGAGCGTCTTTACAATCGTAACCTTACACCGAAGCCTCCGACCGAGGCCAGCTACGTCCTTAATACATGGTTTATAACCTTCTCAGCAGGCCAGCCGGGTTTAGGTGGGGGCCACCCCTACAACACACCCCAATGCATCTCAAACATCGTGATATTTAAGACTTCCACAAAACATCTACTAGATCACCACTAACCAGTTGCCATCACGCAACACAAGGCTTCGCAATACAAATCGATTATTCTTTCTCAGAAAATGAGATAAGAAGAGATAAATCCTAGTACACAGAAATCCGCCATCATTCACAGCAGCCAAAAGACTAAGAGAAAAAAAATAGCAATGAGGTTGGAAAAACACAAGATGAGGTCACCTGAACCTCAAATACTTCTAGTACAATTCTTTCTTTTAACAAGAAATAATTATCTATGATTACAGCATCCCGCCAATTCCATCAAAAGATGTTTGAAGTCCACAACGCAAGATTCAGATAAAAACCAATAAAATCATTCAACACACTGCTTTACTCAAGGCAATAACGGCTACCACACTAGTCATAATGTCCAAAAGATCCCAACCGCAAAACTCAAATCCTTTAATTCAATTAGTGTTATGGAACTATCAAATCCTTTTATTTATAAAACTCTCAACACAATACTCTCAACCACCTACTGTCAATTGTATGAACAACAAGATAAAACATTCTTTACAAGAATCATCATATCCTCTTACTACTTCATATCTTCCAAAAGGAACACTATATATCACTTCATCATGTTCTTATTATCTAAAATAAGTTACAACTACTTAACCTAGGAAAAACCTAGAGCACAAACCACAATATTGAAAACAAACTCTTTAACAGGTTGATATTGAACATGACAACCTCACAAACATGCTAGTATAAATCTCTTATTAGATTTCATTCATTTAACTCTTACTGATGCTCAACTCTAATTTAGCAAAAATTAAATGCACTCTAACCATTACTGTCAATAATTGATTATTATTTTTCATCATAGCAGCATTCATGATCCTATCTCTCATTTGCAATCATAAAGCAATTATGAGCACAGATTCACTATTCCACCTAATGTTCAGACATTAGAACAAAATAAATTTAAACCTCAATAATACCAGCTTAATAAAATAAGATTTCATAAGTCAATACATCAGCCTTCATCTATTTCTTTATGCATGTTTCAATAATTTAGAAGTTGTACATACTCATCAAGTATGTAAAAAGAGGACATACTAAAGGTTAATATTATTAAGACAATATTCCAACAACTCCTTACTCAACCATCCCTAGTGGTCAGATTAATTACTTAAGATCAATCAATCCAATCTATCCAACAAGTTGGGAAATTTAAATAATCATAATAATCGAAACAATTTTTTTTTCATATTGCTCAATAAATGCATGAGTTCTAAATATGCATAGACAAATTCTTAGCCACAATTCTTCAAGAAACTATAACAGGATAATATCATATTAATCAACCTCACTTCTAAGGATATTGGTAGAAATTAATTATGTACCACGCTAGCATCTCAACTTGATAATTCACAACTTATCAATTATTTGCATAATTGCCACCTCCTACTCAGACACAACAAAACATCACAAAGGGTTTTAACACTTCCTTTTAGAAAAGAGAGGAATCAATCTTTAATAGTCGAAATAACTCAAAAGAAATGCATAAAGCCAAGGCTTCGCAAACAACAAACTTCCAACATAAAGCTTTGTTTTTTTTTTCAAAATATCAAATGAATAAATGAGTCATATTTTCTAGTAGGAAAAAAATGGGAACAACACGAAAACCAATCTCACCAATTAACAGCGCTCACGAGCAGCAAAAGCATCTCATCAATCAAAAGAAAACAACAGTTGCCTCAAAACAATTGGAGGGCTTTTGGCACCCAACCACTGCAATAAACTACTAACCTAAGAGAAATATCGTTAACCGCAATAGGCCAAGAATTGGCCAAAATCAACACAAGAAAGATAACAACTTTTCTAAGAAACTTACCCATGACATCCGCAACTAAATTACCCAAGGTAACTGCATTACTAACCCCATACCACGAACGGTGGTATAAATGCTTAAGGCAACAACTACAACCTGTACCTCTTGTCAATGACTATCCTCACTCATAGCAGTCATAGAAGCAAATCATAATCATGCAAGATCATATCATAACATAAATCATCAATTCAACATGTCAAAAGCATAAATGCAATATTTGACCCATCCCATCCTACTGTGCACCAGTGTGTCAATTTAAAATTTTAATTACCACGGACCTAACGCCCACTTTGATACCAACTGTAACACCCCAGTCAAGCAATGACCCGGAATGCTACTCATCTAGAAATAAAACTAGAGTAAACTAATTACGCTAGGCACAAAATTTCGGCAGAACCTCCCCTGTAATATGGTTCAAGACAGAGATTGCAACAAGTATAGATAGAAGAAATGAATGAAATTAAGAATATAACAAAATTTAAGCAGAATGGTTTAAGTTTTCTAAATTGTTCTCAATTATAACAATCAAATAAAGAAGGGAAACATCATCAGAGAAATCTAGTCCTTTATTACAATTTGAATCTGACAAATCAATAATCCTTTACTACTTAAGTAATTTA
The DNA here is from genome assembly GCA_036346265.1 of Melocanna baccifera. Classification (NCBI taxonomy): domain Eukaryota; kingdom Viridiplantae; phylum Streptophyta; class Magnoliopsida; order Poales; family Poaceae; genus Melocanna; species Melocanna baccifera. The sequence goes on from CM070709.1 coordinate 9,488,162, forward strand.
GGCAAATAGCTTTTTATTTTCTTTCCTCTTCTATTGTGGATAGTCTGTGTAAGTTGCAACAATACTATCGGTTCTTTTTCCCCATGCATGCCGATCTCAAAATGGTACCTAAAAGAAAACACAACAACAGCAAGAGTGAGTCCAATGACTCAGCAAATATAATAGATAGTAACATGTACATTTGTAAACATCACTTCATAAATCCATCCATCAACCATATAAATAAGTCATGCAATGTAAGATGATCAAAAAGCTCTTTATCCCTTTCTCTTTTGCATTTTACCGGTAATGCAAAGTGTGCATCCGTCGACGCACACCCATGCCTATATCACCTAGTACAGGGACCAATTGCCCATACTCCACAAGTATGGGGACCTTTAGCCCGTTATGTCATCAACATGACGGGGATCTCGGTGCTTAGTCAACTCGTGACTAAGACTTCAATAAATCAACATGATGCATATGTGTGAATGTCTCAATAAAATAAATTTTGCATTCACATTATCCATGCACCAGAATTATTCATGGATCGTTACCACTTAGACGCGCAGCGCAAGAAAAATTGGAAACCGATCCAATCACGCGCGTCGAGGTAGTAGTGGAAGTAGCCGATCGTCCCGAACAGATCGTCTCCTCCACGCACGCCGATCAGACAGAATTCAGACCCTGGTACGCAACGAGCAGCGCCTCCACCGGTATCCACACGTCCGGGCTGGAACACCGATCGCGAGTGTACTAGCACTCGTGAGCGCTAGGGTTTGGCTCGGGAGGTGGCGGCTAGGGTTTTGCTAGATGTTAACAGGACGAATCCCCCCCTCGCCTCCATATATATAGACCTCCTCCGTGGGCCTTGCGGACCGAGGCCCATTAGGAGTCTATTCGGATCTTTATCCGAATTGAGCCCATATCCGAATCATATTCGAATCGGTGTTCCAACCCGTTAAGCGTGCGACCCAGAGGTTCACGTATACTTGGTCGTGACCCGAAACGCCTTTCGGTCACCACGTTAATAGCGGCCTCTAGTAAGACATATTAACCCCAAAGTATATGTAAAGATCATATCATTTGAACTGTAATGTTCTCTCATGTACGAATCCCTTTGCCTCACGATATAGATTGAGCTCAAGGCGAGACTGTGTCATCCTCTTAATAGCTCAATCACTCTCTCGATTCCGTGATGGATTATAAACTTGTGATTGACTCCTCAATCACCTTGGCATGGCCATGCACTTTCATAATCCATTACATCGAGGGCCCGAGATATCTCTCCCATAAGGAGGGGCAAATTCTATCTTGATCATTCACATCCCACTACATGTTTCATGGCAAATCCAAGACTAATTTTATGACTACCGATTCACGGAGTAGTGTTTAGTAGTCCCAAAATAAGCTACTACTCATGTTGGGAACCATGATAATCTCAAGTCTAAGGATTCTACATAAACACTACTCGAGACCAACTGATGACACATGGAATCTCTGCAGTGTCTCATGGCAGGTCTATCCAACATATGTTCACTAACACATGTCCATATTATTGATTTGGTATCACCATACCATGATCCATGAGACATGATCATCAATCAATACATATGCTGATCTTTGTCTTTGAATCATATTTGTTCCTCATATGATATACGATCAGAGATCATTTAGAAATAACAACATTTTAGTATTTAAGAGTCTCATGAATAAGTCACATACTCATTGATCAATAATGATGATGTCTATTCCAAGGAACAAAGTAATGTATCATAAACATAGTATGTGATATATACAACATCTCCATGTTGCCTCTAGGGCATATCACTAACAGTCTCCCACTTGCACTAGAGTCAACCATGTAGGTATCTAATACCCATTGCCCTAGTGTGAGCCTCATGCTTTGGCTGTGGAAGCGGCTTTGTTAACGGATCTGCAATGTTCAAATCCGTTTGTACTTTGCATATCTTCACATCGCCTCTCTCCACTATCTCGCGGATGAGATGAAATTGCCGTAAAATGTGCTTGGACTTCTGGTGCGATCTAGGCTCCTTGGCTTGTGCAATGGCCCCACTATTGTCACAGTAGAGGTCCATTGGGCTGGAGGCACTAGCCATCACACCAAGCTCAGAAATAAATTTCTTGATCCAATGTCCTGATTGCTTACAGTAGAAACAATCTGCATCAGGATGAGCATCGCCCTTCTTGTCTTTCTTGGCCTTAGAACTGCTCGCAATCGCATCAGGAGCTTTCTTTCTTTTGACCGTGCTTCTCTTGACATAGGGCTTGCCCTTGCCTTTCTGCATCATCATCACATGATTGCTGCTTTTCTTAATGCTTTCCTCGGCAGATTTTAGCATCCCATGCAACTCAGCCAGGGTCTAGTCCAGGTTGTTCATGTTAAAGTTCATTATGAATGGCTCAAAGCTCGGGGGGAGCGACTGGAGAGTCACATCGGTAGCCAACTCTTGGCTAAGGGGAAAATCAAGCTTTCCGGACTCTCAATGTAGCCAATCATCTTAATCACATGAGGGTGACGGATTCCTTACGCAAGCTCCTGCACGCAAATAAGGACTTTGAAGTATTGAACCTCTCACCCTTGCTTGGTTCTCAAACATACCACGTAGCCCCACAATGATATTGTAGGCATCTGTATTCTCATATTGCTTCAAGCTCGAGAGGACATTGTGGCAAGCATGAGACAGCTCACATCAAGGCAATCATTCGTTTGCTTCTCATAAGCTCTCCGTGCAGCCACAAAGAGCATTATCGAGCAAGTCTTGGGTAAGAAGACTCAAGGACATACTCCTTGCGCTCTTGCTTGAGAACAATTCTCAAGTTGCGATACCAATCCAAAAGTTTGTTCCATTGAGTTTTTCTTTCTCAAGAACAGATCGCAAATTAAAAATCTTTGGATGCGGCGTTAGAATGACATGATCTACAACACAAGAATATGCAAAGTTTAGCACTATGTTTATGTTCATCTTTTATTAAACTATTTAGCAAAAGACTCCCACTATGAGTTTTGCAACAAAAACTCTCTCTAAGTTACATAGTGGGTAAAAATCCTCATTTCACTAATTCCTAGTGAGCTTTGGCATCACGGCTAGAAAATTAGTAACATGGGTAAGCAACACCTTGCTAATCACATCCCTATGTGACTCTACTTTGGGTGACATCAGTATGCTTCAGCCCCAATCTATGCCCCAAGGTCCAAAACTATTTTGATAACCTTGTTAAGTAAACCAAATACTTCCGCATGTAGATGTCCGACATCTACCTCAAATGATGATGATAACCGATGGCACTCTACTTTGGTAGACCTACCATGCGGTGATCATTATCTTTAGTGCAACATATGGAAGGGCATTAACACCTAATTTTAAGAGGATTCTATCCTACCAAAGTAACATATCACATATATCATTGCATAAGAATAAGATAGATAACATCATAGATAAACACATTTAACTGTGAAGTAGTATGGCCCAAAAATGGTGATATCCATCTCCAAGTAGGTGTAGACGATCTCCATCCTCCACATCACTCCTTTAGGCCACCATGCTTAAAAGCTTGTAACCTCAAAACTAGGCTACTACCTATAATAGCTAGAAATTGAAGATTACAAAGATAGATTCAAGCATTAAGGTCGACACGCAGGTCGTTAAATACAATATATACAGCTAACAATAGCTGAAATAATCATGACACGCAGGCCATGAACGAATGTTACATGCATCACATACATCTCATACATTCAAATAAATTATAGGGCCATACTATTCACACAATTCCCTGCAAAAACAAGTTAGACGTAGAATCGCATTCTACCTAACGATGTGAACCCACGACGTTATACAAGGGGGGATACACACGGCGGTCCCGCTCAAATCATATTGATCATCGCGATCGGTATACTTGAGGAGACCACAACACAAGACCTCGATCTGTTGGCTCGATCTCATCGATTGTGCGCAGATTAGCCCCGATGGTGATTCCAGCCGGTAGGGGCAAGTCGCGCGTACATCAAAGAAGGAGCACGAACTAATCTTTTTGGCCTTATGATGCTATCAACTCATACCTATTTCAACCCCTTATGACCGATTGATCTCATCAACCCGTGCTACCGATTTAGGCGTAATAGATCCAATCTACTACTATCGCATATCAACATATGCGCGATCCGATTGCAAACTAAGCAAGATGGCTCGATACCACTAAAGGAATACGCGAGGCTACGGAAGCGAAAACAAAACTTTTCTACGCGCACCCAAGAACATCATGCTAAGGAAGGATCATGGATCGTTACCACTTAGACGCGCAGCGCAAGAAGAATTGAAACCGATCCAATCACGCGTCGAGGTAGTAGTGGAAGTAGCCGATCGTCCCGAACAGATCGTCTCCTCCACGCATGCCGATCAAGATCGCAACGAGCAGCGCCTCCACCGTATCCACACGTCCGGGGTGGAACACCGATCGCGAGTGTACTAGCACTCGTGAGCGGCTAGGGTTTGGCTCGGGAGGTGGTGGCTAGGGTTTTGCTAGATGTTAACGAGGACGAATCCCTCAGCCCTCGCCTCCATATATATAGACCTCCTCACGTGGGCCTTGCGGACCAAGGCCCATTAGGAGTCTATTTGGATCTTTATCCGAATTGAGCCCATATCCAAATCATATTCGAATCAGTGTTCCAACCCGTTAAGCGTGCGACCACAGCAGGTTCACGTATACTTGGTCATGACCGAAACGCCTTTCGGTCACCACGTTAATAGCGGCCTCTAGTAAGACATATTAACCCCAAAGTATATGTAAAGATCATATCGGCTGAACCTGTAATGTTCTCTCATGTACGAATCCTTTGTCTCACGATATAGATTGAGCTCAAGGCGAGACCTGTGTCATCCTCTTAATAGCTCAATCACTCTCTCGATTCCGTGATGGATTATAAACTTGTGATTGACTCCTCAATCACCTTGGCATGGCCATGCACTTTCATAATCCATTACATCGAGGGCCGAGATATCTCTCCCATAAGGAGGGGCAAATTCTATCTTGATCATTCACATCCCACTACATGTTTCATGGCAAATCCGAAGACTACTTTTATGACTACCCGATTCTGAAGTAGTGTTTAGTAGTCCCAAAATAAGCTACTACTCATGTTGGGAACCATGATGATCTCAAGTCTAAGGATTCTACATAAACACTACTCGAGACCAAGCGATGACACATGGAATCTCTGCGGTGTCTCATGGCAGTCTATCCAACATATGTTCACTAACACATGTCCATATTATTGATTTGGTATCACCATACCATGATCCATGAGACATGATCATCAATCAATACATATGCTGATCTTTGTCTTTGAATCATATTTGTTCCTCATATGATATACGATCAGGGATCATTTAGAAATAGCAACATTTTAGTATTTAAGAGTCTCATGAATAAGTCACATACTCATTCATCAATAATGATGATGTCTATTCCAAGGAACAAAGTAATGTATCATAAACATAGTATGTGATATATACAACATCTCCATGTTGCCTCTAGGGCATATCACTAACAGCGGCTTGGGGTGGGAAAAGGGGGAGGGAGGGCTCCCCAAGGGGTTTATAAAGGGGGTGCTAGGGTTTGGGAGGGGTACAGGCCCCCGTTTGGGCTGGCTGGCCCGCTCCTCCAGATAGCCCAAAACCTCTTAATTAATTATTATAATTCTCTTTTTATTATTTTAGACTATTCCGAAGAATTTATTTTCACCTCCCGCGATTTACCGAAAATCCGGCCGACTCCATGATTAATTTAAAAACTGACGCCGAAACGACGTTCAGGATATTACATTTGCTGCACTTGAAGGTGTTACTTCATGGTTTTCTTTTCAGTAAAATCCCTAGAAATAGGCTATGTTACTAGTTCCATTGAGCATACGTTCTGGTACTGTGTTTTACTGTAATTGCATACACACACTGATGCCTTAATGATGAGGGGGGTGGCCCGATCTTCTTATGAGAAGGATAAGTTCAATTTGATATGACGTTGACGAAGAGGCTACTTGACCGAGATGATCAAGTCCGTCCTACAATCGCTACACCACACCCTAGTCGATATCAACCGTGCCAAGAACACGGTTGACTTGAACACGAAGTTCAATTCCTGCAAGCAATCGAAGAACAAGCAAGAACAAGATAAAGAGCAATCTGAATATTGCATATATGAATGAAGAACACAAAGGGTTTGAGGCCTGCAATCGCAGTTGTTGGTCTAGTCGACACAAGAACACACGACGAAGTTTCACGGTGGAAAACTAATCTAAACAAGCCTGAGTTACATGGCCAATTGAGCCTCTATTTATAGGGACACGCAGGTCCTTGCATATGGAAAGTTCTCAACACATGGAAAGTATTCAAATCATAGCTGATTCTATCTCTATTTCCAAAATCAAAGATTGTTTTCTTGATTGCGTCACGCACAAAAGGAATTTTGGGATGGGGCTAGATCCGTTGGAAAGAGGACGAAATAAGCTTTCCATACTGCACTCACACATTCCATTTGGACTCTTGATGCGAAATCTATGAGCATTTAAAGTTGGTCCAATCAGGCTGAGTCAGCATCGGTTTGTTTTGATGATTCCAATGCGCACAGAACGAATTTGGAGGTGGGACCAAATCCATTGGAATGTGGACGAGCTCTTCTTTCTTTGCTGTACTTGCACACCTCAAACGGAGTTTTTATGCACAAGTTATGCACATTTGAAGTCCGACCTGTCAAGCTGACTCCGAATTAATCCAGAGGCTGAATTGAATTCCAAAATGTGTCCCACTTGAACTCTTGCTTGAATTGATCCAAAAGTGATGTGGTGATCTTGAACAAGAGTTGGGGAAGGCGTTGACTTGGTCTTGATATATTGGTCGGCTTCCCTTAGATGGACCCCAACCACGAGAGCAAAGCGTTGATGCAATCCTCCTTGTACAGCTAGACAAAAATACATTTTCATCTTTAGATAGCATCAGATTCTCAATATAAATAAATTGAATCCGATGAAATGAATTCACCATTTCTTTATTCTTGGGAGCTTTGGTTGTATGAGTATGTGGCGTGGTCACATCATCCTCCCCTTCTTGACAGAAAACCGTCCTCGGTTTTAATAGATGTGTGGTCTCACGTATTGCATGATCTTGATTATAAATCTCGGTACATGACATAGAATGCAACAAATTCGTATTATGTAATATCATAAGTTCTTTATCAAACAAAGTAAAATCTCTTAGAAACGATTGTACCTGATTGGTAGTATTATCACTAGATGGTGTATGTGCTTCATCTTGCTCCCATTCTTTAGAAAAGGTTGTATTGGGCTATGACTTGATATTGATGATCTCAATGAGAGGCAAATTCTTTTTCGATGCAAATAGGGAAATGGTTGTGGTGTATGGAAGCAGCCCACAACACTCCCCTTCTTAAAAGGTTTCCTGTAACTTACAAACAGCAGTAGATAATCTAGAAATAAGAAGGTTAGTGCCATTAGTTTTCTCTACATGATTGTGTTCCTCCTCCAAAGTTGAACCTTTCAGTTCTGAATTTATCCAAATTCGATGAACCATATAATTTCCCTTTTCATCATACTCGCCTATTAAGTAAAATTTAAAACGAAATAATGAAAGTGAATTGAGAATCTGAAATAACTTCTTTGTTAGACAACTCAGTTCACAAGGATGACCAATCTCAATATAACCGAAAATGTACGAAGAAGAAATTTCATTCAACTTATCTCTAGTATGGATCAATTGCATATTGACAAAATCAAAACCATTTATTTCAGCATATGGATTTAAAATTAAAATAGAAGAATCAGGTTTAACTTCTGGTTGTGGCAAAGATATATATAAGAAATTAGCACACGACTCATTATCAATACTTAAATCAATATAGTTGGAATTTTGTACTTGAAACATGTGTATATCAGAATTACTTTTCACAATGTTTTGTTCTAATGTAGCATGAACAGTGGACAATAGTTGTTCTTCACAGGCATACTGACCTTGAGTGATGATAGCACCATTATATTTACCTTTTTGGCTCTCCTCACATGATGTAGGGGCATCCATCATCTCATTTTCCTTCTCAAGTAATGGAGTCGGTAGCTCAAGTAACACATTCTTCTCTTCCGCATAGTTCTCAATTTGCTGCAAGTTGTTAGTCACAGAAAAAGACACAACCACATGTTTGCTCTCATGTGTCCTATTATCAAGTATTCTCAATTCTTTCTCAATCTGACTCTCAATCTTACAAGCAAGTATAAATAAATGAGAGAGAGAATTATATTCTTTGTGAACAAGAATGTCCTGAATTTTCTGATTAAGCCCACTTAAGAATCTATTCTCTGTAGTTTCAGCATGTTCTTCTAAACCACTTCGCAACAAACGAGTTTTCAATTCATGATAGTATTCTCTTACAGTTCTACCACATTGTCTTAAATGTTGTAATCTAGCTAGCAAATAATTAGCATGAGTTTTCGGAACAAATTCATCTCTCAAAAGTTTCTTCAATGCATTCCAAGTTTGAGGCACTCTACCATGTCTACCAAGATACTCCCACCAAATTGTTGCATTATCAATGAAAACACTAGTAACAGCTCTAATCTTTTGCCTATCCGACCAATTATAATATTCAAATTATTTATCTAATGCTATCTCCCAGTCAATATAGGCATCAGGATCAAATTTACCATCAAAGAATGGAAAAACATACTTAACTTTAGTTAATGCATCATCATCCTCATTTGGAGATGAACGGTTCAGAGGAAACAGTGCACGTCGAGTAGCTGGGGATGAACGTTTATCAAGGTTCTCAACTCTGTTGTTGATGGCGGTGAGGGTCTTATTAAGCCGATCCAACACATTGTTAGTCTCACGAAAATTCATACTATGTGATCTTGAACCTGTCATGGTTAGTAGAAAACAAGAAAAATACACGATAATTATGTAAGTCCCTATAAACTACTAGGAAGTAGAGCTAGACAAGTCACACATCTCTCAAACTCTTACCAAGCTCTTACAAGTTCTTACCAATGTAAACAGGTGGCGCAACCGGTGGCTGGTTCGTGATAGTCCTGACTTGAGTGATGAGTATAGCGATTGCCGATACGTCAAGGCCTGTAACGGTTAGTAGTAAGTGTAGCTTGGAAGGCTCTAGATATGTAGCAATAGAGAACAATCGGTTAATTTCAGAAATTGCATGGAATTGAATTATAATTCGTATCTAGCACTTAGTCTTATGTTGCTGATCAAAGAAGGATAGATGAAGGCTAAAACAAGTGGATATCAAAGTATAGGAGTGGTAGACACAAGATAATTCAATTGAATGCAATTGGAAGTGGAAAGCACAACTACTGACCCAAAATATTAGAATGTCAGATTTCTGTCCACTGAACCAGTTGTCGGTATTTTGGCCTTAACGTTTTGTCAGTTGCCTCTTTTTTGATGATTCTTTTTTTCCTTGTTTACTGATGGCTTTTTCTACAACTTTTATTTTGAGGCCAACTTCTGAAAACCGACAGAAAAATTCGTACAAAAATCACAAGTGCAAACTATTGCAGATTCGAAACAGAAATTTGGGTCAACTTTCACCGCATGTATCTTTTACTTGCAGTATTGGAATGAAGCAAACTTTTTCAGACCGATGGATAACGAAGTTGGGAGTCTAATGGAAGTGGTCTCACTCAAAAAGGATCAATGAATCAAAAGTTATGCTATTTTTTGTGGCGTCTGCACAAGAGGGAGTCTTCTGGCCGAAAATCGAAAAAAGAGTTTGATGTGTTCTTGATGGTGTTGGACGTGGGGATTTTTGTTTTTGGTGTTTTATGCGAGCAAGAATATGACCAGCAACAAGACAAAGCTAAAACGGACACAACTTCAATTTAGCAAACCGAAACTAACAAATTGAAAGGCACAACGGGGTTTGGACAGCGGAAATAACTCTTTTTGTAGGGTAATTTTCTAGTTATAGGTATGAAAAACAAATCTAAATGGATAATCTCACCGGGCAATCTGTGCTCTGATACCAACTGATGAGGGGGTGGCCCGATCTTCCGATGAGAAGGATAAGTTCAATTTGATATGACGTTGACGAAGAGGCTACTTGACCGAGACGACCAAGTCCGTCCTGCAATCGCTACACCACACCCTAGTCGATATCAACCGTGCCAAGAACACGGTTGCCCTGAACACGAGGTTCAATTCCTACAAGCAATCGAAAAACAAGCAAGAACAAGATAAAGAGCAATCTGAATATTGCATATATGAATGAAGAACACAAAGGGGTTGAGGCCTGCAATCGCAGCTGTTGGTCTAGTCGACACAAGAACACACGACGAAGTTTCACGGTGGAAAACTAATCTAAACAAGCCTGAGTTACATGGCCAATTGAGCCTCTATTTATAGGGACACGCATGTCCTTGCATATGAAAAGTTCTCAACACATGGAAAGTATTCAAATCATAGCTGATTCTATCTCTGTTTCCAAAATCGAAGATTGTTTTGTTGATTGCGTCGCGCACAAAAGGAATTTTGGGATGAGGCTAGATCCGTTGGAAAGAGGACGAAATAAGCTTTCCATGCTGCACTCACACATTCCTTTTGGACTCTTGATGCGAAATCTATGAGCATTTAAATTTGGTCCTATCAGGCTGAGTCAGCATCGGTTTGTTTTGATGATTCCAATGTGCACAGAACGAATTTGGAGATGGGACCAAATCCATTGGAAAGTGAACAAGCTCTTCTTTCTTTACTGTACTTGCACACCTCAAACGGAGTTTTTATGCAAAAGTTATGCACATTTGAAGTCCAACCTGTCAAGCTGACTCCGAATTAATCCGGAGGCCGAATTGAATTCCAAAATGTGTCCCACTTGAACTCTTGCTTGAATTGATCCAAAAGTGATGTGGTGATCTTGAACAAGAGTTGGGGAAGGTGTTGACTTGGTCTTGATATATTGGTCGGCTTCCCTTTAGGTGGACCCCAACCACGAGTGCAAAGCGTTGATGCAATCCTCCTTGTACAGCTAGACAAAAATACATTTTCATCTTTAGATAGCATCATATTCTCAATATAAATAAATTGAATCCGATGAAATGAATTCACCATTTCTTTATTCTTGGGAGCTTTGGTTGTGTGAGTATGTGGCGTGGTCACATCACTTAAACTCATATAGTTCTTTTGGATCTTATTTGTATGATATTCTAGATGATAGCTTTGGGAGAATACTTAAGTGGAATGAAGTTGGATCCTTGTGATTATTAGAATTATTAGATAGATAACGTTCCTTGTATATACTTTTCATGTATGCGTTTACCATTTATACACCTTCTATGTATGCGCTTACCTTGTATACACCTTCCATGTATGCGCTTACCTTGTATACTTGCACCAGGCAATATATATACAGTGCCACCCCAGCCCTTTGCTGTGTGGTGTCTGTCAATCCCTTTCTACCTTTCTACATGGTATCAAAGCATACCTAAGCCTTTTCCGCTGCTCCACCTGGGTCGACACCCCACCTCTCCTCTCCTCCCGGCCGCCACCACCTAGACGCCAGATCGGGGCTCCCAGGCCGCTGCCCTACCGCTGCGTCTGGACTCAGGCCGCCGCCACCTCCCCTCCTCAGGCCACCGGATGCCGCTGCCCCGGATCCGGCCCCCAGGCCACGCCCCGCTGCCGCGTCCTCCTCAGGCCACCACTGCCTCCCCTCCTTAGGCCATCGGACGCCGCCGCCTCCCCCCCCCCAAGGTCACCGCTGCCTCCACCGGACGCCGTCACCTCCACCGGTCCCCGACACTGCCAGCCCACCAGTTCCTATCGGCCGACCGCCCTAGTCGGTCGCCCACCATCGACCGCCCGACACCAGCTGCCCACCGTCCGCCCGTGCTCTACGCCAACCGGAGTCATCGAGAAGATCTGATCTCTCATATCTGACCTGAGTGCCTATATATTGGTAGAAAAAAAAGAGAGATATCCAGATCCAGTCTCCCCACTGCTCCGACCATGGCGGCCTCTCCAGCTGCTGCCGCCACCATCAGCTGGCGAGATCGCACCTATCGCAGCCCCTCCAGCTGCTGCCGTCACCCCCGCAGGCGATATCTCACCCGTCGCCCCTCCGATCGTCCTCAACCCCTACTGCACGGTCGTCGTCAAGTCCCATGTGCCGACCACCCTCGACCTAAAGACACCTAACTACTCCCGATGGTCCAAATTCTTTCAAACCACGTGCACGAAGTTCGGCCTCCTCTCCCACATTGACGGCACCGACACGGCGCATTGGACGAGGCTAACTGGGCCACCGCCGACTCCGCCGTACTCAGGTAGTTGTATGGCTCCGTCTTCGACGACGTCCTCGACTCAGCGATGACTGATCAAGAGACCGCCCGTGACCTTGGGATCATGATCGAGGCACTGTTCCGCGACAACAAGGAGTTCCGCGCGATCTTCTTCAACAACCAGTTCACTCGCTTGTCCAAGGCGATCTGTCCATCGCCGACTACAGCAAGTGGGTGAAGATCCTCGCCGACGAGCTCCGCGACATCGGCTACCCAATCAACGACACGCAGCTCATCCTCAACCTGCTGCATGGCCTTAACCTGCGCTTCACCACCATCGATGACATCGCCAACTCCGTACCATTTTCTTCCTTCGCCAGCGCGTCCATGCTCACTCTCAAGGAGACTCGCCTCAGCAACGAGGCAAAGATCGCCACCACCACGGCCATGCTCGCCTCTGGCGGCCCCTCCAGCTACACGTTATCAACCACCACTCAAGACGTCAATGCTCATGACGGGCGACGCGACGGCCGCAACCGTCACGGCAAGCAGGGTGGGCCCGGCCGTGGTGCCAGCGCTGGTTTCCAAGGTGGCCACGTACCACCACCTCCACTGACCGATTTCTGGTTTTACTTCAACCCATGGACTGCTCCTACTGGCGGTCAGTGGCGTCCCTCGCCTGCTCCCGGCCTCCTCGATGCTCCACCTCAGGCTCATATCGCCTTCACACCATCCCAGCCTTCCACCTCGCAGAGGGATCAGCAGGACCTCATCACCACGTTGAACCAACTGGCTGTCCAAGGAAACGGCGGTTGGGTCATGGACAGCGGCGCCACCTCCCACATGACACAGACGATGGTACACTCCTCTCTTCCCACCTCCCTCCACATTCGGTCGTCACTGTTGGCAACGGTTCCCATTTTCTTGTCGTTTCTTGTGGTCACACGTTCCTTCACACACCATCCACTCGTTTTCTTCTTCACAACACTCTAGTTGTTCCTAACCTTGTTCAGAACCTCCTTTCTGTTAGACAGTTCACTCGTGACAACCATTGTTCCATCGAGTTTGACACTTTTGATTTTTCTATTAAGGATTCCCAGACACAGCATGTGATGCTTTGCTACGATAGTGCGGGCGACGTCTACACTATTCCTCCAATCGCCACCTCAGCTCCACCTAGCACCCACCTCGCCATCTCCTCCCAGCTATGGCATCAGCGTCTTGGTCATCCCGGCGTTGCCTGTCTCGACACCCTCAATAACAACTCACTCATCTTATGTAATAAAGTAGACCGTTCGCTTTACCAGTCCTGTCAACTTAGCAAACATGCGCGTCTCTCTTTTGTTACTTCTTCGCGCTCCTCTGCGCCATTTCAGCGAGTTCATTGTGATGTGTGGACATCTTCAGTTCCTAGCATATCTGATTTTCTCTACTACTTAGTGCTACTTGATGATTTCTCTTATTTTTGTTGGACTTTTCCTTTTAGAAGGAAATCCAACGTTCCCCAACACATAGCAGATTTTACCACCTATGCTAGCACACAATTCGGTCTCCCTCTAAAATCCATACAAACTGACAATGGCACTGAATTTCTAAACCACACCAACACATCCTTCCTTGCTTCCCGAGGCATTACCCTACGCCTCTCTTGTCCATATACCTCCCCACAGAATGGCAAAGCCGAGCGCATTAATCGCACCCTCAACAATGCGGTTTGCACGCTGCTGCTCCACGCCACTATTCCTCCCAAGTATTGGGCCGAGACGCTCGCCACTGCCACATATCTCATTAACCGTTGTCCATCCTCTTTTGTCGGTGGTGATATTCCCTATGCCCTTCTTCAACGCTCCCCACCGCAGTACAGTCATCTCCGGGTTTTCGATTGTCTTTATTTTTCAAACCTTTCTGCCACTTCTGCTCATAAACTTGCTCCACGTTCCACGGCTTGTGTCTTCCTCGGTTACCCCTCTCACCATAAGGGTTACCGCTGTCTCGATCTCGCCACCAAACGTGTCATCATCTCCCGCCATGTTGTCTTTGATGAGAGCATCTTCCCGTTTGCCAGTAGTGATCGATCTTCACCTCCTCCCTCTCGCACCGACTTTGATTTTCTCGACGTTGACACTGCCATGTCGGTGCCTCGCACTGCTGCAATGGCACCCCTGCAAGTACCTCAAATGACTGCTCCACCACTGCTTGGTGTCGAGCGATCATCTCCTTCGTCCACGGCGCCATCCGTCGCTCCACCACCGCGTCCGCCCATGCATCTGGTTTACTCCAGACGGCCATGTGTGGCTCCTTCCGACCCAACTGCACCAACACCATTGCCCGCGCCGGCTCTAGCTTCCCCGACTCCTTCAGCGCCCGCACCTCCCCAATCGGCTGCTCTCTTGGGCCATCCGATGGTGACACGAGCTCAGTCTGTCGCCGATCCCTCTGTGGAGTTTTTCTCCCTAGCGGTCGAAGACTCCCCAACTTCAGCCGTTCTAGCGAACTATCGCAGCGCCCTCGCCGATCCCAATTGGCGCACCGCGATGGCCGAAGAGTACAAGGCCCTCATGGATAACGACACCTAGCGACTTGTACCGCGCCCACAGGGTGCTAACATCGTCTCTAGGAAGTGGATCTTTAAGCACAAGTTCCTTTCTTGTATATACTTTCTATGTATGTGCTTACCTTGTATACACCTTTCATGTATGCGCTTACATTGTATACACTTTTCATGTATGCGCTTTCCTTATATACTTGCACCAGGCAATATATATACAGAGCCACCCCAGCCCTTTGTTGTGTGGTGTCTGCCAATCCCTCTCTACCTTTCTACAGTGATAATACTAGGGCGGATGTGCAGCAATGTGGCAGTTCTACTTGTTGGAGGAATTGCACAAAAGAAAAAGGGTTTTTGCTAGAGGTACATAATACTTCTCTTTCTATAGATTTTTCCTTGTAAATTTTGCATAGAACTAATGTTCAATAGTAATGTTTCAAACTATTGACCATGTCTTAATATTATTGTAAAATCTGCTAGCACTGCCTCAGTTATTTTGATTGTTATAGTGCTCTAATTTTCCTCTTATCATCATTTTGGTTGTAGGCTGTAACAGAGAAGTATCCCCCGTAAATTTTATCTTTGCGAAGATCTTGTACTGAGAATCTACATGCTACAAAGCCTATATTGGTGCAAGAACAGCAGGTATGCTTTTTAGTTTTCTGTGACCATGAAATGCTTTTTTAAGAATAACTATTTGAACTAGACCCGAGAGATGCTTGGTCCTATTATTCCGCAAAGATGAGATTTCTAAGATGTAATAAACACTTCCTTGTTAGTACTAATGTGTTATGTGATTTCCCTAGATTTGAATCTAGCACATATAAGGGAATTGTTCAATATTTTGATTTCCATCTGTTGACAATATTTTTACTTATATTTATATTTTCATAAATATATTTTCCATGTCCTATATGTGTATTGCAAATCCAATCTTTCCACTTTAAACCATTCCATGTCACCAGATATTGTGCACATTGCATTTCACCCTTTGTGTGAGATCACATCCCACCTTTCAATGTGAAACAAAGGATTCTTGTGAGCGGGGGAGATAGGTGGGGTTCTGGACTTGTAAACCTTTTACATCCAAATACAGTGAAACTTGATCTCCATTTTGGTAAGAAAGGATTCATGTAGCATTTTTCTCAAGATATATCTACACATATCTTGTTGTATATTTCAGGTATTAGGTAAGTGGTCTCAGGAAAATGCCTGAGACGAAAAATTTCATATCATGCATCCAGTTATCAACATGAGAGGTTCTCAATTCTGTGGGGACTTAAGCCAAAAGTCATGCCGCCTAATAAGGGGAAGGCACTGAAGGTCTCTGAGGCGGGAGGTGTGAAACCCCTCTGAGGCCGAAGTCAAGCCGGATCGTAGCCCGCACCGCTCTGGGCCTGGAGGCGCAGCTTCTCAGGAGGCTGACCCTCTGAGCGCTCGCGAGGTGGAGTGGGAGTTGGAGGACCTTTGAAGGTAATTGAGGGAATTGTAGACCGAGGCTATGCGGTTTGCGGTCGAGGCTGGCTAGGCGGGAGAACTTCGGGCGCAACTCGAGAGGGTGCGAGCGGAGGTAAGACCCTCACCGCATGCAGAAACCCAGGAAGCCGAGGAACTCAGGAACCAATTGGAGAAGCATGGGTTCGGCACGAGAGACAACACGCCCTGAAATGCATGAGGTCGAAGGCTTTTGGGCTGAGCTGGCCAAAGCCCGAGCTTAAGCGAACTTGCCATCCTCGTTTGGACTCCAAGAGGCCAGTGATCTTAGGGCGCAACTCGACCAAGTTTGGAGGGAGGCCCTCGCCTCGTCCAGAGGCGTGGGGGTGAACCGTTGTCACCTGGGGGCTGGGCCACCCTTGGTCGGCCAAGTGTAGGATCGCACGCCCAACTCTACGTTGGAGCTCCCCCGTGCCCCTAGCCTCAAGGAACTCCCACCCACAAGGTTGCCGGTCTCATTGACCGTTCCAAGCCGTTGAGCTTAGGCTTGCAAGCCACACCGTGGCTAATGTGTTTCTAGATGCCAAAGGTCACAAAGTACTCAGGGGGATCCAACCCCGTGGAGTTCATCCATGTATATAAATCCGCCATAGCAGTAATGGGAGGGAGCGAAGTCATCATGGCAAAGAGCTTGCCCTTAGCCCTCTCAGGAGTCACTCAGTCTTGGTACATCTCCTTCCCACCGTGCTCGGTATTCTCATGGAAGCAGCTTTGGGAGAAATTCAGCAAGCACTTCCAAGGGAGTTGGAACAAGCCGATGACATCCTCTGACCTGCACGCGCTCAAGCAATGTTAGGCGAGTCCATCAGAGACTTCATGAGCCACTTCGTCCACATCCACTGCTAGGTCTAGGGCATCTCTGACACGAGCGCTGTCGAGGCTGCAGGCTGGACTCCCTAGAAGGGGGAGTTAGCTGACAAGCTGGACTAAAAGGAGTCAAAGACTATGGTGGAGCTACTCTCCATCATGGAGAAGTACTCCAAGTCCGGGGAGGGGCGAGCTCGCAGGGAGGTGAAGATCTAAACTCCGGCAGTCCTCGTGCCCTTGCTAACTCCAAGGCCACCGAGAGAGGCGCTCGCCATTAGCCCGTGTACCACGTCAAACCCGAAGGCACTCAGCCACATTGGGACCAGCGCAATGACCACTGTGATGACCGCTGCGACGACCACTGTGGCGACCACCCAGCGACCACTGTGAGTGTGAGCATGAGGGGAGTTGAAGGCGGGAAAAGCAACGCGCCAATCACAGCAACAACCACCGCTACTACGATATCATGAGTCTTTGGGATGTGCGTTTGTCGCCTTTGCCCGACAACTTTATCGATAGCAAGCCCAGCCCACGACTAGCGTGCAACCCGCCTCTTGCACCCGTGGTGGTGGCCACGGTACCAACCCCAGCCACTCCTCTTCGACTTGAGACGGCAGGACAAACCGCTAACCCACTGCGTCATGTGGTGCATGTAATCACTGACAGAAATGCACACACCTTCGTGTCAACACACCCATCACATCGGCAAGGAGACTCTACAAGAGGAAAAGGTAAGGGTCAGGAGCTTGTCAAATCTAAGCTAGTGGATGATCTAGTTACCTTCATCTCAATATGGATTTGCAGGGTTGTTTGGCATGTGGAAATCGTAGGATTGTTCACAACAAACAATTCAATTTGCCTAGGAATCTGAATAGAAATCTCACATTCTAAATAGGACTTGAACATCCTATAAAGATGATGCCGATATAGGTGCGCAAGTGCCACTTTTCTAGTTCAAAAAAAAGGCTTGTTGTTATATTCAAGAGTGTAAAATGCTCTCCAGTTTAAATATTGCCAAATCTGCCTTCATGGCTGCTTTTTACGACATCAAAATGCTATTCGATTAGCAAAGAAATCAAATGACTTTAGCAAACGCGTTATGATATACGCATGGTCCAAATTGGAGGTTTTGAAGCTATGCGTGTTAAGATACGGGTAGACTACACTAAGGCAAAACAAAAAAATTTTGTACTACGTAAAATAGGAAACCATATAAGTAAGAGATTATATATTATTACCACTAGACATGTAATACAGCAGAAGAAGAGTTGCAATAGTCTGATCCAATGTTGCCATCGTCGATGTAGTGGAAGTAATTGATTGTCCAGCGTCCTCGGGCCACTGATTTTCTCCTTCAGTAGCCCCTCGCGTTCCTCACATACGTCATGGTTCATCCCCAATTAGCGTAGCAACACTGTAGCTATGTCTGTAAGGTACCCACATGCCCAAGGGTGAAACATCGTGTTAGCAACGCACGCACGGTAGGACCTTTAGGTAGATGGCAGCTAAGGTTTTAGTGGGTGGTGCGATGTCCTCTCAAAAATCTCACGCATCCATTGATAAAGAGCCCCTTAGTGGAGCCCAACGCTAGATATCCATTAAGGTGCAAAGCCCACATGAACGGATCATATTCAAACCGATTTATTCTAGCCCATTAAGTCTGTGACCTTATTGGTTCAAGTATAATCAATCATGACCCCAAAACACTTTTCTAATTCACAAGTTAGTAGCGGTTCCTAGCGAAACATAGCAACCCCCAAAAACACATAAAGATCATATCAGATGAACCTATATAGTACTCATGTGTTGATCCCTTTGCCTCATGATACCAGATCTAATACAAAGTGAGATGCGTGCTATTCAATGATACTATAACATCCTGATTTTTAGAGCTTTTTAAAACCGTGAATTTAAAAAGTAATTTTTAGAATTTTCTGGAATTAATTCAAGCTTCAAATGAATTTTTAGAATTTTAAAAGATTTAATATGGTTAAAATAAATATTAACGTAAGTTGAAAATATTTTATTTGGATTCTTCAGGTCTCAAGGAATTATTTGGTATTTTTGGTGAATTTTTACGATTTATTTGCTATTTTCTAGAGCTCTTGGAAGTTTATTTGAATTATCTAGAATAAAGAAAATCGGGGAAATCTCCTCAGCCGTCCGATCCTCCACCTCCCACGCGTCGGCCATCCCTCCTGGCCACACGTCGCCTTCCCATCGGCCCGGTCCGCACCGCGCACCGCTCCCGCCCGCACTCGCTCCCCGCCGCCGGATGACCTCCCTGTGCCACGCGTCGCGCATCCACGCCACCCCGCCGCCGCGTGCCCTAGCGCTCGCGCTCACGCTCGCCCGTCCGCGCCAAGGTTCCATCCCTGCCATCCGTGCAGCCACGCGGCAGCACCAACCGCCGCGCTTTTCGCGCGCTCGCCGCTCTCGCATGCGCTCGCCCCGCCGTTGGATCGCCCCGCGCGCGCCGCGCCGCGCGCGCTCGTGCCCGCACGCGCGCTCGCCCCGCGTAACCCTAACCCTAACCGCGCGAGCGTCCCGCCCGTCCGATCTCCCCGCGTTCCGATCTGGACCGTCCAAACCCCGCTCACCTCGCGCCCGCGCCGTCCCCGAATCGAACTCGCCTCGGTTCGCGTGCGTTCATCCCGTCGCTGCACTCGTTTCACGTGCCATTTAAAATCGCCATCGCCTCCGCCTCCGCTCACCAGCTGCCGCCTTCTCGCGCTCGTGCTGCCGTTCCCGGAGCCGCGCCGCCGTCGCCGTGCGTCGCGCCGTCGCCGGGCGCCGCCGTTGCGCCGCCGCCATCGAGATCTCGTGGTGAGCCCCTCGCTTCACCACCGTTGCGTCGCCCGGTTCCCGCTGCCTCTCGTCGCCCGCTCCCCACGCCGGACGCGCCCGCACGCATGCCTCGGTCGCCGCGCCGCCCATCCACGCACCGCCCGCTCTCCCGCCGCGACACCGCCCGCGCCGCCACGCTGCCGCCACCGCTCGCTCTCGCCGCGCCCGCGCGACGCACCGCGCCACGCGTCGGCGATCCGTCCCGCCATCGCGCCCGGCCGCCTCATCCCCACCGCCCGTCCGGATCTGAGCCGATGGCCCAGATCGCACCGCGCGTCGCCTCCGCGACCGTCGGATCCCGCCAGCCGCGCAACCTGCCAGCTCAGCCCTACCCACGTGGCACGCCACGTCAGCACTAATGCCACGTGGCATGCCACGTCTCCTGCCACGTCAGCAAAAACCCGGCCCAGAAGCCACGTCAGCAAGGCGACACGTGGCAGTACCAGCAGCAGCCACGTCAGCGCCGCCGCCCCGCGTGTACTGTTCTGTGCGCTGGGTTCACCGTAGACCGCGTCTCCCGTGGACCGAGTTCGCAGCACAGTGTATTTTCCGATTTTCCCGATTTAAGGTTAGGGTTTATTTTCCGAGAGCCCGTTCTCCTCCGACCTAGCTCCGATCGACCCCGTTATTTTTTCTAAAATCGAGCTCTAGCTTTTGGTTCTGGTTTCATGATTTTTGGAGTTCATTGGCTTATCATTTTATGTGTTTCTTTGGTTTCGGTCGTTTTCTCTCTCGTTAGATTCGGATTCCGGAGGAGCGGGATCAACGCCCGAAGACCAGGAGTAACTCGCTGAGCATAACCAAGACAAGTCATGTCCTTTGATCATGTTGAACCCAGTTTACAATCAATTATTTAATTATTTTGTTTTAAATTACATTGCATCGCTATTGTTAGTCAAGCCTTATATTGGTAGTTATCGTCCCAATTGAATTCACCCCTCTTTGATAATTTGGAATGCCATGATACCATTGTCATCATAGGTTGGGAAACATACTAGTGATGCTAGGTTATTCGTCACATGGGTTGGTACGATAGAATGCTTAGCTTTGCTTATATTTACGATTGGTTCGTCATCACATGTGAATTAATAATTTGACTTAATGAGATATGGAACTGTATTAGATGCCATGTTTATTAAAATTTAGGCCATGGCATTGGTGTGTCATTGGCATGGTTATACAAAATTGGTTTCCACTCAGGCGAGTGATCGTGCAGTAAAGGGGGAAGTGTTGGTGCACTTCGAGGGTTGTGGTAGCCTTGCCCGGGAATTGTTAAGGACTTAACTTTGTGCGCCATTGATCTGAGCTTTACCGTGCAAACCACATGTCTGGTATGGGACGGACCTGGCTGACTAATTTGGGATGTTTCAACTTTAATCTTGCCATTGAGATGAACATGGTTGCTGATTTCCATGTGGCGCAAGGAGGGGTGTGATGCGAAACCCTAGCGGGCGGATTGAGTTGTAACTGAACTTTGTATAGGCCTTGTTGTAATTACCTTAGACCGAGACTAATCACATCGTGTGGGTACAGTTGTGCAACCTCTACATAGTGTAAAACTATTCGAATAGCCGCGTCCTCGGTCATGGACAATGCTCGGTGATTTCACACGAGGGGTAGTTATTTCTAAAAATTTGTGGTTGGAAGTGGACAGGTGTTCACTGTTGGTTTAGCTTATGGATGGGAGGTCCATAAGCGGTTGGTTTAGCTTATGGATGGGGGGTCCATAGGTGGTTTATTACAATTCCTTTGATTATTATTATTTCATGTAAAATTCGCTTTCAATCTATTTACTGTATTTACCTTTAAATGTCACTTTATGCAAATTAACCTTTCAGCCTTCCTTTGGTAAGCCTTGCATACTATATTGCATTTATTTGTTACAAACGACTTGCTGAGTACCAATGTACTCACGGCTTTACGCCCAATGTTCCAGAAGGAGAGTACTTCGACGACTTCGCGGTTTAGGCTTCGTTCTCCACTCGATAGCCTATGGGATTGTCGATTGGCCACTGCGCTTTATTTTGGATTTTTGCTGCTATTTTGTTAAGCCCTTCGGGCCAATCTATTGTAAGCTTGACCATAAGGTCATACCTTTTGAGATTTATCGATATTTGAGCTTTTCCTTTATTTTATCGTGTATATGGTTGTGATGATATCTGTGTTTGACTGTGTGCACTAGCATGATCCTGGGACTAGTGCAGAATACACAGGGAGTCCGAATTTGCATATTCGGGTCTCGACAGATACCTCGATACTTCACTCGATCTTGTTATGGATTACACACTTGTGGTACCAACTCTTCGACCACATTCAGTTTGCCCATACACTTTCCTAAGCCAACCACATTCAGAGACCCAGAAATATCTCTCTGGTTAAAGAGGAGGGGCAAATTTCATCTTAATCGCTCATATTCCTCCACATGTTTTTATAGTAAACCTGAAATATATATTTTGACTACCTAGTTCCAGAATAGCTTCTGATAAGCTCTAAGTAAACTATTATATGTGTAGAAAATTACGATGATCTTCGATATAAGGATCCCATATACACTACATATAACATTTAAGGATATAAAAATTCCTGCAGTGTATCAAGATGGGTTAATCTAATATCATGTTCTTTAGCATATATCTACATTATTGATTTGAGATCTCGTATCTATCTACTTTTGAAATGCAGTTCTGCAAGAAATTATGAATAATGAAGACAACGTGGGGCGTTGCTGTCCACTCTCGCACTGAGTTCGTATGGTATTTGCAATAGAGACCAAATACGCATAGCATTTCTATCTGCATGTGTTTCAAACTCCGGAGAAACTTGCACAAATGCGACCTTTAATACTGATGATATCGAAGACAGCAGTAACTACATTGGTAACCACGACCTTAGTCAATCGGACGGCTCGCAATTCCAGACATTTGGATAATCCAAACGTTCCCACAGACATCGAATGGTCCAAAAGTCCTTTCAGCTGATCGAATGGTCCGAATGTCCCAAATGATCAAACTAGTCTGACCGTAACCACAGTAGGCCCACTTGTCAGTGAAAGATCAATCTCTCCCTTTTTAAATTTTTGAATTAATTGAAATTGATAACCTTAAATAGGCATAACTTATTTATCTTAGCTTCGAATTTGGTGAAATAAATTTTTAAATTTATCTAAATTCAAGATCTGTTCAATGGAACCAAAACCGTGAGTTTTGGAGCTCAGTTGAATTTTGTGTAAACTATAAAAATTAAATTTTAAATACCATAAAAGATCTTTTGAATAGTTGCAAACATAGATAACTATTAAGTTAAAACTAAGGAATTTTTCCCAAGAATGGTTAGAGAAATGAAGGTTATTCAGGAAGCTAACCAGTGATTAGTTTAGAAATTTATATGCCTGTCGAAGACCCTATTAAAGGTAAACCTTATCATTAGTAGGCCACCGGTAATTAAATCTTGATGGTAGATTTGATTAATAATGATATTTGAAATATAATGGTATATATACATAAAGTTAGGAACCACATAAATAAATATTAATCAAAATTTTACTATGCTAGAACATAACAAAGGATAAATAAAATAGCAATGATATTTAACCCGAAATGTCTCAAGTAAAGATCATATTAAAATACAATTTCATGTGCCAATTGAAATTTAGCAACCCCTGGGCCATTAGTTGTTAAAAGTAATCCTGCTAACCTACACTTTAATGAACAAAGTGATACTAAGATAAATTAATTAGACTAACTATCGTGTGTCAGTGGTAAATAGAAATATACTAAAGTTAACTATTAAATAGAAATTAGATAATTAAATAATCCCATGCCTCAATGAATTATTGAACGGACTATTCAGTGAGTAATTTGAATAGTTGACAAATAGAACCCCATAAAATACCACAGCTTAAGTTGCCAGAACTATAGACTCCTAAAATTAATTCAATAAACTAAACTCATGTTCCTATCCATAGGTCTAACTTGACTCAGGGAACTTCCTTAATAAATATAAAAATTATAAAAGAAGATATTAAATTTAAAGAGCGAGCCGTGGTATCCCAGAGTCAGCTATGTCTATCATCTTCAAATTTGAAGTGGAATATTTCCATGGATATTCCTTTATCATGAACCTTCCTTTATATCTTACTCAGTAAACTATTCTTTTGTCATTCCCCACTTCGGTCAAACCTCATTTTGCTCCACCAATACTTTGCGCACAGTAAACATTGTCTCAGATCACCCATTAACTCATAAGAAAGCTAAATTGAGTTTACTTGGATTTATGTGGACTTTTGAGTTATTTAGATTTATTTGGATTCAGTTTATCATGTAATTAGAACTCGGAGCCTCGAAGAAAGTAAATAATCAAGCGGGATCAAGAGTCAGTTAGAGACGAAGACTGAGATTGGAAGACCATCAACTGAGAAGGCTATAAGTATGATCAAGGCCACGATAAATTGAGCAAGGCAAGTCATCACTTTGATCATATTGCACATACCTTTTGAATGCAAGTATTTTATTTGAAAGTATCAAATTGCATGCTTTACTTTATTATTATAAATTATGTTTGCATTGTTCATAGATAATCCCCCTATGAGTAATTGCTTAATTATATCTCACTCCTTGGCTTTGAACATGAAACTTTGTCACCCTAGGGAAACTATAATGGTAACTTTTGAAAATAAATCTACATTTATACGCTCTGCTTAGTATTGCTTAGATACTTGAGGGCATTAATTTGCCCTAGCATCATTTTAATATAAAAACTTGGTTTGGGCAGTCATTAATGGAGAATGGCTGGTATGTTGTAACATGGATATTTTATGCTCCCAAAAACCTCAAAATGTTTAACTATTTAGGCGGATGGTTCGGGGGGTGTGGTGCAGTGGATGCACGAGAGTGGAGTGTGGTAGAATCGCCCAAATAACTCTAAAGACTGGATCTTGTGATGACCTCCTAGTATATAACAGTACAACCACAAACTGGCATGGCAAATTATAGGCAGGGCTAACTAATTTGTGTACTAGTGTGGTTACGTGAAGGTGTGCACACATGCAAAGGGAAGGATGGTCTCATCCCCTCCTCTGTCATGACGGTTCAAGAGGGAAACTTCTCAAGGAATGGTCGCATCCTACAAAAGGAAGATCTTAGTGGACGTAACCACACTAGAAGGATGCATTGTAATAGCCTTGTTGTGATTACTCAGTCGCATGCCTACTGAAACGTGTAATGGTCGATATTATAAGATAATAATATCTTATGGGTAAAGATGTACAACATCTACAGAGTATAAATTATTCGAACAGCCATACTCACGGTCATGGGTGGATGTTGGGAACTTTACATCCATATAGTTCTATTTCAAAAACTTTGTGAGTGGGATGAAAATTGGTCTTTGTGGTGCCCTAAGCGGTCGGTCCCAATGGTAATAACAAGTGGATATGACACCGGAAAACTAGCATATGGTGTAGGTGACATGTAACAGTGGATGAAATATGTACTACTATTATTGCAATCTTTCACACACTTTAGAAAACTCTGTTTCAGTTAAAATTATTAAGTCTCAAGTATTTTCTATATCTGTATCTCAAAATGGTTGCTTTTTGCAAATAAAAGAACCTTAAGCCCTCCTTTGTTTAGCTTTTCATCTATTATTACTGTATTCTATGTGGTGGCTTGTTGAGTACCTTTGTACTCACTGTTGCTTAATTACAATCATTCAGTAAGTCAGAAAGGAGAGATATAAGCCCCGCGATCATCCAAGGGCGTCAACAAGAGTTGCAAGATGATGAGACCAAGAACTAGGTCACGAATCCCAGTTGGCTACCTGTGGGCATGTTCTAAGGGCCCCACTTATGTGAAGTTTCTGTTTTCGTTGCTATCTTTTATTGATTTCGGCCTGATCGACCTATGTGTAAGTCTACTATTATATTTACGCTTTCGCATGATATGTACTTTTGATGTTTAGTACTATAACTGTGAGCATTATCTACTGATAAAGAGAATAGTGCAGTGGAATCACAGAGGATTCTGGATTGCAAAACCCGGGTCCGACATTATGAGTTATGATGGATTGGCTACTGAATGCATGAAATTACATTTGTGTGAAAATTAGTTGTGACGGTTACAAAGGGGTGCTATCTTTATAGCCTGCAAATATTTATTGTCTTTGAACTTAGTTGTTGCTATAATTTCTAGTATCACCATCTTGAACTTTACCATTGTTGCTATGTGTTTTGCTGCATTTGTGATGTGCGACGCTTGGGCGTATTATGATTGTTATTGCCGAGTCGATTGATAAGAAGGGAGATATAAGTCTGTGCGACATGCATTTTACGTATGACACTCATATACATTACCAAAAAACTTAGTGGTTATTACTCTGTTAGCCTGTAATGATTTCTCCTTGCTGATTAATCTTTTTTGCTGCAACGACAAACCACTTCCACCCTATCTATCACGAAGCCCCTGCTTTTGTTGAGCAAGGTATAGAGCAACAGATTTGTGTTACTGGAATTAAGGTGCACCCTTTTTGTCTCTTGGCGAGGGACTTTTCTTAAAACTTGTGACTTTAATTAATTAGGTTTTAATGTAGCAATATACATTCCTTTGTGTGCCAATTTTAGTTTTAATGAAAGGATTGTGCTTCTTTCAGGTCATGGATCTGCTTGCACCCTATCAAGAGGAGGTAAAATTGGTCTTTTTGGTGGTGCAGGGGTGGGCAAAACTATCCTTATTATGAAGTTGATTAACAATGTTGCCAAGGCCCATGGTTAGTTTTTTTTATAGAGCTTGATGGTCATATCGCAAAGTGGTGTGTTGTGCTTTACATTGGCTTATTTGTTTCATTTGTTTGTTTTAGGTGGTTTCTCTGTCTTTGCTGTGTTGAAGAACGTATTTATTATGCTTGGTGACAAGCAGGTAAATGATACATAATTCTAATATGTTATTGGGATTCATATTTGTAAGGTAATTTTTCCTTACATAATAGTATTTTGTGACAAGAGCGAGAGCAACTCCTCTGCTCCTCCTCCACGGCCCTCACCCCAGATGCCTTTGGTTTAGTCTAAATGGACTCCATCTTTTAAAATCAACAAAAGGAAAGCATGTTTAAAACAATAGGTAGTATGCATCCATGGTTAGATGAATATATTTATATACTATTATCTTTCTCTTTTTTAGTTTGCAGCCACATGCTTTTGCTCTGCATTTGTCCCCTAGGTGTTGCCTAGGAACATATATGCTTTAGCAAAGATCTGTGAGACAGTCCATGTTTCAAAATCAGCAAAACAGAAAGCACATTTTTGTATTCCAAATATGTAACTTTTCATTTGCTACCGTGATTTCAAACATTAAGTGGTATGGTTTGCTGTTTGAATACTAAAGGAAGGTTACCTGATGCTTCAATGTTCGCATTTCTCCCCAGTTAGAAATTATCTCCATGAAGATGCCTTACCGGTTCACATATGACAAGCCGTTGCATGGATTATGAATCTGAACCCAGATTCATGCCATTTTTTTTACCATTTAGTAACAAAAGACGTTTCTGCTATTTAAGACCAACAACAAAGAATCTTGCCTACTTTAATTTCATGGTTTGCGTTGTTAATGATTTGTTCATATGAAAGTTCTTACTATTTTATCCTTGCTACTTTATAATATGGAATTTATTCCCTTTGCCTCAGAATATGTCGTGTTACTATCACTAATCGGATCATAGAATTGTTGGACATTATGGAATCTTGCTTGGAATGAGGTATGTTCTGCTCCTTGTTTTCCTTGTTGGTATATATGTTAATTTACATTTAAGTAAGGAGACCTATTCTTATTTCCATCACTCCACATGAAGTTGACATGCTGGGAACAATTTTACAACTGACACATGTAAGTATGAATTGTTTTCTACTCCTTTTTTGCTATTACAGTAACATGTGAAGTAGCCAAGTTATATAGCCTCAGTATTTCTGAAGCAATGCCTTTTGCACTGTTTGGGTACATCATGCTTGCCAAAACATAGCTTTGGGTTTGTTTAGGAGTAGTCTATCTTAGCTTATAAGTGATATACCATACCCCATTTTTTCTTTTTTTCTCTCCCCTCCGGGAGCAGTCTTATATTTGGAGCTACTTGGGTAAATATTATTTCTGCTTGGGTTGTTCGTGCTCCAAAGTAGTCTATCACTTATTATTTGTTTCTGATCCAAGTTTTTTGTTTGGGTTAACAGTCATGATTCCATGTGTTTCCAATTTCAATATTTTGGCTAATCAAAGCTACTTCGTAGAGCTTATGCATTTATCGTTTGTCTTAAAAGTTCTATAGATAAATTTTAGACCCTACCAATCTAATTACTTGCATACCATAAATTTTCCTTACATCAGTTTCTCTTACTGGGATGGGAGCAATATTTTTTTTGGATTTCCTGTTAATTATGCTATGAGATATGATTAGGAAAGAAATAAAGAGGGATGCAGTATACGTGAAAAAGGCCATAGATAAATATGCAATTCTTTGTTTTGTTTATGATCATGTATGCATTTTTTGGGGTACTGAACTACAGATACATGTTCTTGAAGCTTCTTTTAAAGAAAATAAATGTAATCTGATATCTAATCGTTTAGTGCATTGTTTGATTTGTCAGGTTAGCCTGATCCTTTGTGGAAACAACAACAATAGACAGCTCAAAATGACTGCACAGAATGAAGGATAGATTATACTTAGTGCATTCCTCATAGATTGATGAATCTAGCATTGTTAACCAACGCGTTTACAGGCTCTTACCTTCACGTGTACAGTCCTGTCGTTTGGTTTGATTGTCTATTTTTTGCTGAAGTATTGCGCTCGTAGTTGCAATACGAGTCTTCTCATGCAGTTTTCTTCTTGTTTTCTTGCACATCCCAACATACCAGTGTCATTATTACGCACCAATTGTTCATATCGAAGGATTATCAAATGCAGAGTTGTCACTTACTAATGTTACAGTGTACATTGTCTCCATTCTAGCCGCCCATACTATGCTTAACAACGATTTAATAGGCTATGGCAAACAAGGCCCATGGTGGGCTTTAGGCGCCGTTTTTAGCTGGTGTGTAAATACCCTCAATAATGTGAAGTCTGCTACCGTGGCCGGGCCATTTTTTTTGTTTGTTTCATTGTTATTTCTATCTACTCATGTATTTCAATGCTTTGTCATTGTTAAATATATTTCGTCATTCGACCATATCAAAACTCACCCGGCGCAGCGTAGCGCCCAACCCAATCTAGTAACACATTACAACTAAACGAAAACAAAGGTCAATGGAGACAAGCACAAGCATCAGCAGACATTTGGGAATATGGAAGGATATTCATTGACAGTTCAAACCAAGGTCTCCACCACGGTGAATCATATTTGCAGTAACATCAATGAGAGGTGCTTTCATACTTTTCTCAAAGTGATTTGCACAACTTTTAAAGCATAATTGAATAGTAGATAGTGATTACTTATCTCTTTATGTGCTTTGAGATTAGTACCATTCTTATTAGAGTGAAAAGCATAGAAGCACCTCTCAAATAAAAATTACATTAGCACATAAATATTTACATGTTCTCTGGGCAGTACACGCTGTTCTGTACACATCATTAGTTCCTTGTAAGCATATAGCTGATGATGATTGACAGAAAAGCATCTTCCAAACTGGATGGCAGCATTGCTCATCTTCAGCTAAAGCGAGTATGAATGCCCACTATTCAACACTCTCCTAAGAACATCGGTGTTCCATCCAAACACAGAATCCGAGGGGCTGTCAACACGTCCAAGGAAAATGTGTCACCTGGGGATCCAGATATACGTAGAGAAACTCAACAAAAAATTATTTGGGACTCGATAGTTGTTACCACAGACCGACCGCACATCATGCAGCCTTGGATATATAATTATAAACAATATAGCACATACCTTGGGATGGAGATCTCATGATTGAATATTCTATCAGGGATTGCAGGAATGTGATCCTTTTTCTCATTGGCAAAGTTTATGATTTGGAAAAGTACTTCGTGAATTGACAATTCCAATGCAGCACGTCTTGAGCTAGTCTCTTCCAATGCTCGCCCTAAAAGAATGTTGCATCACATGTTACGTCTACTTTGAGACTAAGGATAGGCGAATGTATTTGATAAAATTACCTCCAATATTTGTCAGTGCTTTAGAGCTATGTGATTTGCCATGTCCTTTTGGGGTTATGACATGCAAACTGATGAACCATTGTTCCCAATAAATACGCTCTGTTCTGTTGCCAAACCAACCTGGGTGTTTGTTTTTCTCGTCAAAAAAGGAGAGGCACACCTGAGACATTCATCTTACACGCTAATTAAAATTGGAATATAGGTAATACAAGTATAGCAGAAAAGGAAGTAAACTGCAGAACATAGAGATGGGAATAGCAACCTGGGTTCTGCGATTTGGATGTTTGTCTACCCAAGTAGTGAACTGCTCAATCTTTTCATCTACTTCCTTTTCTAATTCAGGAAGTCCACATTGTACCTAAGCACACACAAACACAAAAGTAAGGAACAACAAAGAATAATGCAAAAGAAAAATATTGTAATCATAATAAAAATGTTAATAGACCACACAAGACATCACCATACATAAGTGGTAGATATTTGAACAAAACAAACTCACATTAATGCTTGTTCAATTGTCATAGAGCGAAACCTAGATGCAAAAGCCAGTGTGTACTCTTAGATAGTCAGCTTTTTGATAGACTTCATTACTACTCACATTCTCAATGTTCGTACAGTTAACATGACACGAAGACTCATCATTACGCAAAACAGTGTGGATCGATCCATTCCTATTGGGTTCAGCAGTGGACCCAGAAGCATGTTGCTCACTAGATTCCTAGTAAAGGGTTAGGTTGTAATAACTGATGGTTCGTAAAATGAAGATCTAAAAGCAGCACAGTTTATTGAAGCTTGACCTTCGGATTGCTGAACTGCAGGCTACCTTGCCACTGTCGAATTCACATCAAACCTGTCTCACTGATTACCCGCTGCAGTAAACAAGTTGGCCATAGTCTGCAGTGCTGTTAAGGTTGAGCTGTTGTGTTTGTGTGGGTGTTTAGCTGGCTGTGATCATGTGCTGCATGCCAATTTGAGCAGTTGTAGGAGTGAGCCAGTGAGGAGTTGATGGAATTGCGAGTGAATGGTGTTTAGCCTAATTTGGAATTTGGAGCCACACAGCATGGATTGACCTGCGGCAGACTTTGTTCTTTGAATGCAAAAAATAGACCAATAGCTCAAGACATGT
The DNA here is from genome assembly GCA_036346265.1 of Melocanna baccifera. Lineage (NCBI taxonomy): Eukaryota > Viridiplantae > Streptophyta > Magnoliopsida > Poales > Poaceae > Melocanna > Melocanna baccifera. The sequence goes on from CM070709.1 coordinate 9,519,431, forward strand.
GCAGGTGCAGGTGGGTCAGTTGGTGTCCTGAATATGACGCGAAAGGCTGAGGAATGTGAAGAGGGAATTTTGGGATGACATGCACATGGATGGGCTGGAGGACAGGCATTGGGCTGAGGTTGCTGGGAAATTGGGTTCCCTTAATCCGTTTGACTTGGGATTGCTTAGCCTAGGTTGTTAACTACCATACATAAAAAATGTCTCTTTGGGAAGGGCAATGTGCCGTCAGGGTCACAGCCTTGCAGGATCCCAATGCATGTGCCCTGGCCTCTGGATCAGCCCATGTTCAGAACTAGGTCATGCAAATAAACCACTACATTAGAGGCAGGCAACACGGGATATGTGCAATGAATTTGCGGATTTTCCGACTACATTCTTATGGTGTCCAGCAAGTATGGAGAGGTCTTTAGATCAAGCTATTAGGATAGTGATGTAGATATCCCTCCCACGGATACAACCGTGTCTACACACACAATTCACCCACAACAAGTGTTGCAAGGTCCACTTACTCGAGCCCGTGCTCGCCAACTTAATTACCAGGTGAAGTCGTTCCTAGATTTGTATATTACTGAGAATAGTCCGCTACCTAATGCAAGTGATTTAATTGTGCTTAAAAATATGGGAAAAGATGAAGGAGAGGTATGTAGAGTCATAGATATGCATGGAAGGCACAATGAAGGTCACCACATCACTTTGAGGCTGAGTCAAACAAGAGTTGGAGTTGGGCCCGTTTTGGAATCCGATTCGGACTGCCGCGATAGTATCAATTTCAAACGGACGTAATTTCTTCATATGGACTCCGTTTTGGACGTTTTAGACTTCACGGAAAGCTTATCAAGTCTACTTTCCAACGGATCCAACCTCATCTTCAAATTCCACCCGAGCCGATCACAATCATCAAAAGAGTCCACGTCTGTTTCTGAGTCCAAGTTGAAAAGGGTGTTGTGCCACCTCTATTTGGGCCCGTGGGCCTTGTAACCCTAGGATGTGTGTCTCCCTATAAAGGAGCCGTTGCCTCCCTTTTCCAAGACTTGGATTTCGTTGAGTTTAGGTTTAGCCATTGTGCAAACTTCTGTTCTTCAGTTGTATCAGACGACCACCTGTCAAGACTACCTTCGGGATCCCACATTTGTTTTTCAATACTATCAATCTTATTCGCAATATCAGTTGCCTACATCTTATTCTTGCTAGTTCTTCGATTGCTCGTAAGGATTGAACTTCGTGTTCGGGTTGATCGCGCTTCCAGCTTGATCAATAACATCTTGGAGTTGGTTCAACGATTGCTAAGGCACAAGCGTCGTCGTACGGTTGTAGTCAGATCGTGAGAGTCACCTCCACCAAAATCGATAGTTATCAATCTCATCGAAAGATTAGGCACCCCGCCTCCATCAGATAGCAAAGGTTTGGATTTATGATTTACCCTTGAGATTTTGCAGAATTCTTTAGGCCTTTGCTTCGAAAAAGCCATAAGCTCCCCCAAATGGGTTGGTTCTTGGAAGCAAAAAGCCAAAGCCAGCCTTAGTGGATTAACAGAAAAGTCTCTAGTCACTTCATAATGGTCATGCAGTAATACAGCTTGTAACTAACTATTCACAAAAGCCTCTAGTCGCTTTCCAGACACTCTTCTGAAGCTATACTTCCATGGTCCATGAATCCATAGTCATCACTCTAGTGTTCCGCCCTCGAAAATGGGTGTTGATTATATTTCGAATCTTGCATTAGCGTCGTAGAAGAGTGTAAAAAGCTCCTCACTCGCCATGAGAATGGTGATCCCACTGAGTAGAAGGCGACGAAGAACACGCCATCTATAAGTTTGAGAATAAGGAGAGATTAGTAAAGATTTTTAAATAATAAGAGTAGGACAAGAACAAGATACTAAGTAAGGAAAGAGTAGAAGCAAAGAAACTTATATTTTTGTACATAAATTTTTATTAAATATAAATCCTTAAAGCTTCCCAAAACCTAGGGCTCGTTCTACATCAAGATGGCTCATGATACCATACACTGTGAGACCGGGTAGAAACTCCCGGACCACAGGTATTCTTGTACTAGTCGGAGATCAATACTAGTACACGGTTCAAAGAGAAAGATGATATATTGCCAACAACGCTTTATTACAATAGTAGCGAAGTTTTACAAGGCCATTGCCTTACTAAGGTTCACAGAACCACAAGCAAAAAATAAACACAAGAAGCAAAGATAACAGTCGACCCATCAATGCAACGTGCAATTGGTGGAAGCGAATCCTAGGCATGGAATAAACCTCCGCATCCACATTAGTGGAAGTCATACTCTCGAAGATCTTCTCCATTCTCTGCTTTTATATTTATAGAGCAACGGTGAGTACAAAATGTACTCATGCAAGTCTTGGGAAAAATGCATAGATGTAAGGTTTCACAAAGGAAGGTTATAATTTGCAACATCACATTTTATTTCAAATCTACATAATTACTTTAAAAGCCAGTAAACAACTTGTTTTAATAAACGAAATTGGATAAGTGCTTTAGTGAAGGTTAAACTACCAACACTAATATCTCGGAGCCATCCACCAATTTTCAAAACCTCAGTTACACCCTCGATCTGAACATCACGAGAGTTATACTACTCCGAGTTTTCTCCAACTCATTTTGTTTTGAAATCAAAACCAAAACTTCTACCATGTGAATGCATTCCTTGCTCGCCCTTGACCGTGGGCACGCTATTGAATAGTTTTACTCTGGAGGTTGTACACTTTACCCACAAGAGATAAATTATCTTAATAGTCAACACGCTTCCTTTGGCATGAGACCAGATAAATTATCACAAAGCCTTTCGCCTACTCGAGTATAGTTTAAATACCACCGCTAAGGTTTCACCACAACTCGAATCCACGAGTTGGAGCCCCTCTTGCGCCATATGAGTCTGATAAACCATCCCTCACTATGAGTAACGGTACACCACGGCACTCAATACACCATGGTGATATCTAAACTACACTATTATAGGGTAGTTAGCTAGGTCGTACCCATATAGACTTGTGGTTGTCTGTTTTGCTCGGTTTGGACAAACACAAGCGTCGGTCCTTGTCGACGAGGTGGCTCATTCACAAACCCAACAATTCTCGTGCTATTGCACGGCCAAACCTTCCATCCACCCTTGCCAACTTTTCCCTTTGGTTTTCAAATTATGATGGTAACATCCATTACCTCTTTTCAAACAAAATGTTTAACAATGGTAACATCCATTACCAATGTTCAAGCGAATATTTAACAATGGTAACATCCATTACCAATGTTCAAACAAATCATTCATCAAAACATTTAATAAACATGCTACTCATTTGAACATTATTACATTTATTTGCTACGCTAAGCATTTGCTAGTATTTAAACATTCAACAGTTGTAGCACTAACTCATTATTGAGTCAAAGGAATATCCTAAGTTGACAATGGTACAAGGTAAACAATTTTCAATGGAAGGTATAACAAATTGGTCTTTAACTAAGTTTTCTAAATTAAATTATCACTTGATACAACATAAGCATGCATTAATTTTAAAATAACTACCTACTCATTTTATAAATCATTGGAGCAAGTTGATCAAAGGAAACTTGCAAAACATGGGAGCAAAATGGTCAAAGGAGACTTGCCTTCCAATGACTTATCAAAAATAGAATAGAAGACATTACATCAATAAAAAAGACATGAATGTGTTAATATATAGTTAGGATATACAATGTTTTAGTTTAGGATTAGTCCTGTGTCATCTTTACTTTGGGCTCTTCCTTACACACGTGCTCTATACATATAGACCTATTGGTGTACTGTAATAATGCTAACGCATCAGTTGTTAACTTGCGGGTTCCCTCAATTCCTAATATGGTATCATGCCTAATCCATAAATATCCTAACTATAGCTTCCCAGTCAAATAGATTTCCCTGTCAATGACAACAAGAATAAACCATGGTTCAGGATGCACAACTATCAAGCATGAAGACCCAACCGCTATCAAACACAAAATATGTGCAAAACTATAGTCATTCCTACAAATAGCCAATTGAAGTAGGTATGAATTTGTGTACTTTGGTCGCTAATATCACAAAATATGTGAAGTGCCAGCAAAAACCAGCTAGCAAGACGTTACAAGGAAATAAGACATCAATAGACTTGCAGCATGACAACACCAAAGACGTTCAGTAAACTAAACAGTTGTAGATCATTCTATGGGGAAATACTCACGTAGGTGATCTCAAACAAATCACAATCGACGTCTTTGGGCCGAACAAGGCTTAGGGTTCTGTGGAAGAATATGGTGTGTAAAATGCCTGCAGCAGAGTCATATACAGCATATCCATCAGCAAGGATTTCATGATATAGAGAAGGGGACATGCATACTGCTTTCAAGTTATTATTTTAATAACAAATAAGAAAATCTAGCTCTCCATATTATTGAAGGGATTCAAAGCTAAAAAAAGTTCAAGACTTCACACTTCACAATGCAAAAAAAAGAACTTCTAAAGAACAGTATTCATTAAGCATGTGATATCATGATCCAATGTAACAAAAAAAATATTGGAAAGCTAAGAATCCCAGTGCGCGTTTAGGCTATATCTGACTCTTCAATTTCCTTTGGCATCATCTACCTGGTATTATCTTTCATATGGGAACACATCAGTGATGATTAGGCCTAGTACACCACATCTCAATGACGATTTTTCAAATGGGAGCTTTACTGAAATTACTTGACTCCACAAATAACTGAGCGCAAAACAATGAATAAGCACCTTATAATTTCATTGTTCCAGTGTTTTATCTTAAGGATGTGTCACAACGATTTCATGGGACTGTAGATTCTTGAAAGAAACAAAGAGCATATTTTGTTAATGAAGAAATAAAGAGATGTAGTAAGGGGAAAGAGACCAACACTCACATCGCAGCACATCCTTGATCTCCACAGGTTCCAGCTCCTGCGACACAAACAAGCACCACAGAAAAAATAAATTAACACACAAGTCACGCCAATAATCCCGGAACAAAAATAAACCGAAAAGAACCATAAAAACAGGGGTGGAATTCGGATCCCACCAGCTCCTTCAGCTGACAGGTCTCGCAGTTCATCTCCGCAAACCCAAGCGTCTGCTGAAGAACCTAACCACCGAGGTCACATCAGTACCATCAAGAAAACAGATCCGCAGCAATTCGAACAGAACAATGGACGCGATTGCAAGAACTGGACATAATCAAGCACAAAAGATTCGGGCTTGATTGGCAAAACCACCGAGGTTAGGGCTTTACCAAGAAATAGCCCGGATGGATCACCAGTTACCAGTTGGAGGGAACTCGCAGAGGGCGGGCGGGGGGCTTGAGAGCACTCCCGGCAGGTGGTTCCAAAGGAATGATGGAAGAACGGCGTGGTTGGCGGCGGCGGAGGGTTCGGTGGTCTGCCGTCTGCGTCTTCTCAAATCAGATGGGGCCTCGGAGGGTGAGCCGCTTGGTTGGTGTGGAGCTGTGGATTTCGTGTCCAATTGTGAATTTGCTGAAAGGAGGCGAGTTTAGGAGTCGGAGTCGGAAAGAGGGCGGAGAGGTTCCGCTAGGAGACGACGAATCGGAGCGGATAATCACACGTCTAGCTTTTCTGGGCCATGTGGAAAGCGTATTTGGAAGCCTATACGGCAAGAATCTCCGCCACGTTCTTCCCCTTCTCACTCTGGTGACGGAATGTCACCGTCGAAGCGAGACTATTCTTCTTCTTTCTTTCCTTCTCCTATTAGTGTTTTCTCTCTTTCTCCTCTTACTAAGGTTCTATATTCTCGTAGATCTCAGTGAGGTGAACCCGTGACGTAGAGGAGACAACGAAGAAGCTACAGGTGGGTAGCGGGGAGAACATCCCTGGTGGACTCGGAGACGGCCTCCTCCTCCTAGCATAAACCAATCTTGTCTCTTTCTACTAGTTTTAGCTTCTGTACCACTCCTCTCTGTTTGTTTTTTGTACCACTCCTCTCTATTTGTTTTTAAGAGGAAACGCTGACCTCTTAAGTGCTGCAAGAGCAAGCCAATCGGCGTCGCCGGAGGGGACCTATCTTTGTTATGGTGTATCATCAATTATCCATTCTTCTTGATTCTATTGGAGGATCAAAGTAGATAACTCTTGACTTTTGAAACTGTCAATAAATTAAATTCATGACAAATTGAAAAAAAGGATAATTCAATACAAGCATGTGGTTGCCTGCATTTTGCTCTTCCAGCAGAGTTATGGAGAGCAAAGGGTTTTTCTGTTCCTCAAGATATACATCCATTAGGTTTTTCTGTTCCCCAAGATATACATGAGTGATATCTTGATCCTTAACTAGCAGCATGACATAGAGTGTTTTTTAGGAAATGAGACAGAGTGTTGGATCCGATATGACAATCAGAGAGGTAGTGTGAATGAGTCTTCGAATTCAACCTCCCAACTAGTATTGCAAAACATTAACTTCACTAGCTACTGAAAGTTAAAAATATCGTATTTGCTCATCAACAAAAAACTCACAAAAAGTGCGGAAACAAACATAGTTCAACTCCTCTAGATTGGTTTGACCGCTATAGGATAGCATTTGGATGAGTCGATAGGTCTGACTGTAGGCCTAGGGGAGGTCGGACCGCATCCTTGTTCTTAGAACTGAAACTTGGCTCGAATCAAAATAAAAAATAGTGCAATCTTCAAAATACATCTTCAAATGAATTAAAATTCTGCACACACCTTACTGAGGATCTTAGAAATATAATCCCTCGCATGATCGCATCGATCTTGGTTAAATTTTCAACCTTTCATCAAGACAAGTAAGATTGCACTAAAATCCAGACAAAACTTTTGAGATATTACTTGGGTTGAGGTGGCCAAGATGGCTCTAGATGAGTTTCCATACATCACACCAAGCAAGGGCATCCAGATATTTGAGGTCAAAACCCTAGGAACAAGATATCACTAGAAGAGCTCTAAATCGATTCAAATCGAGCAACCTTCAAGATCTTGCTATAGCCAATTCCTAGATAGATAGAATATGATCCTTTCGAGATATCTCCATCACTTACATATTCTTGGAACCCAGCAAGATCAAGAGGGAAGGAGAGAGAGTAAAACACCAACCAAAACAAATACAAAAGCAAGAACACACTATGTAGGATGAACAAGATTGATCTATTGTAACTTATAGATGAAGGTTAACAATCACTCTACCATAGAAGACAAAACTCTCACAAGAGTACTCACCCACAACTTCCACCACAAGGAAGTCTCTCTCCTACTCTAATAAATGGATGATTTATTGGTTAGCCACATGCATCCAACCCTTCTACTCATATAGATGAAGCAACCAACTCATATATAACCCTAATAGATATTATACATTAGCATAACTAAGAAAATCTATTAACCTCACACACATCGGATTTTACACTCACATATGACTTATACACGTTTCTCAAAGTGTATAAGCCTAAACCCATTAAGGAGCAAGTTTTCCATCAACTTAGCCTTCTCAGTGTCTCCTTAACCTAGACCGTTCTTCCAATGCCCTCTAAGCACTGCGGTTTTGATCCTGTCACCATTTTCGGTATGTTGGCTTCCTCACTAAACCACCCTTGCTTTAAGCATAGACCCCACCTCTTCCCCGAGCCTAATCCATGGTCATCTTCTCCTTTGCAAGCAATCCCTATGTCTGCAATGTGTAAGTTCACCAATGACTCACGAGTCACCGGCAAGTCTGTCTGTGTTGGTTCTCTTTGACCATGCCTCACTTGCACTTACCAGACCATTCGATAGATCGTTGCTCGAACCTTCCCTTCAATATGCCTTGTCTTCCTTGTGCCTTGCTTGAGCTCAACCATCCTACCCGATTTTCTTGACTGTACCTTAGCTCACCCCTAAGACTAGTCCTAGCCCACGCCATCGATCATGTTTACCTCCAAACTTCCTACACATTAAAGGTCAAGAAATCTTTTATGGACATAAGTTCTTCAAAACTTGATCCATATTAGTCCAAATAAACTTTATGAACCATGAATGCAATAATCTAGAACTCCAAAACTTAACCCATAACCATTTTCCACAAATCTCAAAACCCTTCTTGGTCTCCTTTAGATAAAACTGGTCTGACCACAATTGGACGGCCAATCAGATCGCTGGCCCCGGTCGGACTGCCCCATGGAAAAAAGCCCAGAAACACCTCTATGGAAAAAGTAACCATCAACTAGAAACTGGTCATAGCACACTGGCAGTTTGACCACTAACAAAAATCTAGTCACGTCAGATCTACGATCAGACCACCCACCCCGGCCGGTCAGACCGCCCTGACAGGTAGTAGCTCTGAAAACTTGCAGACTCTCACAAATTCAAACTTCAACTCGACATGATTGACAATTGTTTAACGTAAACCATGGACATTCTCAACATGGTTCTACAATCTCCCCCTTGATAAACATATTGACAATACCACAAAAAATACAAAAGAGAGCACAATTGAGTTGATTTTGGAAAAAAAAACAAATTCATTTTGCGAAAGAGAGCTTCACCTGGCGCATAAGATGTAAACAAAACTCAAATAACTAAGTGAAGCAACTAAAAAGAACAAGGTTTCCATAAAAAACTTCAATTTCATAATGGGAATGGAAAATCTCACTCTAGGTCCATATAAAAGAATAATTGTTCTATTTTACCCTAGTCATGGTGAAAAGGGATCAATAAGATCAAGAAAAGCTTGAGAAAGCAGAAAAAAATCAAAAAATAAATAAGATCAAGAAAAGCTTGAGAAAGCCAAAAAAACTCAAAAACCGCTTTTACCATTTGAGGATTAATTTTCCCTTTTAAAGAACAACGAGCATTTTTGGACATAAATTCTCCCTCTTTAATAATGAATTCATCAATGTTCAAAATCTTCTCTATTTAGTTAATGCAATTAATTTAAGAGACAAATTCTCCCCTTTTGAAAAGATAGAGGGCCAAGAGGAAATATAAGAATGGGCATGATGCAAATGGAATACCTGCAAAACATGCTCTTCCTTATATTTCCTATGAGTTCATGCCTAACATTGGTAAGTCATCTCATAAGAAATAATTGGTGAGATTAGTTTTTTCACATATAAAAGAGATCATTTTTTATTTTAGTTTCTAGTTTAAGAACAATGAGCTACACCTGAGTCTATAAGCAATACCTAACCATAGCGGCAAAAGTCTAGGAGAAGTAAACTGATGCTTAACAAAGTATTAGCATACTTCAATCTAAAGCTCAATTTAAATTCTAGATTCAAAAAGGCATATTTGACATGATATGAATAAAGGCTTACTAAAGCAAAACTAGTCATGAGATCAAATATTGTCATGCTTTACTTCTAGTTTTGCATTTTTAGTTTGGCAGCATGGTAAAGAACTAAGTTACATATGGAAAGTCATGATAAATCAATCTAAACTAGCCCATACCATGGTAAGGAGCAATTTCATGGCAGAATATCATACATGAGTAATAGTCAGAGCTCTATGTATATTAACTAGTTCTAGTTGCAGAAAATTAGATTTGCGATATCTTATAATGAATGCAACAAAGATTCAAACTGCTCCTCAAACCAAGTAAGAAAAGCAAATAACCTCAAACTCCTTGCAAGAAGTAAAATAAGAGAAACAAAAGGCTAAAAGAGTGCAAATGAGTTAAAACTCAAATTCGACACAAGAGCACTACTCTACTCTTCTTAACATGGTTTATAAGGGAAGAGAACCAAAGCAAGATATAAAGATATCAATTATGGAATTGATACTACTTGTAGGAAAGAGGTAAACCAATTAAATAGATAGATACCAAGGTAAGAAACTGCAACCAATTGGAAGAGACTAGGGTCACCAAAACTTAAACAACAAACACAAGACATCTAGTCCAAATCACTACCCTTTACTCCACAAAGGTCTCTGAGCCAAGAAAAACTCAAGCTAAGGAGTGAATTAATTATACTAAGATAGGATAAAAGACTCTAGAAAACCTAAAGGAGAGGGGGACACTCCTAAGAAAGACTTAGCTCAAAGAGACTAGCCTATCCAAGTCCAGATCCTCAACTAAAACCCCATATGATATGCAATGATGAAAAATGAGAGTTGAGAATTTATTGTGTGCACTAGCGTGACCTTGGACTAATGCAAAATACACAGAGACTCCAAATTTGCATATTCAAATCTCAACACTTTGCAACATAACTAAATACTTGCTAGACTTTGTCAATGACAAACTAAATAGTGCTAGCCAGCCATCTAATCATAAATCTCTTAAAGAAGAAGGAAAGTTGTGCACGACCAAATCGATGCCCTTACCAACCAATCGCACCATGGCGCATATCCTATGCTTCCCGCCGTTGGATCGTCCAGCGTGGGCGCGACCAACCCAGATCGATTCCTCACCCACCCCAACCCTAGCCCAGTGAGCGCTGCCCCCAGTCGCTCCTCTCACTCGCTCACTCTCGCAATCGCTCTCCCCTCACTCCTCCCTCTCTCGTGCGTGCTCGCGCTGTCCTCCCTCTCTATGCCCTTCCACTAGAGGGGAGGGAGATGGTGAGTAATTGAAGAGGAGAGGGGCAACGAGCATGAGGGCCAACAGCAGTGGGGTGATGGAGAAGGATGACTGGGTGGTGCACGTGCATATCCCGACGTGCTTCGGCCACGGTATCAATTTGCGACTTCAATGCAAGATGGGTCAAGCTGACGTCGCCCTTCCTCCAGGCCTGCCTCCGCTACTCGATTCCACCCTCTGGCTTTCGCTCCTCTACACTGACCTCCCTGCTCCCGCCTCCTGATCTCCTATGGGCCGTAACCTGCTCGGCCGTTGCACCTCCTGGCCACCTCCAGCCTGGCTCAGCCTCCCCTTCGACTTCCCTTCCTCTGATCTAGCTAGATTCATGCCCGGTCTACCCCCTGTAGCCCAGCCACGGCTTCCCTGTGCCACCCCTTCGGCTCGGCCCCAGGTTGCCACCCCTCCAGCCTGGCTAGCCTGGCTCCAGCCTCACCCTCAGTGGCTTCCTCTGGCATCGACTTTGGCCTCCCCTCCACCCGTCGCTCGGTTCCACCGTCCTGCTTCCACTCCTCTACGCTGGCCTTCGGCCTTCCTACCGTCACCTCCTGATCTCCTCTCCCTTCCCCTTTCCCCATTACTCCCTCCTTCCATTCCTCCCTGCCAGCCACGGCTGCAGCAGCGAGACCTATGCCACGCTCACCACCTCCCTCCCCCTCCACACCTCCTCCACTTGCCCTTCCTGTCTCCTCCATCCCCACCGCGCCCCCTCCACTGCGTAGCGCAGTAGCCGTCTCCCCCTTCGCCCCCACCGTTGCCTCCTACCTCCGCCTCACCAACCCAACACCTTTCTCTACCCTTCCTCCCTCTTTCCTCTACGTAACTTGCTCCTTCCATCTCCCGCCCTCGCCTCCTTCGCTGCTGTCCTCCCTCTTCATAGCCTTCCTCTCGCCGTCGCCACTCCCGGTCTGCTCACGCCGTCCTCCATCTCTCTACCTCCTCCCCTTCTGTCACTTGCCCTCGCCTCCTCCGCTACCACCATCCCTCTTCGTGGCCTTCCTCTCATCATCACCACTCCCGGTCCCTAATTTGACTTTAAGACTAGCAAGGTTTGATCAATTAGTCTGATATTTTTGCATGTTCTTTCAGCAATTTCTTTCACTCTTAGATTTTTTGCTTGATCTATGTGTGTCATTCTTTTGTTTGGAGACAACACCAGGACGAACAAGGTGGCATCCAGCGGCACATCTCTCAACACCAAATGGCTCAATGAGGACACCGAGAACCCTACCCGTGAGCAACCATCATACCTCACCATCTTATCAATTATAAGAAATTCTTCTAGGATTATGCGCTTGTTTATCCATTGTGAATGTTATACTTCTGTACATATATTTGTTTTGTTTGATTATGGAGGAGTTGAAATGAAGTTTTTTTATGAACTTGGTGCGATTGTCTTGTTTGCTTGCTATCCTGAATACCCCTCTTGTTTGCTCTCTATCCTTAATGCCCCTTGGTGCGCTTGCAGAGTATTGTAAACCTGATACTAAAGCGAAAGCCTCGCTCTATATCAGTGGCTCAAATGTACGTTTTTCTCTCTTCCTTAGTTTGTTGTTTCCCAAATGGGTTTTCTCTCTTCCTTAGTTTGTTGTTTCCCAAATGGGTGATTACATTGTTTGTTTCTCGTTTAGTACTCAATGTCTACCATGTTTGTGGTGACAATTGCATAGTAAGCATATATGTTTTAAACAATTTTGTTGTTATTTGGTTGGTCTCATGAATATGACTGACATAATAAAATGTTCTTTTGTACTGGGTATTCTACTTCTATCTTTTGATAATCTTGCTTTGGTTTAGCAATTATGTTGTCACGCACAGTAGTAGATGCACATTTAGTAATTCAGGGCTCTTGCTTTAGCAGGATCTGGATCCTGAATTCACATTATTCTTGTAACTGTGGGCTGAATTTTACACCTTTTGTTTTCCATCAGGGTAACAACAATCTTAGCCTTAGCAACAAATCATGGATTGGGGTCAAATTGGCATGGGAAAGCAAGGCGGTGCAACGGTGGCTGAACAAGGTGCTTTGCATGTCTATTCAGCAAGCAAACAAAAGTAAAGTTGCTATTAGGGCTCTCAATTTGGAGATCTGTAAGGAGCCACCCCTCAACATGTATAAACCGAAGGAGCCTTACACGGCCACAATCATCTCAGTTGAGAGAATCGTAGGCCCTAAAGCACCAAGAGAGACATGCCATATCGTCATTGATCATGGTGATAATGTACCTTATTGGGAGGGACAAAGATATGACATGATTCCTCCAGTGAGTATTTCCTGCCCTCAATCATTTTCTCAGTTTCGTCCTTTTTCTTTGTCTTATGCTCTTAGAGGATATTGAACAATTGACTCGGCATAGTTATTAAATGAGAGGCTAAGTAGAGAGAGATAGGTAGTACTGAAATTATGTTTACATTTGCCCTGGGCCGAGTTCTGCTACAACACCTTGGAGAAAAACATTGAACAGGATACTGAAAAGAAAGCCCGCAGATGTAAACATAATTTGACAAGGACCTATGTGAGAAAAATAACTATTGATGGCTGTTATGGCTGGAATATTGACAAGGGGTGAGTCTGATCGCCCTCCCTAGGAGGCTTTGATCTATTTGATTCACTTCTTGCCTGCCTCTAATCCCATGCGGGTTACATATAAATAGCCTTAGAGGTTTATCCCTTTTCCTAATATTCCTCTCAGTCTTCCAAACTAAGCCCCATGTAAATACTAAGGCAAGACTCAACAAACTTTCCCTAATTATGCATGTCTGGTGTTGTGGAAGCCAGCGCTGGGGACGCCGGTTTGATCTTCTTGCGGCGAGAATACATCTTGCTGACAAAAGTGTCCACAACACTACCCCCCTCCTAGAGAAACAGCTCGTCCTCGAGCTGGAATGTGGGATGCGCCTCTTTGAAAGCGTCCAGGGCCTGCCAAGTAGCTTCAACAGCTGGCCGGCCGACCCAGCGAACCAGCAGCTCTCAGCAGCCACGGTTGAGACGTGCGCGTAATATGGACTCTGGCATCGGTACCACACGGCCTCGTGACAGAGGTGGAAAGGGCACCAGTGTCGTGGGGGGTGCCGACAAACTGCTTGAGGAAGGCCACATGGAAGACATCATGTATCTTCGCCTTGGGCGGCAGCTGGAGGCGATAGGCGACCGGGCCAATTCACTCCATGACCTGATAGGGGCCATAGTAGCGTGGTGAGAGTTTGCCGCTGGACTTGTTGGTGATGTCGGCGACGGCGCGATGGTGCAGACGAAGCCACACCCAGTCACCAGCTGCGAATTGAATGTCACGATGACCTGCGTCATAGTGCAGCTTCATGTGGTCCTGGGCATGGAGTAGACGCTCGCGAATCTCTGCCAGGAATGCGTCATGATCGATGAGCTGCTTGTCCAAGGCGGCGACGCGAGCTACGCCGGGCTGATAGCTCGCCATCGTCGGCGGTGCTCGGCCATAGACCACCTGAAAAGGAGTTGTTTGTAGCGCCATCTGGTACGATGTGTTGTAGCAGAACTCGGCCCAGGGCAGCCAACGCAGCCAACTACGTGGATGGTCGCCAGCGAGACACCGGAGGTAGACGCCGAGCACCATGTTTGTCACTTCGGATTGACCGTCGATCTGCGGGTGGGCGCGGAGTCGAGGCGAGGTCCACCGGATAGCGAAGCGGCTCGATCCGAATGTCTTTGGTGAAAAGACAGTCACGCCGCCGGCGATGGAGCAGGGTATGCCATGGAGCCGGACGATGTGGTCGAAGAAGACTCGCACAACCGAAGTCGCGGTGTAGAGGTGTCCGAGGGCGACGAAGTGGGCGTATTTGGAGAACCGGTCCATGACGGTGAGCACCGCTGATTTCCCGCCCACCTTGGGGAACCCCCTCCACAAAGTCCATGGCGATGTTCGCCCAGACTGTGCGTGGTACCTCAAGTGGTTGGAGGAGCCCAGCTGGGTGGAGATGCTCAGTTTTATGCTGCTGGCAGACCGTACACCCCTGCACAAAGTCACGAACAAGCCGATTGGCGTGAGCGTTGTAGAAGGATGCCTGGAGCCGATGCAGGGTCTTCTGGACGCCTTCGTGCCCAGTGCCGTGGGCCGTGGCAAGGATCTGCGGCCACAGTGCCGAGGAGTCGGGCACGTAGATGCGGCCTCGGTGTAGGACGAAGCCGTCGACGACGGTCCAGGAAGCGCCGGTGACACCTTGTTCTACCTCGGCGCGCTTGGCCAGCAGTTCAGGCAGATGTTCGGCCTCACGCCGAAAGTCCTCGAACAGAGCCAAGTCTAGTTGGGAGATGGCGCAAGTGGAGATGGCCACAGTCTCCTCGTCTCGGCGAGACAGTGCGTCGGCGGCTGTGTTCAAGCGCCCCGGCCGAAACTCCACCGTGAAGTCGTACCCGAAGAGGCGGCTCACCCACGTATGCTGCGGAATTGTGGACAGCCGCTGGTCGAGGAGGTACTTGAGGGCGAAGTGGTCCATACGCACGGTGAAGGAGCGTCCCCATAGGTAGGGGCACCAGTGGCGTACTGCCTTGACCAGACCGATGAGCTCGCGCTCATAGGCTGCCAATTTGGCATGCTGCGGCGCAATGGCCCTGCTGAAGAAGGCGATGGGACCCGCGCCCTGGTGGAGGACAGCGCCGAACCCGAGCTGGCGTCGCGATCCTGATGAACCCCTTGAGAAGTCGGGAAGGCTGCGGTGCGGGGCGGACGTCAAGGCGGCCTTCAGTGCCATGAATGCGTCCGAGGCGGCCGAAGACCAGCGGAAGGTGTCCTTCTTCAGGAGCGCTCTCAATGGGGCGGCTATCGCGCCGTAGTTGCTGATGAAGCGACGATAATAGCCCATGAGGCCGAGGAAGCCCTGTAGTGCCTTGAGAGTCCGGGGTTGCGGCCATTGCTGGACGGCCTCCACCTTGGACGGGTCCATTGCCACCCCGTGCATGGATATAACGTGTCCCAAATACGCCACGATGCGCTCGGCGAAGGTGCACTTGGAGCGCTTGAGGAAGAGCTTGTGGGCGCGGAGGGTGGTGAAGACGGCGCGCACATGTCGCAAGTGCTCCGACCAGGATGAACTGTAGATTAAGATGTCGTCAAAGAAAATGAGTACCAAGCGGCGGAGGAAGGGCCGAAGGATCTCGTTCATCAATGCCTGGAACATCGAGGGCGAGTTGGAGAGGCCGAAAGACATCACCGCGAACTCGTAGTGTCCATGATGTGTGCGGAACGCCGTCTTGTCGATGTCCGCTGGATGCATACGGACCTGATGATACCCACTGCGTAGATCCAGCTTGGTGAAGAAGGTGGCCCCCTTGAGCTCGTCGAGGAGCTCGTCGACGATCGGAATCGGGAAGACGTCGCGCACGGTTTTGGCGTTGAGGGCGCGGTAGTCGACGCAAAAACGCCAGCTCGCATCCTTTTTGCGCACCAGGAGAACGGGGAGGAGAACGCCGATGTGCTAGGCCTGATGATGCCTTGACGCAGCATATCGGCGCACTACTTCTCAATCTCGTCCTTTAGGAGATGCGGGTAGCGGTAGGGACGCACCGCGATTGGTGGTGTACCGGGCAGCAGCGTGATGCGGTGGTCCAGGTGTCGTTGTGGAGGCAGACCGGTGGGTTCCGCAAAAAGGTCAAAGAATTCCGCCAGGAGGAGTGACATCAAGTCCAACTGTTCCATGAGTTAAGCTGGAGCGCGGTTGGCGCATTTAGTCCACGCCACTTGACGTGGTGAGCGCCGCGCCAGAACGCCATAGAATGGCGCTCAAAGTCCCAGAGTATGGGGCCGAGTGTCTTGAGCCATCGGCAGTCGAGGACCAGCTCATAGTCGTCGAGGGGGAGGACGTATAGGTCTATGCAGAACCGCTCGTCGCCGATGGTCACGGGCACCTGCTTGCAGACCCCGTCGGAAGGGACGCAGTCGCCGTTGGCGACGCCCACGGTGAGGCCTGGGCGTGGCTCTTGTGCGAGGCCGAGGCGACGTGCTGTGGCGGACGCCACAAAGGAGTGGGTGGAGCCTGAGTCCACCAAGGCGCGCAGCTGCTCTGGGCCGATGGTGACCTGCAGATGCATAGTATCCGCCTTGGCTATTCCAGTGAGGGCATGAAGGGAGATTTCGACGTCATCGTCGGAGCATGGGTCATCGTCCTCCGTGCCGTCGAGCGGAGTCTCGTCATCTAACTCCATCAGGTACAGGCCCTTCATCGAGCAGGACTTGTGGTGGTCCTTGGTGAATTTCTCCGGGCAATTGAAGCAGAGGCTGTTCGCCCGGCGTTGGGCCATCTCCTGCGGGGTGAGCCGTGTGAAGCGAGCGTCTGCTGGCGGCACGCCGCGAGCGGGGCGGCGAGTGCAGGCGGCGCCACGGCGGGCTGGGCTGCGTGTGCGATCTGCCGTCGCCGCCGTGTCTTGTGGCGTTGGGTCGGCGTCGGTCGCGGGGGCACCCGAGCGGCGCCGCGGTCGTCGTCGTCGTCCAGTTCCAGGCGACGCTCGAAGGCACGCGCGAGGCCCATGGCGTCGTCAAGAGACTCCGGTCGCTAGAGTTCCACATCGGTCTGCAGAGGGTTGCGGAGGCCAGCAGTGAAGATGTCGATCTGCTGCTGCTCCATGACGTTCCTGCAGCGAGCCAGCAAGGGAAGGAACTGCGCCTGGTACTCGTCCATGGTACCGGTACGGTGCAACTTCATGAGGGCACCAAGGGCATTGCTGCGCATCGGGGGGCCGAAACGGCGTTGAACCTTCTCAACGAACTCCGGCCAGGTGGGAGCGCCGCGGTTCTGCTCCAGGCGGTAGTACCAATCTTGGGCGGTGTCCTCCATGTAGAAGGAGGCGAGCCATACCTTCTCCTCTGGCGGTGTGCGCTGCTGGCGGAAGAACTGTTCCGCTTTGTGGAGCCAGACCATCGGGTTCGCGGAGCCGTCGTAGTGCGGAAAGCGAAGCTTGTGGGTGGGTTGTTGATGGGGGGTTGGAAGTGGCGACGCAGGCGCAGGTTTCGCCGTGTCCGTGCCGCTGATGGAGCCGCCGGAGTCGATCTGCTCGGACTGCAGCCGATTGACAGCGACGGTGAGTCGGCTTTGATCGCCCTTCATCATCGTCAACTCGTTCTTGATGGAAGAGAGGTCCGTGAGGATGGCGTCCATGGCGGCCTTGAGATCGACTAGAATATTGAGGTCGCCTATGAGTAGGTCGCAGGAACCAAGTCTGATACCAAAGATGTTATGGCTGGAATATTGACAAGGGGTGAGTCTGATCGCCCTCCCTGGGAGGCTCTGCTCTATTTGATTCACTTCTTGCCTGCCTCTAATCCCATGCGGGTTACATATAAATAGCCTTAGAGGTTTCTCCCCTTTCCTAATATTCCTCTCAGCCTTCCAAACTAAGCCCCATGTAAATACTAAGGCAAGACTCAACAAACTTTCCCTAATTATGCATGTCTGGTGTTGTGGAAGCCAGCGCTGGGACGCCAGTTTGATCTTCTTGCGGCGAGAATACGTCTTGCCGACAAAAGCGTCCACAACAATGACAGAGATGAAACTTGTACATCTTGTGTAGGAAAATTTCTTTACTTTAATTAAAGTACCAAATATTTATTCAGTTCATTTCTTGTCTTCCATGTCTTCACCCTCTACCCTCATTGCTCTCTGAACCCTGTGTGCATTTTTATCTGTTAGGGAGAGAACCCGAAGAAGCCTAGAGCCCCACATAATGTTTGGCTTTATTCGATTGCATCTGCTAGGTATGGAGATTCATTCGATGGAAGGACCGTTAGTTTGTGTGTTTGCCGTGCAGCTTATTATGATCCTGAAACTGGCAAGGAGGACCCCTCAAAGAAGGGTATTTGCAGTAACTTCTATGCAACTCAAAACCTGGGGACAAGATTCAGCTGACAGGTGAGTTGATTTCTTTCAGATGGTTGTAATGCCTTTCCTGTGTATTAGCAGTGTTATATGAGAGCCTCTCAAGGGTATTAGACTACATACACAATTTTGAAGATGTAAATTAAGGCGGACCAGGAAATAACCCTATTTCCAATGCATTAAGAAATAGTAGAGCGTTTCCAGTGTTACAGGTTTACAAGGTACATTCTGACCACTAAGCGCTAAGGAAGATTTTAATTGCTTTGAAAAAAAGATCTTAAAAGTTAAAACACTAACCACTATAACCACCAGAGAAATAACAATTCTAGGCAACCAAGAAGACAAGAGCCTCTATTCTCTGTTCCGACATTTCAATTACTTCTATACCTAGTGATCAATGTGCCTCGAAATTACATAATTTGGGGTTTGTGCTGGGTAGATGTGATAAAGCCGTTAATATTTCCATTAATGCTCTCAAAAGGGTTGAAATTCATCGTCAAACTGTGTTACCTAGTTCGAAAGGAAATTGCATAAATACTAGCATAGTTGATCCTTTTGCGGCTAGTGATACGGAGGATAATGAAACAGATAGTACCCTTCTCAATCATTTACTAAAGGATTTCTCGAATCTTGGATACGACAATGAGGACCTCGACACACGAATATGTGATCTGATGGTTATCGATCGTAAATCCAAATCCAGCACTAAAAGGAATAGAGCTCGCAAGAAGGGAGCTCTACTTAAAAATAGTGTTCCTCATGAAATGTTTCTTTTGGAATAGCAGAGGTCTTTCAGACTTAGCTAAATTTCGATATATAGCGGACGCAATCTAATATCATAAGTTAGACTTTGTTGCTATCATGGAGACGGGGAAACAGGATATGTCAAAGAGGAATCTGGCTAGACTCTCTGGAGGGTTAGATTTCACTTGGCACTGTCTTCCCCCCGGGGCGCTCGGGCGGTATTCTCTTAGGAATAAATACAACCGTATTTGAATTATCGTTGATTGTAGAAGGGGAATTTTACATTAAATTCCATCTCTGCAATAAGTCGGATAACTTCAAATGGATTATCATGGCGGTCTATGGCCCAGCCCAAGATGACTTCAAAACACGTTTTTTAGCTGAGCTGGTTAGGGCATGTTAGAATAATCCTTTACCCACTCTCATAGGGGGTGATTTTAATATTATGCGACAGAGCAAAGATAAGAACAAGGATAATTTGAATCTCCCTGGCCTTTCTTGTTCAATGCTGTCATCGATAGCTTTGATCTGAGGGAAATTGACCTAGCGGGGAGACAATTTACCTGGGCAAATTCACGCTCTGATCCTACCTATGAGAAACTGGATCGAGTATTAATGACGACGGAATGGGAGTTCAAATATCCGTTTGTGACAGTACAAGCTCTGAATAGAGGATTATCGGACCATACTCCATTATTATTGGATCTGGATTACCGGCTTACACGAGTATACCTCGACAATTCAAAATGGAACTTAGCTGGTTTTCCTGAGACGATTTCTATGATAGGGTCGTAGATGTCTGGAACAAGCCAGTGTCGGGAAGGAATGCGGTCCAACGATGGAATAAAAAGTTGAGTGCTTTACGCAAGCACCTCCGAGGCTGGGCGTCACAGACCAACGGGGCATATAAGCAACAGAAAGTTAACCTCCAGTCTACCATTAACAATCTCGACGTTGCCGCTGAAACTAGAGCACTCATGGGGGTTGAGCGCGATCAACTTGCCCAGGCAAGGGACCACTTGACTAAGCTCCTTCGGGAGGAGGAAATCAAATATTACCAGCGTGCAAAAGCTACCGATATTCTACTAGGGGATAATAACACTCGTTACTTCCAAATGATTGCCAATGGCAAACACAGGAAAAAAAGAATATTTTCCCTGGACCATGACAATGGAAAGATTGAAGGACAGGCTAATCTGAAAACTTACATTACTCGATTTTACAAAGATCTGTTTGGTGCACCTGAGGAAAATTCCTTTACACTGGACGAGTCTAGAACGGATGATATTCCCCAGGTCACACAGGCAGAAAATGAATTCCTAACGGCTCCTTTTATTGAAAAGGAGATTCGGGATGCCATTTTTGATATGGAGCATAACAAAGCACCTGGACCGGATGGCTTTCCTACGGAGTTCTACCAGAAATTCTGGGATGTCATTAAGGGTGATTTGCTACAAATGTTTTATTCTCTCTTTACTGGTAGCATTCCATTGTTTAGCCTGAACTTTGGAGTCATTACGCTAATTCCGAAAGTTCAAGATGCCAATCAAATCCAACAATACAGACCTATTTGTCTTTTAAATGTTAGCTTCAAAATCTTCACCAAGGTCGCTACCATCAAATTAAATTCAGTTGCGGATCATATAATTAGCCCAACTCAAACTGCTTTCATGCGAGGACGTAACATCCTCGAAGATGTCGTCATCTTGCATGAGACCATTCATGAGTTGCATCGTAAAAAATAAAGTGGAGTCATTTTCAAGATCGACTTTGAAAAGGCTTACGATAGAGTACGATGGCTCTTTTTAATACAGACATTGCGGATGAAGGGCTTTTCACCTAAGTGGATTGTAATAAAGCTGGTTTGTACCTTTTTAAAAGCATGTGTCTGCGATGATGTACACTCGACACGATGCCTCGCAGATTGAGCGATCTGGCAGCTACGAGATGAGCGATAAGAAAGTACCACCCCGAAGCGGGGTGTTACACTACAATATGAATTTACCAACTCGGTGTCTGTTTCTATTATTAACGTTCAAGATTCTTATCGAGTGGTCGACAATTGGAACACATATCGCTTTTTTCCGCGTGTAAACCGAGGAAGTTCAGATGAAAAATCGAGTCCAACTAACAACCCAATGAGAGAAAAAAAGAATAAACAAAGAGAGATTGAATTCAGACGAGTACAAAACTAACATGATAGGATTGAAACGGGTACAGAACGTCAAGAGTAATGGTCCATATCTTTACTATTATAAAAGAAGGAGTTGGTGGTTGACCCGTCGTCACTGCTCTCTTCTCAGCCATTCGATCTGAATGTAAAATAAAATCCGAACCGTCTATTCACTCCTCCCCTCCCTCCCTCCCACCCCACACGCCGCCTCCCTAACCCTAAAATCCAACCGCTCTCCCCGCATCCCCTCGCTCTCCCCTCGCACCCCTCCCCTCGCTCTCCCCGCCGTCCCCCGCTCTCCCCTGCCTCCCTCGCGCCCCCGCCTCCCCCTCGCTCTCCCCGCCGCCCCGCTCTCTCCCGCCTCCCACTCCGCTCCGCCTCCCTCCCCCACCCCGCGTCGCCGCCGCCTCCCTCCCCCCACCCTGCGTCGCCGCCGCCTCCTCCTCCTCCCCACCCCGCGCCACCGCCTCCTCCCCTCCCTCCCACCCCGCGACGCTGCCGCCTCCGCACCTGTGTAGACATCGGAGGCGAAAACCCTCGAACCCTAATCCTGCTGTCCCCATGGTGGAGCCCGACGCAACC
This sequence comes from Melocanna baccifera, assembly GCA_036346265.1. Taxonomy (NCBI): domain Eukaryota; kingdom Viridiplantae; phylum Streptophyta; class Magnoliopsida; order Poales; family Poaceae; genus Melocanna; species Melocanna baccifera. The sequence continues at coordinate 9,541,335 of CM070709.1, forward strand.
GCGCCGCCTCCGGAGGTAGCGCCCGAGGAGCAGCCCACAGCCGCCGCCGCCATGCAGCAAGAGGCCCCCGCGGCCGCTGAGGGCGAAGAAGATCACAAGAGGAAGCTCGAAGAGGTCGAGGCGAGCGCGGAGGCGAACGGCGCCGGCGAGGACGCCAAGTGGCCCCGCGTTGAAGGCGACGGCGTAGGTAGATCTCTCACACAATGCCCCACCCCACCTCTCTCTCTCTCTCTACGCGTGTGTTGTACCTAGGGTTTAATGTCTCCGAGATGATGTTAGTTTGCGAAACATGTTCGCTTTCTTCTGAATCTTGAAGTATAGCCTGCTTGATCCGTTCGTTATCTCTTTTCCGATCAGGTGTTTCGCAAAACAACGAGTCCTCCGAGAAGGGTGAGGAGCCAACAGCTGCTTCTACTGAAGGTGCGGTTGATGCTGAGAATGGCAAGGTTGCTCCTCCTATTGAGGATTTGCAGACGGGCTCGAGGACAAGCCGTAGAGCTCGCAATGGAAATGATGGATCAAGCTCCACCGCAAGAAGGTGGCACACTGTGTTCCGCAGAGACTTACAGTAAGATCGATGTGCCCAATGACAAGGTATAATTATTTGTGTGAGGCAAATCTGTTTTTAGTTGTTGGGCTCTGCTTCATGTTAAAATTTGGAAACTGGTGTGGATAATATATAGTCTCCATTAAGCCAAAGAGAAATGGAGAAAGCCACAAACACATAAAATAACATTTATGGGCCCTATTGATTTTGGACGCTGTTTGCTTATGCTGGTTATGGAAATTCATGCAGGTTGGTGTTCTAATAGGAAAAGCTGGGGAAACGATCAGAAAGTTGCAAATGAACTCGGGCGCAAAGATCCAAATCACAAAGGATGCGGATGCTGATACAAATGCTCCGACTCGTTCTGTTGAATTGGTTGGGACTCTCGAGAGCACAATACAAGGCTGAGCAGCTGATTAAGAGTGTTGTAGCTGAGGTAGCTAAATGTGTTGTGATTCCCTTGTGTTTGTTAGTTGTTCATTTGAGTTGTATTTCCACCCGGTGAGTGACCTGAATGGCGCTTTGCCTTGAGTGGACATATCCATGCCAAAAATCATGTTATTGCATTTTCCTATTCTTCTGGAACAAAAAGCATAATTAATGTTGTTATAATTTCACCTTTCTTACTGTACATTGTTAATATCTTTATTGGAGATTGCCAACCTGGCATCTTGAACAGTTGTACTGTTATCATAATACACAAGCAGGATATCTCTACTAAAATGTAGTTTACAGGTAGCTACCATTTCTATATTGGTTTGTTTTCGACAAATTAGATAAAAGAGGAGGCCTTTTCTACATTATATGTTCATTCTCTGATTTATTTTGACATAAATGATATTTATAGGTGCAAGCCTGATGTTGATACATACAACTCTCTGATCCATGCTCATGCTTCGAACTGTTCATGGCGTTGGGCCATCAACATTATGGAAGATATGCTTCGTGCTGCTGTCAGTATTGTTCTCTGAACCATAGATGTAATAATAATTGTGTTTGAAATGCTTTGTTTTCTTGAATATGATTGAGTAGATGTGCTTTATGTGTTTAAGTTGTACTTTCCAAACTATGGTATTTAGTGTTATTCTCCTTATGATAAGTGGTAGAGGCTTTATATTTGGTGGTGACCTTTTTTAGCTCTGAGCAGAGAGAAAAAGTTGATATTTATTTTTCAGTTAAGTTAGAGACCATATTTGATAGTATGCATGATGCTCTTATGCGCAAAAGGATTACTGGTGGAATTCTCGACAGTAATAGCTTAAGGACACTCAAAGACATGAGAGATCTGTTTTACCCGTTTTCTCTTATATTGCACAATACTAAACCAGTTGGGCATTAGGTTTTTCTCTGCCCTCATTTGAACTTATAGAATGATTATGATTGAATTTATGACATTTTGCACTTATCATAGTTTTGTTCTTAACTGCAGGATCTTGTTGGCTTAGTAATCTCAATATTGCTTCTTGCAGATTTCAGCTTAGTGTTGCTTACTTTTATCCTGTTATATTCATACTCAATGGCCGATGTTCTCTTAGTTTTGTTTGTTCTTCCTCTTGGGATACTGTTGCCTTTTCCTGCTGGAATAAATGCTCTTTTTAGCCATGGACCACGGCGGTGAGGCCTTGCTCGTGTATATGCATTGTGGAACATTACTTCACCGGTCAATGTTGTAAGTATGCTTTGCCCACCTGCATTTCATTGTTACATGTTTATTTGTCCGCAATCATGGAGAACTCTATAGTTAGCATTGGCCACTACTATTAATGTCTGCAATGGTGCCTCTGTATATTTCAACTTTTATTATCTTCATAACCTTCTTACCATGCATTTTCAGGTTGTGGCTTTCGTATGTGGTCTTGTACATTATAAGTCATCAACCAAAGACATCCAAGCACGCAGCCATGGAACACAGGGAACGTAAGCATCATTCTCCTGCCATCCATAAGCATTTTTTTAACTCTTATGCAATTAAGCTATCACATATCCTTTTGCTGCCTTGTTTTCATCCCCTTTCTTTTTGCACATGTCGAAACTCTATGCAGGATGAAAGTGGTTGGTGGCTCTTCCCAACTGGACTCGTGTTGTTGAAATGCATCCAAGCAAGGCTTGTTGATTGGCATGTCGCTAATTTAGAGATTCAAGACATGCAGTATATAGTAATGACCCAAACATATTTTGGCGATCATGACATTCGTAATCTGCGGTGCTTTTGGGAGCTTTTATAACTCGATTTTTGGGAGTTGATAAAAGGAAAGTGGGAGATAGCACGGCCTTTCTTTATTGACCAGGCCAAAGAGGAACTGCGGTGGTTATAGATGCATGCTTCCGCGATCCTCGTCAATCATGTGCATCACAACTGTGTTTTGTTGTATATATAAAGGTGTACTTGATCCATTCTTTATAGGATTTAGACACCATTGAGTTATAAACAATAGCTAAGCTAACTAAAGAGACACTGGGAGATGTGATTTTTTCTTCTTTCGCTGTTCTCTTACTATTATGTATGTCCTTGCCTCTTGATGTTGAGCTGGGCAAGGCATCAAATGTGAAACTTTTCTTTGTATCTGATTGGACAACACAAGAACTAACACGCCTCATGGTTTTCATTAACACATACGAAGGTTGATACTATCATGTTGTGACATGATGCTGTGAATTATGATGCGCTTATGGATGTTTTGAGTTGCTTTGATTCGATACCTTGCGTAGTCGCGTTCCCCAGGCTGTGTATTTCCTGTGCTGTCTCGGGACGTTTTTTTCAGAGAAAGCTTTGATTATAAGTGGATTTGCAGCACGTACGCTTCGCATATGCCAAAACCATACCCTCGCTTGGCATACGGATAAATTGAAACGTAGGAATTGAACTGTTTACTTTTGAAATTCTTGCGGAGGAATCGAATCCACAACATTCCTTCCTAATGCATGTGTACACTCGCACTGTTTGGGTGTATATTTCGGATCTTGATCCATATCGTAGGATCCTACTGTCCTATCAGATCATTCTAATTTTGATCTCTTACGTTCTGATTCATGATTTTCGATTGTGCAATCGATTCTACAATTCCATCCTAGAAGCTGATCTTTCAAAAGAACAAGAAGCTAATCTTTCAAAAGAACAAGCGATTTGTGAGGTTCGGTTTTGTTTCAAACGGTTTTAGTTTCTAACTTTTGGTAGCTACTTAGAACATATCTATTTCTTAATTTTTGTTTTTTTCTTTATTCTTTGCATTATTCTAAAAAATATAGCAGTATTTTCTTGATTTTTCTCCTTTTTAGTTATTTTTATTTAGAGAAAGTTAATCATCTCTATGGCAGAGACCAAAAATCTACGACAAAAATCAAAAACCATGTTGATGCCACCTAACTTTATTGCTCATGTAGGCATGTAGCTTGCTAGGATCCGATTGCAAATTTGCAATCAGTCTGGTAATCGTAAACGCCACGCGGCCAGGACGACGACTCGATTACGTTACGTCGTCGCCACAGATATTACCACATCGCAACCACCTCGGCACCATCTGTCACCTCCCGATACATACACGGATACACCTCGCACCTCCCACGCTCGCGATCACCGCCTCCTCGCACGACGAAAACCTAGCGCCGCCTCGCCCTCGCCGCGCTTCCGCGAGACCGAAGCCCGCCATGCCGATCTCCTCCTCCCTCGGCCATCAACATTATGGAAGATATGCTTTGTGCTGCTGTCAGTATTGTTCTCTGAATCATAAATATAATAATAATTGTGTTTGAAATGCTTTGTTTTCTTGAATATGATTGAGTAGATGTGCTTTTATGTGTTTAAGTTGTACTTTCCAAACTATGGTATTTAGTGTTATTCTCCTTATAATAAGTGGTAGAGGCTTTATATTTGGCTGATGACCTTTTTTTAGCTACAGAGAAGTAGAAAAAATTGATATTTATTTTTCAGTTAGAGACCATATTTGATAGTATACATCACTTTTATTTAGTTTTCCGTTGCAACGCACGAGCACCTTACTAGTCCTCGTAATAGTTTAAAGTTTAAAACAATGGTGTAGTTATTGGTAAGTTGGCTAATTTTTCTCAGATCTAAGTCAAACTTTTTTTACCGTCCAATTAGCTTTGAGATACATTTATAGCCAGAAAAAGAAAAAAAATTCAATCACCTTATAATATAGAAATTTCAATCACCTTATAATATAGACCTGCACTATTTATGTGTAGATATGCGAGTCCAATGGGTGGACGAGAGAGCATATTTTCCGCATTAATTGCAAGATGCAGACTATCGCATGGTACACTTATATTTATAAGTTGTACAGTGCGACTCCATGTCCGGATCGTGTTCGAGCCGACTTGTTTACCGGCCCGGTCGGGTTTGAGTCGAACCACGTACGAGTTTGAGTCCGAGGCGACACCCACCAACCTTCCCCAGGCTATATATGCCCAGCAGCCCATGCATGAGGCTACCACGCTTCGCCAAGCCGTATAGAGCTCAACCAGTTGCCAAACCAGGGTAAGGGCGCGATGGCGGCTTCCGCGAGTAGGCAGCTCGTCGACGGCGATGGCGACAAGCAGGAGGCCGCCTGGCCTCCCGTCATGGATCAGTACGAGCGGCTCGAGAAGGTGGGCCAGGGCATCTACGGCACGGTGTACAAGGCATGGGACGCGAAGGCCAACCAGATCGTCGCCGTGAAGCGGTTGAGCGGGTGCGGCGGCGACGGCCTCATCCACTCCGGAATCCGCGAGTTCGCGCGGGAGGTGATGTGCCTCGCGGCGTGCCGCGGCCACCCCTCGGTCGTGCAGCTCCACGAGACTTTCGCCGACAACTCCCACAGCGAGGGCGATGCCTTCATCGCGATGGAGTACGTCGGGCGCCTCACCCTGCGCCGCTACATGCTGTGCTGCCGTGTGCCGTTCTCCGAGGATGAGGTGCGCCGGATCATGCGGCAGCTCCTGGAGGGGGTGAAGGTCGTGCACGAGGCCGGCCTCCTGCACCGGGACATCAAGCCGGAGAACGTGCTCATCGACGACGGCTCCGAGGACAAGACGCGGAAGCCGACGGAGGACGGGATCGCCGCCGAAGGCCGCGGTGAGGGAAACGACGTCCCCGGCGAGAAGCCGAGAGAGATAGTCTACAAGATCTGTGATTTTGGGATGTCTCTGCCAACGATGGAGGAGCCGGACTACCCCCCGGAGGGTCTTATGACGACGGTCTACAGCGCTCCGGAGCTCTTCCTGCGCTCGCGGGTGTACGACGGGCGCGTCGACACCTGGGGGCTAGGCTGCATCATGGCCGAGCTCCTCGCTGGCACCGGCATGCCCCTGTTCCAGGGCTCGTCGGATATGGAGGTCATGGGCAACATACTCGACGTGGTCGGCGCGCAGGGCATCAAGGAGTGGCAGGGGTTAAAGCGGCTAACAACCGACCCGACGGCGCTAATGCGGGGATGCAGGAACAACAACCGCCTCCGCGAGATGTTCCCCAACAGCAAGAAGGCCCGCCGTGCGGGGCGGCCGGCGCTGTCGTCGGCCGGCTTCGAGGTCCTAAGCGGGCTGCTGGAGAGCAATCCGGAGAAGAGGCTCACCGCGGAGGACGCGCTCAAGAAGCGGTGGTTTGACGCCGGACGCCGTCGTGGGTTCGGTGGCTGCTTCACGTCGTGCGTGGGAGATGTCTTTTCTAGTGTATCCGATTAGCTCCAGTAGTTTAGTTAGTATCTACTCATGAGCAGAGTCCTTTTCTTCTTAGAATAATAATATAACTCAACAACTTCGTAATCTCAATCTGGTCGTTCCAGCTGGTTGGTTAGTTGCTCTAAAAGATTTTAGTATAACTATTTTGTCGCATGGTTGATGGAAAGCTTGTGAAATGGCAGATCTTTCTAATATCGCTCAGAGTATGGCCAATTGTTTTTGTTCTTTTCCTTCAACAAGTTTGCAATCTTGTACTGAAATAGTCGGTCAGAGTATCAGACCATGACTTCTTCAATCGTTGGGCCTTTCATCAAAACAAACTTTATCTCTAACCAAAGGATTGATCATGGTAGTCTTCTGTTGTGATCGTTTTTAGTATTAATCTGAACAGTCAGCATGTTTTAAAATTATGAAGTCTGAGAAATACACCAGTCAATCCAAATTTTTTGTATTATTTGAGCTGGCCACATCTACACTTTGTGGTAAGATTATACTTCTTTTTTTTCCAATTTATGCGATTTATTTTGTATTATTTGACTTGGCCATATCTACTGTTTGTCCTTCCAAAAAATATAATCTGTAATTTCGTACTGTTAGCTAGAAATTCTATTTGATCGGGAAACGTACTAGCAATGGACTAATCGAGAATTAGAAATGAGATTATTTGCGATTTAAAATCGATTGCTTGCTTCCTTAATTGGAGATAAGCACGGCCTGGCCCCACTCGGCATGCACAGAAGCCGAAGGATATGGCCGTGCATTAATTGGATGGGATCAAACAAAAAAACTAAGGAGATTTTATTGATGGGCCGCTTTGATCGGATGATTAGAGATAACATAACGGCCGGATCAACCGGGAGTTCATGTGCAATTGGAAGATACTGTACAAGCAACATTGTGAGAAAAATTAGTGGGAGCCGAGAGATTAATTTTCTTTTATTTTAAGCGGTGAGCTTATCATAAGAATAGATGTGTGCTTTGCACTACAAAAAAGCTATACTAAATGCCTCATCATAAGAATAGGGAATCATATGTATTGCAATTATTACAGATGGTTTTACAAATGTGACCGTCTGTATTACTAGCAATGGCTAGAATCGTCTATGATACATAATTATCATAGACTATTCGGATTAAAAACCATCTGTGATGTATATAATTATCACAGACGATTTTTAATAAGAACCGTATGTGATAATTCACAAACAGTTCTTAACAAGAACCATCTATGATGTCTAAAATTATCACAGACGGTTCGAATTAAAAATCGCATATGTCGTTGCAATTAAAAACCATTTGAAAATCCAAATCCAATGTGTACAGCGCTCCAGAGCTCTTCTTGTGCTCGCGTGTGTACGATGGGCGGTCGACACCTGGGGGCTTGGCTGCATCATGGCTGAGCTCCTCACTAGCACTGGCATGCCCCTGTCCAAGGCTCGTTAGACATGGAGGTCATGGGCAACATGCTCGACGTGGTCGACGCACAGGGCATCAAGGTTGTAATATCCCGTGTGGTATTAGGAGAATTAAAAGAACCAAAAAGATAAATTTAAATATAATTAAAGATGAAATTTCAAAGTTTAAAAAAGAGAATTTAGAAAAAAATAGAGAGATTAGTTGGCCTTGGACCTTGGGCCCATGGCAGCCTGGCCCAAGTGGGCCGACTGGCCATTTAGGGGTGCTAGGGGGTGTCACTCTCCCATCAAAAACCCGAGCCCCCAGCCCCCTTGCGCCCTTCCCGTGTCTTCCCACCTCCCTGCAGTCGCCACCTCAGAAGTGCTGCCATGACAAGGTTTTGCTGTCGGGCCGCCCAATGCCACCAAGGTCTACCACAGCAAGGAAAAATGCTACCACACTGAAGAAAGTTGGCTGTCACGGCAAGGAATTTGGCTGCCCTGGCAATGGTTTCTGCTGCTGCGGTAAGAAACTTGCTTGCCATGGCAATGGTTTTGTCTGCCGCGGCAAGGTTTATGCTGCCGTGGCAGAGAGAACAGGGAAGGAGGAAAGAGGGAGAAGGTGGAGAACCAGGAAGAAGAAGGGAAAGAGGAAGGAGGGAGAAGAAAGGGAGTCTCACGGGAACACCAATGATGCTCGTCGCGGTCTCCAAGGGTGACAATCGATTTTCTGTTTGGGAGATATTTTGGTAATAGATTGATTTGTGCAGTTTGTTGTATTCGATTCTTTCAGGCCCCTTAGGTGCGAAATCTAGGAATTTTATTTCCTAGAGAATTATAGAGGACTTCAGTAGCTTTCTGTAGAGTATTTGTTCATGTCAATCCGATGAGTAGTTTGGGAGCTACTTATTTTACAATGTTGTTTGTTCTATTTGTCGGGTTTCAACGATCGATATTAAATAACAGATTAAAAATAGAAGATAAACCAATCTAGAAATTTAATCGACATGAACATTGTAGGTAGTTTCTTAAAATTTTCATATAATCTAAGAACATAAATTTTTTATGGGTGTATTAGAAGTTATGAAATTTTTAGTGTTGTTGTTTGGCGTCGGGTGACTACTGGACCAATCAAAGTAGAAGTGATGTTTTAGTTTAGCAAAAGGCAGAATTAAAATTTAGTGACAACTAAACAATTATGAAAAATTTCCTGTAGATTTTAGAAATGTGAAGGTTTGCTATATTTGCTATTGTAGATTAAAAGATACAAAATTTGCAAGTCTACTATCTAGAGAATAGTCAGATATGTTTTCTAGGTTAATTTTTAGAGCTTAAATGAATTAATTTGATGATTGTTCCAACTAAGAAATTGTGAGAATTTTTTTGTAATTTCTTAAAATGGTATGGTTTGATCTATGCCTATGAGAGAATTGAGAGTTGTGTCATTTTTCGTACTGGGATAGCAAGGGGACAGACCGATATTTGTTAGAAAAGTCGGAGTTTTCAGAGAACGTGAAAGATCATTGTTATTTACTTGTGTTTTTGCATTGTGTTGGCATATTTTGAGAGTGGGTAATCTCTATAGGAGGAGATACTTCAAGTGTGATACCATCTTCACATCCTTCCGGTTCGCGTATCTAAGTGAAAGGCAAGTGCATTGTAGAATAGTATTTGGATACTTAAAAATTGGGCTGAATGATGTCCTGCTTTAATTATTTGTTATGTCAATGTTGAATTTATATTATTCTCTGCTTATGATGTGGTGATGAAAGTGAGATTTGATATAAGATTATGAATATTTCTAATTTTTTAATATGATGAAAGGAAATGACTACATCGCATTGCATGATGAGTATTCATGATTCATATTGATACGCTGAAACTCTGCATGAAAAAAGATAGGGCGACCCTATATGAAAAAAGGACAGGGCGACCATGTATGAAAAAGGACAGGGCACAGGTGTGTCCACTACTATAGAAAACATTATCACAGAAGGTTCAAAAACGTCATCACAGATGATTTTGTGACTCATCTGAATTTATGGGTTAGTAATGAAATGAGTTCATCATAGATGGCTTTCGAACCGTCTGTAATGCAACTATCACAAACGGCTTTAACTACAAACAATCTGTGATAGTTGATTACCACAGACGGTTTTCAGTCGAAACCATCTGTGATAAATAAGTAACACAGACGGTTTCAACTACAAATCGTCTGTGATATTGAACTATCACAGATGATTTGTAGTTGAAATCGTCTACGATACTTACATATCACAGACGGTTTCGACTAGAAACCATCTGTAATATTCTTTTCTTTTTCGAAATATATTTTTATTTATTGGTTAGCCTCAGGAATTACTAGCCATGCCCTCTGAAACAAGCAGATGAACACTGTATACATCCAATTATATTCATTCATTTCAGAAACAAAAACATCAATTTCATAAATTAATTAATTGAAATAAAATAAATTATCCATTAACAAATAGACACATGCACAATTAAGGTCAATCTTATTTCAATCAAATTTATTCTACATTGTGGAACTCTCCATCTGATTTTGTGACTTTAGATATCAAAAAGTTTGCACACTCTCCTTGAATTTGTGTGAGTTCGACCTGTTCTAACGCAATTGTAGCGATAAGAGGAATATATATGTCGTGCCCACATATATAACTTGATAAGTATGAAATAATTATTGTAAGATTGACAAACCTGAGGATCATTGATCTTTGAGGAATCAAGGAGTAATTGCATATAGTGGCAAATATAGAATCTATAGATGTTGCTCAACGGCTGCTGGTGGTACTGCAAAAATGAAGTGTTATATAGAATTAATGTGTACTAGCGAATACCGAAAAATTTTGAATATGTTGCAGGGCATTGGTCCCTCCCTTCAATTTTCGTACCTCTACAACGTACGTGGCGAACGACCTACGTGATTCCAAAAAATTAGCCTTAATCATTGGGAAGGAAAGAAAGACTACAATACAGTTATATATGGAGGAAATGTATTACCTACTGATTAATCATCTGAGAACTGTGAAGTTAGTTTTGTTCTTATTTAGGAAATTAAGATATATTATCTTGTTTCATTTTAGTATAATTATAATTAGATTCCAGTGGAACCTACATAGGTATGTCGTCATGGTCATTAATCCTAATCTCGTGTTGCATATAAAGTAGAAATCAATAAGTATAACTACTAGTGTACCACTTACCCCTGGTTGTAGGGCATAAGTATATAATTTGGAATATTAACATATTGTAATATATTCAATATAATAAGCATGTGAGCATATAAAATTTTGCATAATCCACAGATTAATGATTGTCTTTTGCTCTCAGTTTAAGGAGTTGCACAAGTTATTAGAAACTTAGCCTTCTACAACTCTTTGTCAATTTTCAGCAATCACAGTGACAACTCTTTACACTTCTATTAGTTTGATTATGCAAATATTACCTTAGTGCAGATGAGTCTAAGTTGTCACTATAATATCAACTTGACAGAGATCCTCATCGATCAACTAAATGCCCACAATCTATTATGCAAATGACCTCCCAGTGCTAGATCTTATTGCAAAATTTCAGAAATAATAACTAGTAAGGCTAACAAATGCAGAATATACAGTAAAATAAATAGAGAGCAATCTCACAGAGCGGCGGCAGTTCAAGCCACCATGACGGCCAAAATGGTTAGGGGAAGGTGGCGTGAGGCCGATGTACTAGGGCTAGGGGAAGATGGCAAAATCGGTACTCACAAGGCTTCGGGGAGGAGGGCATTAGGCGTGGGGAAGGAGGGGCCGGCGAAGTCGGGGGAGGCAGCGACTGCTCGGGGTAGGCTCCCGCTAGAGTCGGGGGAGGCAGTGACTGCTCGGGGGAGGCGACAACGGGCTCGGGGGAAGCAATGTAAAGCTCAGAGAGGTGGCGTGCTCGGGGGAGGAGGGCCATCGGAGTCGGGGAAGGTGGCGACGGGCTTGGGAGAGGTGGCATTAAGTGAGGGCTAGTGTAGCATAAGTACAGTGCAAATAACTCTAGAGCACAATATATATTGGGGTAATAATCACAGACGGTTCTATTTGAGAACCGTTCATGATATTTATCATCACAGATGGCTATAAAATAAAACCATCTGTAATGATTTATTATTACAAACGGTTCTATTTTAGAACCGTCTGTGAAAATTTATTATTACAGGCGGTTGTATTTGAGAACTGTCTGTGATATGTATCATCGTAGGTGGTTCTCAAATAGAATCGTCTGTAATAAGAGATCACAGACGGTTTTTCTTTACAACTGTTTGTGGAGATAAATATATATACATATAAAAATGTAAATTCACATATATATGGCTCATTCTCATATATATAAATGCAAATTCACATATTCTCATATACATAAATGCAAATTCACACACACACACACATATATATCACATATTCTTATATACATATGCAAATTCACATATATATCACATATGCATTCGTATATACATAAATGCAAATTCACATATATCACACATTCTTATTCTACTTGCTTATTTTCTTTAAAAATTAGCTCTTCATGATGATTGACGCGTATGTAACTAGTTTCGTCACGTTATTCTTCCTCGACCCTTATGTCATTTTTAAAAAGAGGTAACTTGTCAAATTGATTATATTATTCCTCGTCCACTACATTTTCTACTCCGACAATATTTAGCTTCTTCAAAATATTTACCTAGGAATAGTTAATGGCCTACATTGTATAGGTTTTGACTTAACAGCTCAATTAATAACTAATTTAGCCTTATCTTTACTGGAAAACACTAAATTTAAGCCATCAGCTTGTCACGATATTAATGCAGCATACATCTAACTTCGGTCCTATGTTATGCACACACACACACACATATATATATATAACAATTTATTATTAAATATTAAATTAATTAATTAGTATACTAGATATATACCACATGCATTGAGGCTTTGCTAGCTTAACACAAAAGCTATTTTTCTGGAAACCAATTATAACCAATAATTTTAATTGTATACTAGATATATACCACATGCATTGAGGCTTTGCTAGCTTAACACAAAAGCTATTTTCCTGGAAACCAATTATAACCAATAATTTTAATTAATTTGGCCTACTCACATGACGGAAACTGATCATGCATGGCAAGTAGATCTAAACCATCTTCAATTTCAGTCACTAAAAGTTATATCTAAAATTTAATGCAACGAGATGAATCTTCAATCACTCTTGCCAAATAGTCTTCTTTCACCAAATTGCCTAAAAGTCTTGCCTCCAGCTCAAAGCAGCAGCCTAGATTTGGAATTCAAGACAGAGGCTCCACGATTCTATGCGCAATTAATATAGTGGAATTATCATAGATAATTTTTAATACAAACCGTCTGTGATGATTTAATTATTATAGATAGTTTGTATTATAAATCATCTGTGATAATTCATAGATGGTTTAAACTAAAAACTGTCTATGATATTTGATAATATCACAGATGGTTCATAGTAAAAATCATCTATAATACTTCATAGACGATTTTTACTATGAACCGTCTGTGATATTATATCTTCACAGATGGTTTTTAGTACTGGCAACAACATAGAAGGTCTTTAAACTAAAACCATCTGTGATAGTATACATCATAGATGGTTTTAAACCATCTGTGATGTTACGTCTAGTATTAAGCTTTCTATAGTAGTGGTCATCGACGGGTGAACACCTAGCTATATTGGTATATGCAGAAGAAGGCGTTGAGTTTAAGTACTATATTCACAAGAAGAGAATTAGAAAGAAATGGCATATGCATGTAACTGAATAAAAGGAGAATTTAAAAGTGAGATAATGATGGTTGAAATGAAATGTTAAAATGTTGCTACCTTGTATATTATTATGCTTTGTACTTGCTGAGTCATGTAGAATGAATTTGATTAGGATAAGATTGATCTTAATTGTACATGTGTGTATTTATTAATAGATAATTTATTTTATTTCAATTAATTAATTTGTAAAATGGATGTTTTGTTTCTGAAATGAACGAATGTAAATTGGATGTATACTTTGTTGATCTGCTTGTTTCAGAAGCTAGCAATTTCTAAGGCTAGCCAATAAACAGAAATAGATTTATGAAAAGAAAAGAATATCACAGACGGTTTGTAGTAAAAACTATCTGTGATATTTATTTATCACAGACGATTTCTACTAGAAATCGTATGTGATAATCAACTATCACAGATGATTTATAGTTAAAATCATCTATGATAGTGATATTACAGATGGTTTGAAAGCCGTTCGTAATAATTTTATTTTATTATTGACCTATAAATTCAGATAACTCATAAAATTATCTATGATAATATTTTTAAACTATTTGAGATAACGCTCAGCGTTGAGGACGCGCTCAAGAAGTGGTGGTTTGACGCTGGACGTCGTCGTGGGTTCGGTGGCTGCTTCACGTCATGCATGGGAGATGCCTTTTATAGTGTATCCGATTATGTCTAGTAGTTTAGTCAGTATCTAGTCATGGACGGAATCTCTTTGAATAATAATATAACTTAATAACTTTGTAATCCCAATCTTGGTCGTTCCAACTGGTTGAGGAGGTGATCGGAATAGCGATGGCTTTTAGCTTTTGCTGAAAAAACATTGTAGCTGAGTTGGTTTATTGAGTATAATTAAATATAAAAAATATAAAAAAACCGAAAACAAAAAACGAAAAAAAGGTTAAGTAATTTTAAAAAACAGGAAAAAATTGAAAATATTTTTTACTGTAGTCGGTACTGTAGCTTCAGTACCTGCTACAGTAAAAAAATCGCCCACCGCCAGCGACAGGAAGCCGACTTGAGCGCAGCCTGAGGCCTCTCTCATTTTGGCGATAGCTTTTGATTTCTGCTTTTATTTTATTATTCATTAATTTCGTCTTTTTTGTTTTTACGGCTTTTTTGTCTTTTTTCGTATTTCTTTGCATTATTTGTGATAGGCTAACCTATTTTTTCTATTTTTATTTTTTCTAAATTTAATTACACTAAATAAGCCACCTCAGCAACAGTGAAAAATAAGCTAGCTACAGTGAAAAAAATCTATAAGCCATTATCATTTTGAGTGCCCCATGATTAGTTGATCTAAAAGAATTTGGTATAACTATTTTGTAGCATGGTTGATGGAAAACTTGTGAAGTAGCAGATCTTTCTAATATCGGTCTGAGTATGGCCAACTCTTTTTGTTCTTCTCTTTCAACAAGTATGCAATCTTGTACTGCAATAGTCGGTCAGAGTATTAGACTATGACTTCTGCAATGGTTGGGTCTTTCATCAAAACAAACTTTATCTCTAACCAAAGGATTTATCATGGTGGTCTTTACTTTAATCAAAGTATTGATCATGGTGGTATTCTGTTGTGATCATTTCTAGTATTAATCTGAACATTCAGTATGATTTAAAATTATGAAGTCTGAGAAATACAACAACCAATCCAAATTTTTTGTATTATTTGAGCTAGCCATATCGACTGTTTGTCCTTCCAAAAAAATATAATTCGTAATTTTGTACTGTTACCTAGAAATTCTATTGGATCGAGAAACGCACAAATAATGGACTAATCGATAATTAGAAATGAGATTATTTGCGATTAAAAATCGGCAGCTTGCTTCCTTAATTGCAGATAAGCACGGCCTGGCCCCACCCGGCATGCCCAGAAGCACAAGGTTATATGGCCGTGCATTAATTGGATGGGATCAAACAAAACAACTAAGGAGATTTTATCGATGGGCCGCTTTGATAAGATGATTAGAGTTAACATAATGGTGGGATCAATTAGGAGTTCATGTGCAATTGGAAGATACTGTACCAATAACATTGTGAGAAAAATTAGAGGGAGCTGAGAAATTAATTTTCTTTTATTTTAAATGGTGCGCTTATCATAAGAATAGGTGTGTGATTTGCACTACTATAAAAAACTCTATACTATATGTCTCATCACAGACAGTTCCTTGTAATCATCTGTGTTGAAATTATCATAGACGATTTTACAAACATGGCCATCTATATTACTAGTGATAGTTCACAAACAGTTTTTAACAAAAACTGTCCGTAATGTCTAGAATTATCACAGACGGTTCGGATTAAATGCCATCTGTGATATTGCAATTAAAAACCATTTGAAAATTCAAATCTTCTTCGTATCATCTTGCAGCTCTTGTTGACGCCCTTGGATGGTTGTGGGGTTTATATTTCTACTTCTGATTTACTGAATGATTGTAATTGAGCAATAATGAGTATAGTGGTACTCAGCATGCCACCACACAAAGTACAATAATAATAGATGAAGGGTTGAACAAAGGAGGGTTTAAGTTTCTTTTATTTGTAAAAAACAACCGTTTTGAAATACATATATAGGAAATACCTGAGACTTTGCAATTTTAACTGAAATAGAGTTTTCTAAAGTGTGTGAAAGATTATAACACCATATACTAGTCTTTTAGTATCATCACAAAGGCAACACAAAGACTGTGGGCACGGCTGTTCAAACAAGTTTATACTCAGCAGAGGTTATACATTTTACCCACAAATCTCCAAAAATCCAAATCTCCAGAAAAATATCTATTTTATTTTTCTAGATCCAATCTAATTTTTTTCTTGGCCTATTCTTCTCTTTTCTTTTTCTTTCCTCTCTTTTCTTTCTTTCTCTCTCCTCTCGTGTACTATTCATGCTACAATATCCGAACACTGTTCATCCATCTTCAACCTCTGTACGCGTAACGCTCGTCGGTTTGAACTGAAAACGCACAAAAAATTGTCTTCATTCTTTCCCCCATAACGTTCCATTCGAGCATCCGAATCCAATTCCGTCTGAAGCACTGCGATCCTAACAACACCGCGCATTCATCGCCAAAGTCAATACTTCTATTACCACATTCCATTAGTACTTTTATTGCTGTTTTATCCATCAGTTTCTAGAACCGAACAGTCACCCGAAACTTCTTATGTTCCCAGCAATTCGAGTCATGAGTAGCCTATAAATCGGCACACCAACACCTCCTCTACCCCTCTTCATATTCTCAAAATCTCAGAACCTCTGGAGCTCCGACGACAATGAATTTCTCATTTTCCTGAATGTCGGCCATCACCGTCAATTTGGGCATCATCATTCTGGTGATCTTTTTCAAAATTATTTTGCGTCACATCGTGCTCCAGCATCCAAGCAACTCATCCACCATTTTTATTTGATTTTTTGTGCAGCCAATCGACAGGAATTGAGCTTTGCGAGGAATCGGCCGTTTTCAACTTATGTCGTCAATTCATCGTCCTCAATGAGTGCTTTCTCAATTCCTTGTACTGAGAGCATCATCTCCATCCCCTCGACGCAATCCATGGCTCTACTGGCTCAATGGTTTGCCAAGGAGTTCCACCATCGTGAGCCATGCCATTCCGGTCGCCTCACGCCTCGCCGGCCTTCCTCGGTCGCTCTCCGGCCAAGCACAGCACGGGGACACTGATGAGAGGGTTGGCCCGATCTTCCGATGAGAAAGATAACTTCGATTTGATATAACGTTGACGACGAGGCTACTTGACCGAGATGACCAAGTTCGTCCTACAATCGCTACACCACACCCTAGTCGATATCAACCGTGCCAAGAACGTAGTTGACCTGAACACGAGGTTCAATTCCTGCAAACAATCAAAGAAAAAACAAGAACAAGATAAAGAGCTATCTGAATATTGCATATATAACTGAGGAACACAAAGGGGTTGAGGCCTGTAATCGCAGTTGTTGGTCTAGTCGACATAAGAACACACGACAAAGTTTCACGGTGGAAAACTAATCTAAACAAGCCTGAGTTACATGGCCAAATGAGCCTCTATTTATAGGGACACGCAGGCCCTTGCTTATAGAATGTTCTTAACATATGGAAAGTAATCAAATAATAGTAGACTCTATTTCTGTTTCCAAAACCGAAGATTGTTTTGTTGATTGTGTCGCGCACAAAAGGAATTTTGGGATGGGGCCAGATCCGTTGAAAAGAGGACGAATTAAGCTTTCCATGCTGTACTCACACATTCCATTTGGACTCTTGATGCGAAATCTATGAGCATTTAAAGTTGATCCTGTCAGGCTGAGTCAGCGTCAGTTTGTTTTGATGATTCCAATGCGCACAAAACGAATTTGGATGTTGGGCCAAATCCATTAGAAAGTGGATGAGCTCTTCTTTCTTTGCTGTACTTGCATACCCCAATTGGATTTTGTACGCAAAAGTTATGCTCATTTGAAGTCGGACCTATCAAGCTGACTCCGAATTGACTTGGAGGCCGAATTGGATTCCAAGTTGTGTCCCACTAGAGTTATTCCTTGAGCTGGCACCAAAGTGATGTGGTGACTCTTGGACTTTGCTTGCACATGCTTCTCTTCATTTTGTACTCCTTGTGCTTGATCAGCTCCTAAGTTCCTGAGTAAAAGAACATTACATGCATCAGGTAGCAATCCCTTCTCCATTAAACAGTTATGCATTCCTAGGAAAGAGTTCACCTGATAATTTAGTTATCGTGCACGTGCTCTTGTAATTGGCCCTTGTATTGCTTCAAGTTGAGAAGTCTTATTTGTATCCAAAAGTTTGATGTCCTCATCATCCTCCCTCTCTTGAATTGGAGTCGTCCTCGACTCGAGCTAATCTTCTTCTCCCAAGTAAGGTTTCAAGTCTGAAATGTGAAATGTGGGACTAACCCCAAACTCTGCAGGCAGATCAAGCTTATAGGCATTATCATTAATCTTTTCTAATACTTTGAATGGACCATCTGTTCTAGGCATAAGTTTAGACTTTCTCAATTCAGAAAATCTTTCTTTTCTTAAATGCAGCCAAACAAGATCACCAGGTGCAAATGTAATTTCTTTTTTACCTTGACTTCCTGAAATTCGATACTTCTCATTGATGCGTTCAATGTTCTCTTTAGCTGTCTCATGCATTTTAACAATAAATTTAGCATGTACCTTGCATCAAAATTTACGCTTTCCGAAGTAGGTAGAGGTAGTAGATCAATTGGAGTACGTGGAGCAAAACCATATACAATTTGAAAAGGGCTCATCTTTGTGGTTGAATGCAATGACCGATTGTAGGCAAACTCCATATGAGGTAGACATTTTTCCCACATCTTCAAGTTCTTCTTCAAAACAGCCCTCAACATTGTTGACAAGATACGGTTGATGACTTCAGTTTGTCCATCAGTTTGGGGATGAACGTTTATCAAGGTTCTCAACTCGGTTGTTGATGGTGGTGAGGGTTTTATTAAGCCGATCCAACACGTTGTTGGTCTCACGAAAATTCCTACTATGTGATCTTGAACCTGTCATGATTAGTAGAAAATCAGGAAATACACAAGAATTCTGTAAGTCTCTATAAACTACTAGGAAGTGGAGCTTGACAAGTCACACATCTCTCAAACTCTTACCAAGCTCTTACAAGTTCTTACCAATGCAAACAGGTGGCGCAACTGGTGGCTGGTTCGTGATAGTCCTGACTTGAGTGATGAGTATAGCGATTACCGGTATGTCAAGACCTGTAACGGTTAGTAGTAGGTGTAGCTTAGAAGGCTCTAGATATGTAGCAACGGAGAACAATCGGTTAATTTTAGAAATTGCATGGAATTGAATTATAGTTCGTATATAGCACTTAGCCTTATGTTGCTGATCAAAAAAGGATAGATGAAGGCTAAAACAACTGGATATCAAAGTATAGGAGTGGTATAGACACAAGATAATTTAATTGAATCCAATTGGAAGCGGAAAGCACAAGTATTGACCCAAATCTGAAAATGGAAGATTTCTGTCCACTGGACAAGTTGTCGGTATTTTGGCCGTAACTTTTTGTCAGTTGCCTCTTTTTCAATGATTCTTTTTTTTCTTGTTTTTGGACGGCTTTTTCTACAATGTTTCTTTTCGGGCCAATTTCTGAAAACCGACAGAAAAATTTGCACAAAAATCACAAGTGCGTCATATTGCAGATTCGAAACAGAAATTTGGGTCAACTTTCACCGCATGTATCTTTTACTTGCAGTATTGGAATGAAGCGATATTTTGCAAGCAGATGGATAATGAAGTTGGGAGTATAATTTAAGTTGTCTCACTCAAAAAGGATCAACGAATGAAAAGTTATGCTGTTTTTGGTGGTGGCTGCACAAAAGGGAGTCTTTTGGCCGAAAATCGAAAATAGGGTTTGATGTATTCTTGATGGTTTTGGACGTGAGGATCTTTTTTTTTTGGAGTTTTATGGGATCAAGAATATGACCAACAATAATACAAAGCTAAAACGGACACAAATTCAATTTAGCAAACCGAAACTAACAAATTGAAAGGCATAACGGGGTTTGGATAGCGGAAATAACTCTTTTTGTATGGCAATTTTCTGGTTATAGGTATGAAAAATAAATCTAAATGGATAATCTCATCGGGCAATCTGTGCTCTGATAACAACTGATGAGAGGGTTGGCCCGTTCTTCCGACCAGAAGGATAACTTCGATTTGATATGACGTTAACGACGAGGCTACTTGACCGAGACGACCAAGTTCGTCCTACAATCGCTACACCACACGCTAGTCGATATCAACCGTGCCAAGAACGTAGTTGACCTGAACACGAGGTTCAATTACTGCAAACAATCGAAGAACAAGCAAGAACAAGATAAAGAGCAATCTGAATATTGCATATATAACTGAGGAACACAAAGGGGTTGAGGCTTGTAATCGCAGTTGTTGGTCTAGTCGACACAAGAACACACAACGAAGTTTCACGGTGGAAAACTAATCTAAACAAGCCTGAGTTACATGGCCAAATGAGCCTATATTTATAGGGGCACGCAGGCCTTGCTTATGGAATGTTCTTAACATATAGAAAGTAATCAAATAATAGCGGACTCTATCTCTGTTTCCAAAATTGAAGATTGTTTTATTGATTGTGTCGCGTACAAAAGGAATTTTGGGATGGGGCCAGATCCGTTGGAAAGAGGACGAATTAAGCTTTCCATGCTGTACTCACACATTCCATTTGGACTCTTGATGCGAAATCTATGAGTATTTAAAGTTGATCCTGTCAGGCTGAGTCAGCGTCAGTTTGTTTTGATGATTCCAATGCGCACAGAACGAATTTGGAGGTTGGGCCAAATCCATTGGAAAATGGACGAACTCTTCTTTCTTTGCTGTAGTTGCACACCCCAATTGGATTTTGTACGCAAAAGTTATGCTCATTTGAAGTCGGACCTATCAAGCTGACTCCGAATTGACTTGGAGGCCGAATTGGATTCCAAGTTGTGTCCCACTGGTGTTGTTCCTTGAGCTGGTACCAAAGTGATGTGGTGACTCTTGGACTTTGCTTGCACATGCTTCTCTTCATTTTGTACTCCTTGTGGTTGATCAGCTCCTAAGTTCCTGAGTAAAAGAACATTACATGCATCAGGTAGCAATCTCTTCTCCATTAAACAGTTATGCATTCCTAGGAAAGAGTTCACTTGATAATTTAGTTGTCATACACGTGCTCTTGTAATTGGCCCTTGTATTGCTTCAAGTTGAGAAGTCTTATTTGTATCTAAAAGTGTGATGTCCTCATCAGACACATTCTACGGGACGAGGCCATGCTCATGCTTCCTCTGTTTCTTCCAGAACATCACCGGTTTGCCGGAGTCCCGCGCAGCCGCCGTTGTCATGCACTCTGATCGCTGCCATTGTCGCCTTGCTCTGTCTCCAGCGATGCCACCACCACCATTGTGTAGAGGACCTCACCGGAGTTCCATGTTGCAAGTTCGCCTGCCACCCCTCTGCCTACCTCACCGGCGCCTCCACCATGCCTTTGTGTTCTGCTCTGTTCAGTACTATAACTTTTGTTCTAATTGTTGAGCTCTATGCTTTGCCTCTATGACTTGTGGGTCCCCTATGTCATACTCTCATTTCTATTTTCCATTTAAGCATTTCTTTCTCACTAGCTTGTGGGCCATTGATGTTATACACACACAAAAATTCTTCTTCTGCTCCTCTCTGTAAAACATCCGATCCAAATAATAAATTTTGGATTTTCGTCATTTTATGTGCTAACAAAACTTCAAGATGTTCATTCTCCCTCATATGAACTCTGAATCCGTTGATTCTTTTTCTAAATTCAATATCTTCCTTCAAGTATATATTTTTTATTTTTGTGATTTTATTTTTTATTTATTTTATTTTATCGTTTCACGCGTAGAACCCGACGTCGCTGAAGAATTTCCCAAGCAGCAGCCCGAAGGTCCAGACAGCGTGCAAGAAGGGAAGTCTCCTTTGATCATCTTTTACCTATGTTTACTAAAATCATTTTATTATGTTGACCTATGTTTACTAAAATCATTTTATTATGTTAAATTTAAATGCATTGCTATATTACATAAAATGATAACTTTTGTCGTAAGCATGTTAGTTAATCCAATAATTGTTATACCAGTGGTAAGTGAGTGCCAGGGTGTATTGGTTTACTCACAGTGAGGCACAGGGATTTACTATACTCATATGGCGTAAGAGGGAGCTTCTGACTATGGTGGATTTAACTCTTCAGCGGTGAAACCTTAGTGGGTGGTGTCTAGCTAGACTGGAGTGAGGTAAAAGTTTTATGATAAATTATCTGGGTCTCATGCCAAAGGAAGCATGTTGGCTATTAAGATGATTTATCTCTTCTCGAGAGTGGATAGAACTCTTGAGAGTGTGTCCTGACGGATGGAGCCAGTGAGGGTGTGATAAGGCATCCCTCCCACGGATACAACCGTCTCTACGCACACAACTCACCCACAGCAAGTGTTGCAAGGTCCACTTACTCGAGCCCGTGCTCGCCAACTTAATTACCAGGTGAATTCGTTTCTAGGTTTGTATATTACTGAGAATAGACCGCTACCTAATGCAAGTGATTTAATTGTACTTAGAAACATGGGAAAGGATGAAGGAGAGGCATGTGGAGTCATGGACATGCATGGAAGGCATAAGGAAGGTCACCACGTCACTTTGAGGCTGAGTCAAGTAAGAGTTGGAGTTGGACCCGTTTTGGAATCAGATTCGAATTGCAGCAATAGTATCAATTTCAAACAGACGCAACTTCTTCATACAGACTCCGTTTCAGACGTTCTTGGACTTCATGGAAAGCTTATTAAGTCTACTTTCCAACGGATCCAACCTCATCCTCAAATTCCATCCGAGCCGATCGCAATCATCAAAAGAGTCAACATCTATTTCTGAGTTCGAGTATTTGGACCCGTGGGCCATGTAACCCTAGAGACGTGTGTCTCCCTATAAAGGAGCCGCCGCCTCCCTTTTCCAAGACTGGGATTTCGTTGAGTTTAGATTTAGCCATTGTGCAAACTTTTGTTCTTCAGTTGTGTCAGACGATCACCTGTCAAGACTGCCTTCGGGATCCCACCTTTGTTTTTCAATACCATCAATCTTATTTGCAATATCAGTTGCCTACATTTTATTCTTGCTAGTTCTTCGATTGCTTGTAGGGATTGAACTTCGTGTTCAGGTTGATCGCACTTCCAGCTTGGTCAATAACATCTCGGAGTTGGTTCAACGATTGCTAAGGCGCAAGCGTCGTCGTACGGTTGTAGTCGGATCAAGAGAGTCACCTCCACCAAAATCGATAGTTATCAATCTCATCGAAAGATCGGGCACCCCGCCTCCATCAAGTGGTATCAGAGCTCAAGGTTACTTGGTGAGAATTTCCAATTACCCATAGATTAGATTGTTTTTTGTTACCTATAGCACACAAAAACCAAAAAAAATATAGTAGTAAATCATCCTGTCCAAACCCGTCTTGCCATCGCAATCTTTCTTTTCAGTAAATTACTTTGTTGAACTTTCGGTTGCATCGTCGTATCTTTTGCTGGTCTTAGTGTCTAGTTCCTTTAGAGTTTCGAGATCTGGCTACGTTTGGTCTCACCGATTGCGGTTAGGATCCATCTACCAAGGCAAGGGAATACAAGGGGGAGGAGGACTTCGACTTCAACTTGGAATCGGACTCACCATCGAGGGAAGTTGGGGGTGTTTGGGACGCGTTTTCTTCTGGTGACGCGTTTTCGTTCGCACGGAGTTCGGAGCAACCGACGAGCCCGTTTTGTTGGAAAGTTCAACACCGGCTTGGAAGTTCACGAAACGTATACCGGAGTGAGTTTGGGCACGTATGAGGTCAGTTGGGGCTGTTTGGGACGCGTTTTCTTCCGGAGCCACGTTTTCATTCCTACGGAGTTCGGAGCACCCAATGAGCCCGTTTTGGTGGAAAGTTTAACACCGGCTCGGAAGTTCACGAAATGCATGGCGAAGTGAGTTAGGGCACGTATGAGGTCCATTGGGGATGTTTAGGACGCGTTTTCTTCCGGTGTGGCGGTTTCGTTCGCATGGAGTTCGGAGCACCTGACGAGCCCGTTTTGGTGGAAAGTTTAACACCGGCTCGGAAATTCACGAAATACATGCCGGAGTGAGTTGGGGCGCGTATGAGGTCCATTGGGGGTGTTTGGGACGCGTTTTCTTCCAGTGCCGCATTTTCGTTCGCACGGAGTTCGGTCCACCCGAGGAGCCCATTTTGGTAGAAAGTTTAACACCGACTTGGAAGTTCACGAAACGCATGTCGGAGTGTGTTAGGACGCGTATGAGGTCCATTTGGGGTGTTTGGGACGCGTTTTCTTCCGGTGCCGCGTATTCGTTCGCACGGAGTTCGGAGCACCCGACGAGCCCGTTTCGGTGAAAGTTTAACATATGCTAGGAAGTTCATGAAACGCATGCCAGAGTGAGTTAGGGCGCGTATGAGGTCCATTGGGGGTGTTTGGGATGTGATTTCTAATGGTGTCGCGTTTTCGTTCGCACGGAGTTCAGTGCCCCAACGAGCCCGTTTCTGTGGAAAGATTCACACCGAATCGGAAGTTCACGAAACGCATGTCCGAGCGCGTTAAGGCGCGTATGAGGTCCATTGGGGGTGTTTGGGGCGCGTTTTCTTCTGCTACCGTGTTTTCGTTCGCACGGAGTTCGGTGCCCCAACGAGCCCGTCTTTGTGGAAAATTTAACACCAGCTCAGAAGTTCACAAAACGTATGCCGGAGTGTGTTAAGGCGCGTATGGGGTCCATTGGGGGTGTTTAGGACGTCTTTTCTTCCGGTGTCGTGTTTTCGTTCGCACGGAGTTCGGAGCACCCGACGAACGCGTTTCGGTGGAAAGTTTAACACCGGCTCGGAAGTTCACGAAACGCTTGCCGGAGTAAGTTAGGCGTATGGGGTCCATTGGGGGTGTTTAGGACGCATTTTCTTCTAGTGGCGCATTTTGGTGAAAAGTTTATCACCGCCTCAGAAGTTCACGAAACGCATGCCAGCGCGCGTTAGGGCGCGTATGACATCCATTGGGGGTATTTGGAACGCGTTTTGCTACGGTGCCGCGTTTTTGAATGGAGGGAGTTCAGAGCACCCGACGCGCCCGTCTTAAGGAAAGTTTAACACCGGTTCGGAAGTTAACGAACGCATGCCGGCACTTGTTTGGGTGCGTATGAGGTCCATTGGGGGTGTTTGGGACGCGTTTTGCTCCGGTGCGCGTTTTTGTTCGCGCGCAGTTCAGAGCACCCGACGCGCCCGTTTTGGAGGAAAGTTTAACACCGGCTCGAAAATTCACGAAACGCATGCCGACGCACGTTACAGCGCGTACGAGATCCATTGGGGGTGTTTGGGACGCGTTTTGCTCCGGTGCTGCGTTTTCATTTGCACGGAGTTCAGAGCACCCGACGCGCCCGTTTTGGTGAAAAGTTTATCACCGCCTGAGAATTTCATGAAACGCATGCCGGCACGCGTTAGGGCGCATATGACGTCTATTGGGGGTATTTGGGACGCGTTTTACTACGGTGCTGCGTTTTTGAATGGAGGAAGTTCAGAGCACCCGACGCGCCCGTTTTGAGGAAAGTTTAACACCGGCTCGGAAGTTAACGAATGCATGTCGGCACGCGTTTGGGCACGTATGAGGTCCATTGGGGGTGTTTGGGACGCGTTTTGCTCCTGTGCCGCGTTTTCGTTCGCACGGAGTTCCGAGCACCCGACGCGCCCGTTTTGAGGAAAGTTTAACGCCGGCTCGGAAGTTCACGAACGCATGCCGGCACGCGTTTGGCCGCGTATGAGGTCCATTGAGGGTGTTTGGGACGCGTTTTGCTCCGGTGCCGCGTTTTCGTTCGCACGAAGTTCAGAGCACCCAACGCGCCCATTTTGGAGAAAAGTTAAACACCAGCTCGGAAGTTCACGAAACGCATGCCGACGCACGTGAGGGCGTGTATGAGGTCCATTGGGGGTGTTCTGGACGTGTTTTGCTCCGGTGCCGCGTTTTCGTTCGCACGGAGTTCCGAGCACCCGACACGCCCGTTTTGGAGAAAAATTTAACACCGGCTCGGAAGTTTCACGAAACGCATGCCGGCACGCGTTAGTGCGCGTATGAGGTCCATTGGGGGTGTTTGGGACGCGTTTTGCTCCGGTGCCGCGTTTGAAAAGTGACTCACAATTGCAGGCAAAGGATATGTAGTGTAGCTTGGTATGGAAGTGTTTATCCTACACAATCTGCATTTAAAGATGTTGTTGAATTAAGTAATAATCCAAGCTAGAAAACTCTTGTCTATGTGCTGATCCACAAGATATAAGTGAAGGATATGGACGCACACGCAATGATCAATGTGACTCAATGCAAACAAAAGAATAAGCTAAAAGAAACAATCGGAAAATATTAACTCGTTTTACACCAAGTTCTAGAAGAGACGCTTGCCAATTGCAATAAAACGAATTTGAGGGCACAAGATTGTCCAAAGAAATTAAATACACAATCTGAATTTATAAACTAAGATTAACTCACCCAAATTCGGCCAATGCTTTCTTTTCTTTCTTTCTTTCTTTCTTTTTTTTGCTCAAGCCGTGGCTCCTCTTTTTTTTCAATCGGCTGTCTTCTTTTTTCCCTTTCTTTTTTTTATACCCAAGGCTGAACTAGGTTTAACTGTTCGTAAATTCTACACAAGTCCAAAGTTGTTCAGCAATGTGTAGATAATTCTAGAACAGCTCTAAAGTAATTATCAAAGACTAGTCTCAAGATTCAAAAGATTTAGGTGAAGATCTTAACAGACGCTCAGAATTCAAACCGCAACAAATTTCAGATGGTCTGAATGTGTTCAACTAAGATTCTTTGCGGCGCAAACTTGTGACAGCTAGGGTTTCTTGTGGCCAAATCAATCAAGAAAAAGGAAACCCAGATATATTCGGATGTGATATTCTTTCAAGATGTACAAAGATCTTACGTGGACAGCAAAAACAAGATTTTAAAAAGTAAATTGAATCTACTTTTTTTAGATGCTAATTGAAAGATCAGCAAGCAGATTTTCAAGGATTAAGACGCAACGATCAAGCAACGCAAAAAGACACAAAGATTAGCATGTAAACAAAATTTCTAATGGATCAAATCTTAATAAAACTCACGAAAATAACAGATGTGAAACTAGGGTTTGGATTTTTGTTGCAATTTTCGGTTTAATAGACTATAGGACAGAAATAAATCAATCTAAAAGTAAAGGGATAAGATCCTACCGAGTAAACCGCGCTCTGATACCGTATGATACGGGGTCGCCCGATCTTCTCGACGTAGGATGGATACTCGCGGGAGTCTTGATGAATTGTAGCTATCCTCCAATGCTAATGTAAAGGACGAACACTCTTTAATCCGCCAAAATACACTCACGTCGATTTCGCTGGCCACCAAGCGAAGATCTATCGTGTACCTAATTCCGAGCGGAAAGGCCGAACGATCTTGATTGAAGAACACTCCTAATTCTCTCACAGAATTTCGGCAGCAATGATAAATTCGAACAAACTTTACTAGATTGATTATTCTCAAAGGTGGTCTGAACCCTTAGGCTGCCAATACATGGCTTTTATCAGACCTTGGGATATTCATAGAGTCCACAAACCTAGTACAACTCAACCCTATATGGTTTTAGATGCGAACTCTCACAAAAAGGAAACTAGATTTTACAGCCATCACATTATTTCAGCCATAACTTTTGATCCGTGATGAATTTGATGCTGAGACTAGATCCATTGTGTAGCCCTTGAAATTATCTTTCCAACGAGTACAAGAACGCCAAAATCGGACTCCGTTTGTGAAAGTTATGACCTTTTTAGTAACTGCTAGTCACGCTGTCCCGAACCGAATCGGAATTGAATTCTGAGTTGAATCTGAGTTTGAATCCAATTAACCTTGTAGGAGGTACGAATTGGGCTTGAACATCTTGTCCAAAACTTATAGTTTAAGTCCTTGGGCTTCTCCCTTTTGTTCTCCCACTGCATGGGCTTTCTTCCTTCATGTCTTTGGCAGCTAATGTAGTTATCTTCTTCCTTTTGCATCTCCATTGCTTTGCCGTTGGCAAACCTAAGAATACACCATTTGATAACATGAGGTAGTATTTCATTCTTATGAATAATAACATTATATTTAGTTTGCAATGAGTTCACCTGGCAATGTTTCATGCGGCTCAATAATCATTCCAGTTGAATAATGTATCCGCATCACAGAGTTCAGAGCACCTGACGCGCCCGTTTTGGAGTAAAGTTTAATGTAGGATCGGAAATGGCAACAGAGGAGGGTGAATGGTGCCTTTTAAAATTTGCCCCCGAGGTGTCCCCAAAAATTTACAACTCTCCGATAGCTATA
Organism: Melocanna baccifera; assembly: GCA_036346265.1. Classification (NCBI taxonomy): domain Eukaryota; kingdom Viridiplantae; phylum Streptophyta; class Magnoliopsida; order Poales; family Poaceae; genus Melocanna; species Melocanna baccifera. The sequence goes on from CM070709.1 coordinate 9,569,661, forward strand.
AAAGCTACAAATAAGTTGATTGAATTCTCTGGAAATTCCAACATATGTCTCAAGTAAATACCATACCGAAAGTTTTGCAAGAAAGATTGACCAGAAACTAACTGCATCCAAAGAACACTGGCAAGAGCAAGAACTAGTGCTCCTCAAGGCACACACAAACTAACTAAGCTTCCACACTAACTAGCAATCACAAATAAGCATTACAAAAGAAATTCTTAAGACTACTCACTGCTCAGCTAGAGTGAAGTATTCACCTTCTACACTTACTCACTGCTCACCTTACACATCAGCCGAACCAAGCACTTTGCTATACTTAAATCTAGCCCCCAGGTACACACGCATTGCAAAAGAGCTTAAGGTAACTGCATACACCATTGTCAGACCTAAGCCAAAAAGGAGACTCAGTGCAGCTGCTATTTACCCAAACCGAACAGAAATGCAGCACAGCAGAAAGGAACTGACTGAGACCGAAATAGTTGGGAAAGTGCCAATTTCTCCCATGAAATGCTGAGAACTGAAAACTGAACTTTTACAACTGAAATCTGACAAAAGGTGCAGCAGAACACAATCAAATTAACTCCAGACCGAAAGCTACAGTTGCTGCTATCGGCTGGAAGGAAGGACACTGCATACTGCCGAAATTCAGAGTAGTACTGAGAGTATGCGCACAGGGACTTAGCCGAAAGGAATCCAGTGATTCACCCAACAGTAGCACAGACTGAACACAAAACAGCACACCCGAAAAGGAAAACTGCAGACCAAAGAAATTTCAAGGAGTAGCTGCTGCAGACCGCAAGGAAGGGGACTGACTGCACACCAGCAGGAAATTAGAGAAAACAGCAGCTCGGTCTTTACTGTAGTACCGAAAATGAATTCAGGTTTCCTGTGCAGTACCGAAAACAGAGAAACCGAGCACTGGAGAAGTAGCTGCTGTTGACCCTAAGATATTCAGGCAGTGAGCTGAGAGCAGACCATTTCTGACCGAAAGAGGTTCAAGGTTGGGGCGGCAGAGTACTGCAGTTTGGCTGGGAACAACAAAACTGCAAACTGAAATCAGCCAACAACAGTAATTACTCCAGCCACTCAATACTTGAGAAATTCATGAGTAATTTCTTCTCTCCTCAAGCCAAAAGAGCAAGAACTTCAACCAATTAACATTGAGACTTCTGGGAGAATAAATTGTTGCCAAAGAATTCACAAATTCAGAAAATCAGAATTTTTAGTGAATGGTCAAGAGAGGGAACAAGACCCAGATTGCTTTTGATTTCCAAAAATCTTGAACAAGAATCTTTTGAGTATCAACAAGAATTGATCTCACAGCTGGGAAGCACAGGTCTGAAGCCTTCTTTTAAAAAGAAATTTAGAGCAACAACCTTCCCCTACCTCACAAACCCTAATTCTTCAATAGCAAGAAATAGAGAGGCAGAGCACAAATAAATCCAGTAGCTAAAAGTGAATTTGACATTTAGGAACAAAGATGAATGATTACATAGCAGGTTTCTTACAGACAACTCATTTTCAATCACACACCTTGAGAAGAACTCATGCACACACATAGAACCCAGTGATTGCTTTGCTCACTACACAGTTCTTCTCCCGGAGGAACACACGCACTTGCTTCACTCCAATGAGATGGATACACACTAGAGCTCAAGTACTAGCTTGCTGCACAAGACCAACGGAGAACTCTCTCACCCACCAGCAAGGAGAAGACTAGAGCTCAAGAACACACACCAGGGGGCACACACATGAGCTAGAGAACAAAAGCTCAAGAATTAGAGAATCCCACTTAACCGAGCACACACCCCTAAAGGAACCAGCACTACACTCCTGTGAGCATGCGCAGCCACCAGAGATGCTCCTCCTCACCTTCCTGCACACCAACCCCCAAGCGCGCGCAGCCACCTTGGGAAGGTCCTCCTTTTCTCCTGCACCACACTCTCTCCTCTGCTACTCTCTGCTGCCAACGAGGAGAGCAAGCAAAATCCCCCTTTTTCAGCTACTATACAGATCACACGACCTTTTTTTCCTCCCAGGCCGAAAGTAGCATTAAATGCTGGTTTTTCAGACTGGTCCAAAAGGAAAGAGCACCAGCAGCTACAACCTCTTCTTGCCGTCCAACCGACACACCTGAGACCTCCGACTCCACCTGAGTCTAGTCTTGGTCCACCTTGCCACTGCCTGTCGTGTCCACCACCGGTTCCTCATCTCTCGACTCGCAACCATCTCATTAGCCTCGATCATCTTCGACATCACCAACCGTCTGAACCTCGACACCTCCTGTGCCTAGTCCCGGTCCTCTCGCCTCACCATGACCTAGCTCTGAAGTCCTGCAGTCACACAGACAAGAAACACATCACACAGCACCGCACGAAACAGAGTAACAACAATAGAATTAATGAAAGGTACTCAACCCTAGAATACCCATAACAAACTCAAACTCTCTAATACAACCGTCAATTCTCATCACAAAACTAGGAATACCTCCACATGGTCTCTCATTTAACAGCGGCTCGGAAGTTCACGAAACGCATACCAGCACGCGTTTGGGCGCGTATGAGGTCCATTGGGGGTGTTTGGGATGCGTTTTGCTCCGGTGCCGTGTTTTCGTTCGCACAGAGTTCAGAGCACCTGACGCACCTGTTTTGGAGGAAAGTTTAACACCAGCTCGGAAGTTCATGAAACACATGCCGGCAAGCGATTGGGCGCGTATGAGGTCCATTGGGGGTGTTTGGGACGCGTTTTGCTCCAGTGCCGTGTTTTCGTTCGCACGGAGTTCAGAGCACCCGACGCGCCCGTTTTGGAGGAAAGTTTAACACCGGCTCGTAAGTTCACGAAACGCATACCGGCACGCGTTTGGGCGCGTATGATGTCCATTGGGGGTGTTTGGGACGCGCTTTGCTTCGATTTCGCGTTTTCGTTCGTACGGAGTTCGGAGCACTCGACGCGCCCGTTTTGGAGAAAAGTTTAACACCGGCTCGGAAGTTCACGAAACGCATGTCGGCACGCGTTTGGGTGCGTATGAGGTCCATTGGAGGTGTTTGGGACGCGTTTTGCTCTGGTGCCGCGTTTTCGTTCGCACGAAGTTCAGAGCACCCGACGCACCTGTTTTGGAGGAAAGTTTAACACCGGCTCGGAAGTTCACGAAACGCATGCCGGCACGCGTTTGGGTGAAAAGTTGAACACCGGCTCGGAAGTTCACGAATCGCATGCCGGCACGCGTTTGAGCGCGTTTGAGGTCTATTGGGGGTGTTTGGGACGCGTTTTGCTCCGGTGCCGCGTTTTCGTTCGCACGGAGATCAGAGCACCCGACGCGCCCATTTTGGCGGAAAGTTTAAAACCTGTTCGGAAGTTCACGAAACGCATACCGGCACACTTTGGGCGCGTATGAGGTCCATTGGGTGTGTTTGGGACGCGTTTTGCTCCGGTGTGGCGTTTTCGTTCGCACGGAGTTCAGAGCACCCGACGCGCCCGTTTTCGCGGAAAGTTTAACACCGGCTCGTAAGTTCACGAAACGCATGCCGGCACGCGTTTGGGCGCGTATGAGGTCTATTGGGTGTGTTTGCGACGCGTTTTGCTCCGGTGCGGTGTTTTCGTTCGCACGAAGTTCAGAGCACCCGACGCGCCCGTTTTGGAGGAAACTTTAACACCGACTCGTAAGTTCACGAAACGCATGCCGGCACGCGTTAGGGCGCGTATGAGGTCCATTGGGGGTGCTTGTGACGCGTTTTGCTCCGATGCCGCGTTTTCGTTTGCACGGAGTTCAGAGCACCCGACGCGCCCGTTTTGGAGGAAAGTTTAACACCGGCTTGGAAATTCACGAAACGCAGCCGGCACGCGTTTGGGCGCGTATGAGGTCCATTGGGGGTGTTTGGGACGCGTTTTGCTCCGATGCCGCGTTTTCGTTCGCACGGAGTTCAGAACACCCGACGCGCCCGTTTTGGAGGAAAGTTTAACACCAGCTCGTAAGTTCACGAAACGCATGTCGGCACTCGTTTGGGCGTGTATGAGGTCCATTGGCGGTGTTTGGGACGCGGTACAAAACTGAGAAGTGTTGGCACGTCGTCGCCGAGAACACTAGAAGAATAATGCTCAGGTACACATCGCCGAAATCAACTAACTTCTGTTGGAATAAATCTGATCTATTATTTCTCTAGATGTATCTGGTTACAAAGCACCCACATGGTACTCCTAAAATCCTAGCAAAAAGTGCTCGCAGCCCCATTCACATCCACGCTTCATTCATGAAGCCTTGGCTTGGTTTTATATGCTAAAGTCCTAAATCATGTTCACCTCAAATACGAACAACTCAAACCGTATGCATAACAACCTGGACACACAACCCTATCTTTCCTTAAAATAAGGGACCCAAAACCCTTCCTAACACGGGTTTTTATCTCTTCCAGGTTATGGATTCCATCCACAACTTCAGTCTCACCACATGACAAAGCCTCTAGGATGCACCTCCTGTATCTTCATCACGACCATCACCTTCACATATCGAAGCCTCCTGTACCGCACCTCATGTATATTCTCCGTGCATCACCACATGCTCTAGCATGAGTTCGATCACCTCACAGGACATATCGACCGCCTGAACCTTAGATTTCTCCATCCTAGTTCCAGTTCTCCTCGTCACTGACCATGACCGTCTCCACGCATTTACGCACTATCCACCTTTGATCTCCACGTGCTCCAACACGAACTCGACCACCTCGCGTGACATCCCGACCGCCAAGACATCAGATATCCCCATTCTAGTCCCGATCCTCCTCGTCACTAACCATGATCGCCTCCATGCCCACCTACTCATGTAAAGAACAAAGAAACATTCTGCCGGCACAAGCTCTCCACAACTTGACTGTCATCAGCACACACACTCTCTCTCTCTCATACCACCCTTGTCAATTCATAGACAAGAACAAAACCACTATGACCATCAATCAGGTCATCCATGACCGCACCTTCCATCGCTATCCAAACCTCCAACTTCGGCCCACTTGTTACAACAACTATCTTAACACGTACTTGAATAACACAAGAATTTAGGAAATCCCATCGCTTCATTCAAAAAACTTGGCAAAACTTTCACATTGCTACCGACTTTCAAGTACCGCTCTTCCAACTATCGAGTACCGAGTCCTTCCGACTACTGAGTACTACACACCAAAAATCGACCGCTATGCACTAACCAGTCCTACCGCTGACCAAACACAAGTACTCAAAGTAGCAGAAATGAAGCACTCGAACCGACCATGAAGTCTACGAGTACCGATCGTGAAACCTGCGATAATCGATCGCAAAAAGTCTAAGACTAGAAACCAGTCTGTAAAGACTAGAAAATAGCTAGCGAAGTCTACGACTAGAAAGCAATATGTGAAGTCTACGACTTCGAGAAGGTAGCTTGTAAAAGCTACAATTTCAAGAAGCAAAGTCTAAAACCATCGACTTCAAATCCTACGACTATCGATCATAAAGTCTACGACCATCGACCGCAAATCCACGACCATCGACCGCAAATCCGCAATCTACAAAGACTACGGGTAGAAAGTAGTCTGCAAAATCTACGACTTTGAGAAGGTAATCTGCTAAAACAACGACTTCGAGAAGCAAACTGCAAAATCTATAACTTCGAGAAGTAAACTACAAAATCTTTAACTTTGAAAAGCAATCTGCAAGAGGCCAAGAGCTACAACTTCAACAACCAAAGTCTACGACTATCGACTAGTAAAATCTACAACTATGAAAAGTAATATACCTATGAGATTGAAGTCGGACGTGGTCAAAGTAAAACGTGGTCAAAGCCAAATGTGGTCAGAGTTAGACATGGTCAAAGTTGAATGTGGTCATAGTCACTGGATCTTCCGATGCTACTCGAAAGTCGTCCGATGCTTTGATGTTACTCAAAGGCCGTTTGATATCACCTAGCCGATCAGACTGGTCCAAACATCCTTAAAGCAGAGGATCGTCTGATGTCCGTCGTTACTCGACAGCCATCTGATGCCACTTACTAGATCGGATTGGCCCGAACATCCTTGAAGCAGAAGCGCTGTCTGATGCCACTTACCTGATTGGATTGTCTGAACATTTTTTAACTTAAGCGTTGTTTGCTGTTCGTCACTACTCAACAAACGTCTGACGCCATTTAACCGATCGGATTGGTCCAAACCTACTCGATGCAGCCAAAAAACCGCTAGGAGAAAAACACTCGGAGAAATCAAAACTTCGGACCCAAAACCACTCGCAGAAGAATAAAAACAACTCGATCTTGAAACTTTTGACTGTAATCAATTGAATCTTTCACAAACACAAATTTCGAAGCAATCTAAATGTCAAATATTCATCATCACCTTATTCACAACCATCCACATGGTCTAACACATCACCACTGTAGCAAGCCATGTATGCCCTAGCATGACGTGTCACCACGTGTTATGCCACGACAGCGACTAGGCAGCTCCTCAAGCCATGTGGCAGGGCCACGTCCGTAGCCACGTGTCTTGCCACGTCACCTACCACGTCGTCCTACCTTGCAACCTATCGGCTACGTGTCCGCCACATCAGCACTAGCCACCACGTCAATAAGCCTAGTCTCCGCACACTGTTCCATGAGTCGGGTTCACCATAGACTAGCTTTTCTACGAGCCGAGTCCACAACATAGTAGCATTTGCTATTTTTCCAGTATTTATCCAGCCATTTAATATTTCAAGAGCCCATTCTCCTCTATCCTAGCTCCGATTAACCCTGTTCTATTTCCTAAATTCATCTAAAATTGATCTATACCTTTTGGTTCTTATTTCATAGTTTTTGGAGTTTATTTGAATTTATTTTATGCTTCGTTGTGTTTTCTTACTCGTTAGATCGCGTCTTCGATGGAGTTGAAGTAAGATTTGAAGATCCGAAGCAATAACTGACAAGGTTAAGGCAAGTCGTGTCTTTTGATCATATTGAACCTAGTTTTTAAAGCTATTTCTTATTTATTTTATTTTAAATTATTATGCATTGCTATTTCATTACAAACCTTCATACCTGGTAGCTATTGTCCTACTTGATTAATCCTTCACATGATAATTTGGACACTATGATTGCCTTGTCATCATATGATGGAAAATTATTTAGTGATATAATACTAGTTGTCATATGGGTTATGCGTTTAATATGCCTAGCCATGCTTATAGTTTCATTGGGTTCATCATCATATATGATCAATTAATTAATTTTACTTAATGAGATATGAATTATGGTTGTAGCCATTGTTATAAAATTTGTGTATCATGACATTGATGTGTCCTTGGTGGTGGTTATACAAACTTAGTTTTTCCTTGGGCAAGTGATCGTGCAACAAATGAGGAAGTGCGAATTCACTTCAAGGGATGTGTAAGTTTCATCTAGATAATGTTTAAGGGCTTAACTTTATACGCCATTGATCTGAGCCTTACAATGCAACCATATGTCCAGTATAAGATAGATCTGGCTGATTAATTTGTGATATTTCAACTTCGGTTTTACCATTGTGATGAATATAGATGCTGATTTCTATGAGGCCCAAGATGGGATGTGATGCGAAACCTCAGTGGGCAAAACTAGGTTAGGATTGAATATTGTAAAGTCGTGTTGTAATTTTCTCTAACATAGGGATGATCATATCACGTGGGTAAAGTTGTATAACATATACAGAGTGTAAAACTATTCGAATAGCCGTGTACCCGGTTATGGATGATGCTCAGTGATTTCACACAAAGGGTTGAATTTTCATAAAACCTTGAGAAGTGAATGGTTAATTCACTTGTGGTTTAATTCATAAATGGTTGTTTATGAGTGGTTTATTCAATCTATTTGATTGTTTATTTGTTATCGTTTTCTTTAAAAATCGCTTTCAATCTATTTACTATATTTATTTTAAATTACTGCTTTATGCAAAATAATCTTTCAGCTATCATTTGGTAAGCCTTATATGTTATATTGCATCTTTGTTACAAACGATTTGTTGAGTACCAATATACACACGGCTTTATGCCTGCTATTGCTCTGTTGAAGAAGAAGAACCATATCAGTAGGAAGTATCTGAAGGAGGATACTTGAGCGATTTTGTGGATTAAGATTTCACTCCCCAAACGATTGTCTGTGGGCATGTCGAATGGCTACTATACGTATTTTTGTTTTTTGCTGTAGACTTTAAGCCCTTCAGGATAATATCTGGAAGTTTGGTTATAAGGTCATACTTTGATAATTTTTAATAATTGTGTTTATTTTTTTATTAATTATGCATATGATCGATATTCATCTATATTTATACTATGAGTGCTAACGTGATCCCACCAGTGCGGTATACACAGAGACTCTGAATTTGCATATTCGGGTCTAGACAAAGGAATGAAAACATTATTCTGTTAGGTTGAAGACGGCACATCTATAGGGGAGACAAGGGACATGTGATACTATCATAGCCTAGTGTAGTGTCACTTTGGTTTAACATCTAAACAAAATGGAGACATAGACCAACAATATATGCATAATTTACTGGACACTTTTTTAGACTGAACATTAACAACATGACATGATGATGCGGATACGCATGTGTCTTGTACTTTTCAGTTAAATATATTCTTCAACTGGAAAGAGCTATTGAGCCGCATCAAACATTGCCAGGTGAACTCATTCCAAACTAAATATAATATTGTTATTCATAAGAATAGAATACTACCTCATGTCATTAAATGGTGCATTCTTAGGTTTGTCGATGGCAAAGCAATTGAGACGCAAAAGGAAGAGGATAACAACATTAGGTGTCAAAGACACGAAGGAAGAAAGCCCATACAGTGGGAGAGCAAAAGGGAGAAGCCCAAGGACTTAAACTACAAGTTTTGGATAAGATTTTCAAGCAAAATTCGTACCTCCCACAAGGCCAATTGGATTCAAACTCGGATTCAACTCAGAATTCAATTCGGATTCGGTTCAGGACAGCCTGACAGGCGCTTACTAAAAAGGTCATAACTTTCACAATCGGACTCCGATTCGGGTGTTCTTGTACTCCTTGGAAAGATATTTTCAAGGGCTACGCAATGGATCTGGCCCCAACATCAAATTCGTCACGGATCAAAAGTTATGGCCGAAACAATGTGACGGCTGTAAAATCTAGTTTCCTTTTTGAGAGTTCGTATCTAAAACCATATAGGGTTGAGTTGTATTAGGTTTGTGGACTCTATGGACGTCCCATGGTCCTATATAAGCCATGTATTGGCAGCCTAAGGGCACAGACCACCTTTGAGAATAATCAATCTATTGAACTTTGTTCGAGTTTATCATTATTCTTTGAAATTCGTGAGGAATTAAGAGTGTTCTTCAATCAAGATCGTTCACCTTTCATTTGGGAATTGGGTGCGCGATAGATCTTCGCTTGGTGGTGGCGAAATCGATGCGAGTGTGTTTTGGCGGATTAAAGAGTGTTCGTCCCTTGCATTGGCATTAGAGGATCATTGCGATTCAACAAGACTCCGCGAGTATCCATCCTCGTCGAGAAGATCGGGCGACCCGTATCATCGGTATCGAGCGCGGTTTACTCGGTAGGATCTTATCCCTTTACTTTTAGATTGATTTATTTCTGTCCTATAGTCCATTAAACTGAAAATTGCAACAAAAAAATCCAAACCCTAGTTTCGCATCTGTTATTTTCGTGAGTTTTATTAAGTTTTGATCCATTAGAAATTTTGTATATGTGCTGATCTTAGTGTCCTTTTGCGTTGCTTAATCGTTGTTATTTTGAACCCTTGAAAATCCGCTAGTTGATCTTTCAATTAGCATCCAAAAAAAAGTAGATTCAATTTACTTTTTGAAATCTTGTTCTTGCTGTCCACATAAGATCTTTGCACATCTTGAAAGAATATCACATCTGAAATATCTGGGTTTCCTTTTCTTGTTTGATTTGGCCACAAGAAACCCTAGTTGCCACAAGAATCTTAGTTGGACACATTCAGACCGTCTGAAATTTGTTGCGGTTTGAATTCTGAGCATCTGTTAAGATCTTCACTTAAATCCTTTGAACCTTGAGACTAGTCTTTAATAATTGCTTTAGGGCTGTTCTAGAATTATCTACACATTGCTGAATAACTTTGGACTTACGAACAATTAAACCTAGTTCGGCCTTGAGTATAAAAAAAAAGAGCCAAAAAAAAGAAGGTAGCCAATTGAAGAAAAAAAAGAAGAGCCACGGCTTGAGCAAAAAAAAGAAAGAAAGAAAAAGAAAGCAAGAAAAGAAAGCATTGGCCGAATTTGGGTGAGTTAATCTTAGTCCATAAATTCAGATTGTGTATTTAATTTCTTTGGACAATCTTGTGCCCTCAAATTCATATTATTGCAATTGGCTAGCGTCTCTCCTAGTACTTGGTGCAAAACGAGCTAATATTTCCGATTGTTTCCTTTAGCTCATTCCTTTTGTTTGCATTGAGTCACATTGATCATTGTGTGTGCGTTCATATACTTCACTTATATTATTTGGATCGGCACATAGGCAATATTTTCTAGCTTGGATTATTACTTAATTCAACAACATCGTGAAATTCAGATTGTGTAGGATAAACACTTTCATACCAAGCTCCTCTAAATATCCTTTGCCGTGCAATTGTGAGTCACTTTTAAATCCGCTTGATCATCACTTGCTATTGTAGCCACCACCAAGTGTAAGTTTCTTTTTGACCTCAATTCACTTCGGAAAGGTAAGAACTTTACTTGGTGAGGAAAAAAAAAAGTGAGATAGAGTGAACTCCACATATCGTATATATGTTGTGGTATTTGTGCGTTCTTTGTAGAACTAATCATGACAGGTGGAGACAATAATATGGAAGAGAAGCATACCCCAGTGGATCGTTTTCAATTCCACACTTTGAGGGGAACTTTGCGCAATGAGTTCACCACCACTTCTTCCACCTTGAAAGCGCAACTCAAGACCAAGATGAACAATTTCGCACAAGATATGCGCATTGAATTCAATCATCAAATGAAAGTGTTATGCTCGAACATCGTGAATGATGTTATCACGGGCACTTCATCCACAACAAGTCGAAGATAGCTTTACTCCTTTCTATGGAAGTGAGGATCCGAAGAGTATCTTGAGTGGGAATGGCGTATGGAGAAAATATTTAGATTTCAAAAGCTTCCCAAAACCAAGAGGTGATGTGTGCCACTAGAGAATTTGAAGATTATGCTTATAGTTGGTGGCATCAACAATCTGGAAAGCAATTTATTAAATCTTGGTCAGATTTGAAGGCACTCATGAGGAGAGAATTTGTGCCACCCTATTATGCATGGGATTGCTTCGCTATTTGGAGAGTATCACACAAGGGAGTAACACGATTGCAAGAATATTATTTTGAGCTACAAGATGCATTACGTCGAGCCGGTGTCATTAGTGAACTACAAAAGAAGACGTACTTGAAGAGGATTGAATTCTAAGATTGCCGCTACACTTCAACATAAATATTTTGGTAGTGTGCAAGATCTTGTGAATTGTGCTATTCAAGAGGAGAAGAGACTTATGGAGAGACGTACACCACAGTTTTCTCCCAGTCCATACATCCATTCTGCTGCCTCTACTAGTGTGACACATGAGAAGATGACCGAGCATAGGACTTTCCCTTCGGTCAAGGAGATATATAGTATTCCAAAACTACATATAGCTCCTAAGATACACCACAACCTATGTGAGGATGAGAGCCACATAGCCAAATTGAGTGAGAGTGATAAAAGGACTAAGCTGTGTGATTCCACCATATGTGAGGTTGAGAGCATCCAAATTGAGAGTGTGAGAGAAACATCAAAAGAAAAGAGAGAAGTAGAAGATAGACAAAGTGAGGATGCATCTGAAACTAACACATTAATATCTACTTCTAGTGTTGTTTCTCACATTGTGCAGGTTGACATTAAAGATGAAGAATTGAACATTCAACAACCGGCACCTTTGAAACCAAATGAGGAGGAGATAACCACGGGAAGGGATAAAGTGCTTGCTGCCCCGTGGGTGCATCCTAATAATTTTAAACACCCAGCGCCTACATCATTTGAGGAGAACCACAAAGGTAACAACACTATTGGTGCTGAATTAAATTGTGCAAAGGTAAGTAATTGTGAGAATTCATATAATCAACTGAAAATTCCATGTTCTGAAATTTCCCTGCTCAATTTACATAATATGGAATTGATTACTCATAAGGAAGTTCTTACTAGAATATCTCCTAATGATTCTTTGTACTATATCATGTTTGATGATCCTAGAGAGCTATCTAGTGTGATCGATAATGTTGCTGAAATTTCATGTTCCAAATCACTAGTTAGTACCTATGCCTACACATATAAGTTTAATTTGATTGGAGATTATGGTGTAGATGACAAATTTTATGTTCACGAATTTGCATTACATGTGATAAGCTTGCTGAACCGACATCGCATATTATGGATAAACAATCTTTTATGCCATGTTGTGATCACAATGAGATGAATTTCAACAATAGCACGTACTGTTTAGAAAGATTTCATAAGTCTACTTGTTCGATCTTTAATGTAAAATCATGTAAAAATAATCAGAGTAGCGCAATTGAAGCATGGAAACCGCTCAAAATTTTCTTTCCTATAGATGAACACATAAATCTGGTTTTGCTCATTAATGATCTGTCTATGTCCTTAGAAAAGTCGAGGACGACTTTCTTTTATGGGAGGGAGAATGATGTGAAAAATAATATTGCAATACCTACGTCTTTTGGTCGATACTATATTCATCGGTTTGTGCAAAATAATGAGAATACCACAACAATTGACTCTTACATATACCATGCATATGTGATGTTCTTTTCGTTTACTACACCTTTAGAAGTTAATGATGAGATAAACCAAAGATGTATTGTTGACAAATATATATACCATGCATACACGTTGTATTCTTTGTTTAGTACAATTTCAGGCTATCAAAAGCCGAGGACGGCTTTTCTTGAAGAAGGGGAGGATGATGCGGATACGCATGTGTCTTGTACTTTTCAGTTAAATATATTCTTCAACTGGAAAGAGCTATTGAGCCGCATCAAACATTGCCAGGTGAACTCATTCCAAACTAAATATAATATTGTTATTCATAAGAATAGAATACTACCTCATGTCATTAAATGGTGCATTCTTAGGTTTGTCGATGGCAAAGCAATTGAGACGCAAAAAGGAAGAGGATAACAACATTAGGTGTCAAAGACATGAAGGAAGAAAGCCCATACAGTGGGAGAGCAAAAGGGAGAAGCCCAAGGACTTAAACTACAAGTTTTGGATAAGATTTTCAAGCAAAATTCGTACCTCCCACAAGGCCAATTGGATTCAAACTCGGATTCAACTCAGAATTCAATTCGGATTCGGTTCAGGACAGCCTGACAGGCGCTTACTAAAAAGGTCATAACTTTCACAATCGGACTCCGATTCGGGTGTTCTTGTACTCCTTGGAAAGATATTTTCAAGGGCTACGCAATGGATCTGGCCCCAACATCAAATTCGTCACGGATCAAAAGTTATGGCCGAAACAATATGACGGCTGTAAAATCTAGTTTCCTTTTTGTGAGAGTTCGTATCTAAAACCATATAGGGTTGAGTTGTATTAGGTTTGTGGACTCTATGGACGTCCCATGGTCCTATATAAGCCATGTATTGGCAGCCTAAGGGCACAGACCACCTTTGAGAATAATCAATCTATTGAACTTTGTTCGAGTTTATCATTGTTGCTGAAATTCCGTGAGGGAATTAAGAGTGTTCTTCAATCAAGATCGTTCAGCCTTTCCGCTGGGAATTGGGTGCACGATAGATCTTCGCTTGGTGGTCGGCGAAATCGATGCGAGTGTGTTTTGGCGGATTAAAGAGTGTTCGTCCCTTGCATTGGCATTGGAGGATCATTGCGATTCAACAAGACTCCCGCGAGTATCCATCCTACGTCGAGAAGATCGGGCGACCCCGTATCACATGATTTGTGCTAACTCTAAATAAAGTAGAATAGATCAGCCAGTCACGCTGGAAAACAACAGAAGTGTACATCAACTACCAAAGATGCTTAATCTTCATAGTTTCCGTATCATGAGCCGTTTTATTGTAGAGTTCAGTCAAGTTTACATCATTCTCCAATATATCATCCCATACCGAGAAATTTCTTTTCATATTACAAACAGAGAACTAATGGCCAAATGTGCCAAGCCAGTAAACGCCATGTGACATTACGATTCACAAACATTTGCAGGCCATGTAGTGGTGCGAGGCCTTGCTTGTAATATCCTAATTTTTAGAGTTTATTTAAAGCTTTTAAAAGAAGATTCACCATTTAAATTTTTTTGGATTTAAAACAAGCTTAAATTATGTTTTTAATAATTAAAAGGATTTAATATGATTAAAATAAACATGAACAATTACTGAAAATATTTTATTTGGGTTCCTTGTGTCATAAGGAATTTTCTAAAAAAATTCTTTTTTATTTATTTGCTATTTTCTAGAGATCTTTTGATTTTATTTGAATTTTTAAAATAGTAAAATCCTAAAACGGTAATAGGTCGGGCCTGTTACTATTCATCTAGCCCAATAGACCTCAGCTGCCGATTTTCCAATCGCCACGTGTCAGTCATCTGACCATGCTTCACCTCGACCGCTGGATCCCGTTCCTTGCCACGTGTCAGCCATTAGACCCCCAGAGCACTGTGCATCTATGCCATCCATCACCACCATCCAATCTCCCGACTCGCCCTGTGTCACCCATCGAGCGGTCGTAGCACTGTTCATTATCTCCCTCCAGAACTCCTCCATCTCTGAGTTTGTTACACTATCGTCATCCACCTCCGACCCGAGCTCAACGTTTGCGTTGTGCACAACGTGGCCACCTTGGCCTCCACGCATAAATAGTAGCGCCTTCCCCTTGTTTTTCACATCCCACCACCGAAGCTCGTTTGTGCGCCACTGGTCCTCATCGCCCAGTTAGACTTCGTCGCACCGCCGGTGGTAAGTTATCTAAGCCACAGCCTTCTTCTTTCGCACCGATGAAGTCGTCATCTTCGTGCGTAGTTGCCGCTCTCGCTGGGGCCTGTCAAATCGCCAAGCGCCATTGGCTTGTGAGTCTTTGTCTCCATCGCTAGCGAGTTCTTCGACGTCACTGCCAGCTTCTCCGCCGTCCATCGAGCCCTGTCCAGCCATCGACTAAACCCCAGTCGCCACCCTTGGTCCGTGTGCCTGCCGCCACCCCCGCGTGTCCGTTCGACCGGCCAAAACGCTGCCTCGCATCATGCGCTCCACTGAAGCCGGCAAGCTGACATGACCCCTCACCTACACCCGTCCGACGATTCGCATCCTCGGTGGACCCCATCCACCGTAAGCCATATCGCTGATACATTGGGCCCACACGTCAGCGAGTTCTATTCCGTGAGCTCGTGAACCAGCTGAGTCAACCCTAACCGAGTCAGCAGCCACATCAGCTACCACCTTGGCCCTGGAGTCCACATGTCGGCAATGTCACTTGCCACGTCATCTGCTGAGCTGACTCAAGTGCCACATCAGCATACCACGTGTTAGTGCCACATCAGCGCCACATTGGCCCTACTTGTCACCTGTCAGCCACGTATCATGCCACGTCATCAAACCGAGTCGCTTGTGCACTGTTCCATAAGCCAAGTTCATCGTAGACTAACCATTTCATGAACCGAATCTACAGCACAGTAGAATTTTTGATTTTTCAGTATTTTCCTTTAGGATAAATTTTTGAAAGCCCGTTCTATTTCGTTCTAGCTCCGATTGACCCCATTCTTTTTCCTAAATTCGTCTAAAATTGAGCTCTACCTTTTAGTTCTAGTTTTTGAGTTTTTTTAGATCATGCCTTCAAAGGAGCTGAAGCAAGAGTTGAAAATCCATAGCAGTTAACTGAGCAAATCCAAGGCAAGTTGTGTTCTTTCATCATGTTAAATCCAAATTTTAAATTTATTATTTATTTATTTTATTTTAAATTACCATTCATTGCTATTTCATTATAAACTCTTGTATATGGTAGTTAGTCCAATTTGTTTTAATCCCTCACTTCATAATTTGAGTGCCATGATTCCATCGTCACTATAGGATGGGAAATTATTTAGTGATGCAATACTAGTTGTCACATGAGTTGTACGATTAATATGCTTAGCCATGATTATAGTCCCATTGGGTTCATCATCACATGCAAAACCTTAGCGGGCGAAATTGTATTCAAGGTTGAGCATTGTAAAATTCTTGTCGTGATTTTCTTTAATGTGAGGATGATCATATCATGTGGGCAAAGTTGTACAACCTCTGCATAGTGTAAAAATATTTGAATAGCCGTATCCCCGGTTGTGGACACTACACGGTGATTTCACACGAAGCGTAGTTATTTCATAAAACATGATGGAGATTAACATTGGAAAGTAAATGGTTAATTCACTGATGGTTAAATTCATGAATGAGTAGTTCACGAGTGGTTTATTTAATTTCTTTGATTATTTATTTATTTATTAAAAATTCACTTTCAATCTACTTATTGTATTTATTTTAAATTGTTTTCTGCAAAAAAACCTTTCAGTTGTCCATTGGTAAGCCTTACATATTATATTATATTTTTATTACAAACGACTTGCTGAGTATCATTGTACTCACTGATTTATACCTACTGTTGCTCAGTTGAAGAAAAAGAGTCATATTAGTAGGAGGTATCTGAAGGAGGATACTTCGATGACTTCGCGGATTAGTACTTTGCTCCCCTGTCGATTGCCTGTGGGCTTGTCGAATAGCTACTATGCTTATTTCTGTTTTCTGCTGCTAGTTTTTTAAGCCCTTTAAGCTAATAGTTGTAAGCTTGGTCATAAGGTTGTACTCTAATAATTATTAATATTTGAGTTTTTTCCTTTATTAATCGTGTATATGGTCGATATTTCATTTATGTTTACACTGTGAGCACAAGTGTGATTCTGGCAAGTGCGTTATATATAGAGAGTCCGGATTTGCAAATTTGGATCTTGACATTGCTGCTCGTGTTGGCCCATGCAGCCATTGCTGGTGCGCCGTGGACGCGTCTAGTCTCCCAAAACTAATGCTATCGCTGATCGAGACGTCGACCAAAACTGACAAGCCCAACCCCACCCCCCATGAAAGTAGAAAAAATATATGCATGTTCAAACGATTGTATCCTCTATCATAAAAAGTATGCAAATTTACATATTTGTCTGGAATGCAAAGCATCCGATATAAGCATAAAATTGACTCTGATGACGGTGAGGACATCGAGGTGAAGCAAGAATCTCTTGCTAAGGTGTCGTGGTATCTGTCTGTAATTTCTCATTTGAACCGTTTATTTGCGAAACCAAAAAAATACAAAATTGCTGCGATGGCACTCAAAAGAGTGTAAGAAAGGTGAAAATATAAGATACGCTGTTGATTCTGCCGTTGAAAGCATCTAGGCCCTCAAATCTAGGGTTTGGGTAATTAATGACAATTTACGAATATGAGACTAACAAGTGTGTTAAGATCGTATAGACAAAGTCTCATATGGAAAATGGACAAGAACAAGCTGCATGGAATCTCGGCATCAAGAAAGACTAAAACAAAGGTACATAAAATATAGGATCGTTTTTCATTTCACCGGTCTTTGGAGAAAGGTGAAAGACCGGATTATACGTTAGATGCCGTACTATTAAGAGGGATCTTTGAAAGTAGCTTGATAGCATGCTTGGGTGCATATTGGATCAATCTAGGATAATGCATGCATTTAAAAAATAAGTTTGAAAACTCACTATGCTCTCTCAGAAAAATCGGTAGCACCGCACCCACCTGCAGTACTACCGTAGTGCGGTAGTACCGGCGTATAAACTGCGGTACTACGCACCGCGGTAGTACCGATTTATTTGCGATACGTTTTTTCCAAAGAACACCCATTTGGGGGACTTCAACTCACAAAAATTGGTAGTACCGAAATATGAACGGCGGTACAACCACAGTGCAGTAGTACCGCATGGTACCACGGTAGTACCGATTTGCGGAATATTTTTTCCAGAGAGTACCACTATAACACAATAATCCTATATCATACTTTGTGATAATACCTTTAAAACTGACAATACGAATGTATATAATTCTATTTTTGTAGTGCCACCAGTAGTTATAGAGTAACATATGTGCATTCTACGTTTACCACTATATGTAGGAAATCATGGGCGGTAAGATGAATGATCTAGAGATTTATCAATCTGACAATAATTATTTCATGATTATCAATTTATATATATATATACACACACACACACGACTTTACTCCTCTCCTAGAGATAGGGCTTGAGAATCGATTCAAGTACATTGGATCTTAACGAAATCTCCGAAGTTCGAGGACAGCTCTCCACCTTCTTGATGCTGGAGATCTGGAGGTCATTCACCCAAACGGAGAGTTCATCCCTAACAACAATTAATAGATGTTCAACATTTGATTCAATTGTAATTCATTCAGTTGTAATTCATTTGTGAGATTTGTGTAATGATTGCCGTGTGCTATAAGATCTACATTTATTTGTGATGTGTTTGTTTGTTTTCATAAGACATGGCTAGCATTTCTTAAGGCTAGCCAAAAATAGAAAATTTTTAGCTATTCAAAGAGTTATCATAAACAATTATGTTTAAGAACTGTTTGTGATATCTGACATATCACAGATGGTTTTTTACATTAATCATCTATGATATTTCAGATATCACAGATGGTTATGTTTAAGAATTGTCTGTAATATCTGACATATCACAGATGATTATTTTGTAAAACATTTATGTTGTGACTTATCATAGATGTTTTGAGAGCTGTCTGTGATAACCATCTATTATCACAAAACATAATTAATCAAGTGGTTTAGAAATCGTCTGTGATGAGAATTTAGAACCGTCTATGATGACTTTTTATGTGGTAGTGAATGTTTGTACTTGCCACATATTATGATATTCAAAACCATATTATTACTTTTGAGCAGTAATAAGGATCTACTGTGGGACTCAACTCAAGGAGTACAAAAAATGTAACTATAAGGAAAGAAAATTCACAAGTGTGCAATTTGGGCTATGATAGAATACTAAGATTTGATCCGTAGAGAGTCTTTCCCAAATTACTTTCACCAGAAACAATAGAACTTATGGCTCCAAATTAAGGGATAAATGTAGTGGAACCATATGCATGCAACACATGCTTACACCTAAAACTCTTCTAGAACCGGATAAATAACAAATATTATTTGTTACTTGTGTAATGGAACTATCTTTAGTTCTACTTGTAGGTTTGAGAAATCAAGGGCTAGAAAATGTTTACTTCTGCAACACAAAAAGGAAGCAATATCATGAATGTGCCATTAAATGTGAATATAATAATATAGTAACCTTTTCTAATTAGATTCAAGAAATCAAAGCATGGAAAATATTTATTTTGGCAACACAAAAAGGAAAGTTAATTTGAAAGTGTACCACAAATGTGAACAATGACAGAGCAATTTTTTCTTCTAAATTTTACCCTGGAGCAAATCCTTCCCCACATTACTTTTCAATGGAAATAGTAGAACTCAAGGCTCCAAACTAAGGGCTAAATGCAGTGGAACCATATGCAATTCATGGTTATAATTAAAAGGAAAAAGTCCATTTTTGGTCCTTCAACTTTTCGTATGTTTAATTTTCATCTTTCATCTGTAAAATTTGGTAAAACACGTTTTCTAACTCTGAAAACCTTTAGAATACGACCTCCCATTAGCAAAAGGCGATTTTGATTGAGTTTGACCTACGTGGTACGCCACATTGGATCTCAGCTGACTAATACGAGGTAGGGCCCATATTCATTTTTATATTAAAAACAAAAAATGCTTAATATTCCAATGACACATGGATCCTGCTTACTTCATTCTGTGGACTTGGTGCACCCTGTACATGTTGGCCCTACCTTGTTTTGGCTAGCTCGGATCCAACATGGCATGCCACGTGGGTCAAACTCCGTCAAAATCGCCTTTTGCTAGCTAGAAGGATGGGTTCTAAATGGTTTTGATAATTGAAGGATGTGTTTTATCCTGTTTTGCAGATAAGGAATGAAAATTAAACCATATAAAGAGTTGAGGGATCAAGAATGGATTTTTTTTCTAACTAAAACTCTTCTATCATTGTATAAGTAACTGATACGTGTTACTTGTATAAGGATCCATCTTTATTTCTACCCATATATTCAAGAAATCAAGGCCTAGACATGTTTACTTTTGCAATACAAAAGGGAAAGTAAATTATTGAGTGTGCCATCAAATTTGATTATTTGAATAATAATAATATAGTGATTCTTTCTAAGATTTACCTAAGTTTTGATCACTAGAGAAACTCTTTTCTCAAATTGACTCGAACTCTTAGATTTGAGAAATAAAAGAATGAGAAAAATGTACGCTTTGCATGCAAAAAAAACAAAAACAAAACTGTGCCATTAAATTTGAACAATGATAGCAAATCTTCCTAATATTTTACATGCAGAGAAAATCATTTCCACATTAATACAAGGCTCCAGTTTAAAGGCTAAATGCAATGTAACTACATGTAATACTTAGTTAAAATTAAAACCCTTCAGTATCGGGTAAGCAACCAATATATGTTAACTTGTACATGGACCTATCTTAACACTTACTATAAAATTGAGAAATCAAGGGCTAGAAATATTTACTTGATGAGGACATCCCTTCCATGGATACAACTCATCCACAACAAGGATCACTTACTCGAGCTCGTGCTCGTCAACTTAATTACCAAGTGAATTCATTCCTAGGTTCATATATTACTGAGAATAGACCGCTACCTAATGCAAGTGATTTAATCGTGGTTAGGAACCTGGGAAAGGATGAAGGAAAGGGGCATGGAGTCATGGACATGCAAGGACGGAATCATGGAGGTCACCATGTCACTTTGGGATCAAGTCAAGCAAGAATCCGAGTTGGACACGTTCTGGAATCGGATTCGGACTGTTGCGTTGGTACCACATTCAAATGGGCATAACTTCTTCATACGGACTCTGTTTCGGGCGTTCTTATACTTCATAGAAAGCTTATGAAGTCTACTTTCCAACGGATCTGATCTCATCTTCAAATTCTACCCGAGCTGGCCGCAAAGTAATCCACGTTGGTTTCTGAGTCCGAGTCAAAAAGGTTGCTGCGCCACCACCACTTGGGCCCATGGGCCTTGTAACCCTAGGGCGCCACCCCTGGTCGTTTCTCTATATATAGGAGCCGCCGCCCCCTGCTAGAACTTGGATTTCGTTGAGTTTAAGTTTAGCCTTTGCGCAAACTTTTGTTCTTCAGTTGTGTCAGACGACCACCTGTCAAGACTACCTTCAGGATCCCACCTTTGATTTTCAATACCAACTTTGTCATTCGCAATATCAGATTGACTTTCGTCTTATTCTTGCTAGTTCTTCGATTGCTTGCAGGGATTGAACTTCGTGTTCAGATTGATCGTGCTTCCAGCAAGATCAATAACATCTCAAAGTTGGTTCAGCGATTGCTAAGGCGCAAGCGACGTCGTACGGTTGTAGTCGGATCGCGAGAGTCACCTCCACCAAATCGATAGTTATCAATCTCATCGAAAGATCGGGCACCCCGCCTCCATCAAGTGGTATCAGAGCTCAAGGTTGCTCGGTGAGAATTTCCAGTTATTCATCGATTAGATTGCTTTTCATTAACTACAGCACACAAAAAGCCTAAAAAAATAGTAGTAGATCACCTGTCCAAACCAATCTTAGCCTCGCAATTTTTCTTTTCAGTACATTGCATTGTTGAACTTTCGGTTGCATCGTCGTGTCCTTTGCTGGTCTTAGTGCCTAGTTCCTCTAGAGTTTCGAGTTCTGTTCACGTCTTGGTTTCGCCGTTGCGGTTGGTTTCGAATTGCCACGTCGAGGGAAGGAAAAGAGGGGGACTCAGTTTCTAGGGAGGCTTTGCCCTAGTTGGACTTGGAATAGGACACGGTTTCAGATTCAACCGCGTCGTGTGTTTCCTTATCTGAACTACTTGGTGGGATTAGAATCCGAATCAACATCCAGCTCCAACACAATTTGAGTCTAGTTGCAAAGGGAAAGAGGGGGACTCGGTTTCTAGGAAAAGGCAGCCGCAGATAGAAAGTGCCGCGGCATAAAAAAAAAGAAAAAAAAGAGGAGAGAGAAACCTCTAACTTTTGCATACGACCTCCGATCGAGGCGTTTCTTGATCCATTGGAAAGGAATGGGAAAATAGAGCCAGAAAAGTCATTGATTCTAATTTAGGGCCTTTGACCACCACGCATATGCATACGCGCAGCGACTTCGACCCCAAAAAAGGCCGTTTAGGGCCTCAAAACGGACCCGCAAAGTTAAGAAAAGTCAACTTTCTCAGAATTCGCTCAAAATTGACAGGGACCTTCTACAAGTGATTCTAATGTTCCCCGTGCAGACGGCATCCTTTTTCAAGCTCCTGAACTCCGTGGGTAACGTCATCTAGATTCTTTCTGTGCGGTGTACTCGTTTGTGTTCTAGGCTCGCGTCTCTAGTACAGTCTAGCCTAAGACCAGCATCAACCGGCGTTGAGCGATTTTTCAGCTTGCATTTTCTGATTTGATTATTGCTAATCCTTGCTACCAAACTTGAGCCTTCCCAGCTACACCTTTCCTACACCGTACAGGCTGAGCTTCACCTGGCAATCGCTCCATCCAATCTTCAGAGAAAAGTTGACATCGCTGGGAGCCGATCACCCCTGTTTGCTTGGTAAGAATGTAAGAGTTCGATAGAAAGCTGGACTGTGAACGAATTTTTTTGAACCACCTCATCTTAGTAGTTGTTGTTAGGGACATATTCTTGTGTTTTACTAACAATGGCAGGTCCTACAACGAATGAGGATGAATCTCATACTCCTCGTACTAAGGCAATCGTACAACATTTTCTACGCCTTATGAATCTTTGTGCAGAGGGTCTTGAGAAGGATGTCAGAGTGACGAATGAGCGACTTGCTCAACTTGAGGGCGCCCAGATTGAGACCAATGCCACACTCGCTGCGATGGAGAAAGCGCAAGGTACCACTAACAATTCGTTGGCAGATATTATGGCGTGCCTTGAAGAGATTGCCCAAGCTTCGTCTGCTGTTCCCCCTGCTGCGACGGTACAGAGACAAGATGACTCCGACCATATGGGTGATTCCGAGGCCGATGGTAGGGTCAACCACAACAACGATTGAGCTCGTCGAAAATTGCGTTTTAACCGACAAGGTATGCGAAGGGAACCCCCACGGCGTGAGGTACGTGACCACGACGATTCTTTTGCTAAGGTTAAATTCACTATGCCTTCTTTCAATGGTAAATATGATCCTGATGGCTATCTTAATTGGGAACTAGCTGTTGATCAAAAATTTGCTTACCATGAATTTTCTGAAAATAGACGAGTTAGGGCTGCTACTAGTGAATTTACCGACTTTACTTCTGTTTGGTGGAAAGAACATTGTCGTCAAAATCCCAATAACATTCCTAACACCTGGGAGGCTTTAAAATTGCTTATGTGCCATCGATTTGTTCCCTCATATTATGCTCGTGATCTGTTAAATAAACTGCAATGTCTACAACAGGGTGCAAAATCTGTGGAAGATAATTATCAGGAATTACAAATTGGTATGTTGCGATTTGGGTTAGTTAAGAATGAGGAGGCATCAATGGCTAGGTTTTTGGAGGGTTGGGTCGAGAAATTCAAGACATCCTTGATTATAAAGATTAGAACTCCATTACTAGATTGTTTCATCTTGCTTGGAAAGCTGAACGTGAGTTGCAAGGACGCCAGACGAGAATGCGATCTAATTCTTCTGTAGGTCGCACAAATTCATGGACTCCGCGCACCCTTGTTCCCTCGTCCATTGTGGCGCCATCACACTCCAACAACAAGCCGCGCCTTACTACATCAATTTCGGCGCCACGAGTTTTTGAAGCACACAAATCAGCACCACAACTTTCTGCAAAAACATCATCTTTAGTTGCTTCGACCGGACGAACAAGAGACGTTCAATGCCATCGTTGCAAAGGCTATGGACACATGATGTGGGACTGTCCAAACAAGCGTGTATTGATTATACGCGATGATGGTGGGTATTTCTCTGCTAGTGATTTTGATGATGAAACATATGCTATGCTTACAACTGACCCTATAGGAGATGAAGAAGAATCTGATCATGAGGAGCATGTTGGTGCCGAAGATGCCGACAAGTATTTGAGCATTATAGTGCAACGCGTACTAAGTGCTTAAGTGTCTCATGCCGAGTAAAACCAGCGCCATAATTTGTTCCAAATTAAGGGCGTTGTCAAGGAACGCTCGATTCGCGTAATTGTTGATGGTGGGAGTTGCAACAATTTGGCAAATATGGACATGGTAGAGAAGCTTGCTTTGCCGACTAAACCTCATCCTGACCCATACCATATTCAATGGTTCAACAACAGTGGTAGTTGAAGGTAACACGGATGGTGAGAGTACATCTTTCTATGGGTTCATACCATGATTATGTTGATTGCGACGTTGTACCTATACAAGCTTGCTCATTATTATTAGGAAGACCTTGGCAATACGAT
Source organism: Melocanna baccifera (assembly GCA_036346265.1). NCBI lineage: Eukaryota > Viridiplantae > Streptophyta > Magnoliopsida > Poales > Poaceae > Melocanna > Melocanna baccifera. Next base: position 9,594,274 of record CM070709.1, read on the forward strand.
ACTGATTGTGTGCATCATGGTAGGAATAATTAATACTCTCTCATGTTCAAAGGAAAGAAAATTGTGCTGCATCCTATGACTCCAGAACAGATTGTTAAAGATGAACTTGCTAGAGCTAGTAGAGATAAAAGTCTAGAGAAATCTAAGAGCAAAAATCAGATTGTAGCAAAAGAGCTTGTGCAACATAGGAAGAAAGAACTGAAATCTACTCATGTGAACAAAAAAGAAATACAATTGAAAGGTGCTAGTTTTCTTGTTACTAAATCTGATATGACTGAATTGGATGTTAGTAAATCTGTTTGCTATGCATTAGTTTGCAAAGCACTTTGTTTTCATTTGAGGAGATACCATCTTCTTTGCCTACTGCTATCACTAACCTTTTGTAGGAGTACAAAGATATCTTTCCGAAGGACAAACCACCGGGATTGCCACCGCTTCGAGGGATTGAGCATCAAATTGATTTAATTCCCGGTGCATCACTACCCAACCGCGCACCATACCGGACAAACCCAGAAGAAACCAAAGAAATTCAGCGCCAAGTTCAAGAACTGCTTGATAAAGGGTATGTACGTGAATCTCTTAGTCCTTGCGCTGTTCCAGTCAATTTAGTGCCTAAGAAAGATGGATCATGGCGTATGTGTGTTGATTGTAGATCTATCAATAATATTACCATTAGATACCGTCATCCTATTCCTAGATTAGACGATATGCTTGACGAATTAAGTGGCTCTACAATGTTTTCTAAAGTTGACTTCCATAGTGGATACTATCAAATTAGAATGAAACTTGGAGATGAATGGAAGACGGCATTTAAAACTAAGTTCGGATTATATGAGTGGCTAGTGATGTCTTTTGGATTAACTAATGCCCCTAGCACTTTCATGAGGTTAATGAACGAAGTTTTACGTGCTTTCATTGGTAAATTTGTGGTAGTTTACTTTGATGATATATTGATTTACAGCAAGTCACTAGATGAACATCTTGAACACTTACGTGCTGTTTTCATTGCCTTGAGGGATGCACGTTTGTTTGGTATTCTCGAAAAGTGCACCTTTTGCACCGATCGAGTTTGTTTTCTTAGCTATGTTATTACTCCGCAGTGAATTGAAGTAGATGAAGCCAAGATTGAAGCTATAAAAAGTTGGCCAACACCACAAACAGTCACACAAGTGCGGAGTTTCCATGGACTTGCGGGATTTTATCGCCGTTTTGTGAAGGATTTCAGTACCATTGCTGCACCACTTAATGAATTGACAAAGAAAGGTATTCCATTTAAATGGGGAAAAGCGCAAGAAGAAACTTTCAACCTTATCAAAGAAAAGCTCACAAATGCACCATTGCTCCAACTTCCTGACTTTGGTAAAACTTTTGAACTTGAGTGTGACGCTAGCGGAATTGGAATTGGTGGTGTGTTGATACAAGAAGGTAAACCTGTTGCTTATTTTAGTGAAAAATTGAGTGGATCTAGTTTGAATTATTCTACTTATGATAAGGAATTACTTGCCCTTGTTCGAATTTTAGAAACATGGCAACATTATTTATGGCCCAAAGAATTTGTTATCCATTCTGATCATGAATCATTGAAACATATTAGAAGTCAAAATAAACTGAACCGTAGACATGCTCGTTGGGTTGAATTCATTGAATCTTTTCGTTATATCATAAAACACAAGAAAGGGAAGGAAAATGTGATTGCTGATGCCTTGTCTAGACGGTATACAATGTTGTCTCAACTTGATTGTAGAATTTTTGGCTTGGAGACAATAAAAGAACTATACACCTCTGATGATGAGTTTAAAGATGCCCTGTCCAATTGCAAAAATGATAGATGCTGGAATAAATTTACTTCCAATAATGGATTTTTGTTTAGAGCTAACAAACTATGCATTCCAGCCAGCTTTGTTCGTATTTTGTTATTACAGGAGGCACATGGGGGAGGACTAATGGGTCATTTTGGTGTCAAAAAGACGGAGGACATCCTCGCTGAACACTTCTATTGGCCAAGGATGAGGCGCGACGTTGAGCGCTATGTATCTCGCTGCACTATCTGCAATAAAGCTAAGTCCCGACTTAATCCACATGGTTTATATATGCCTCTTCCTGTAGCTAGCATTCCTTGGGAGGATATTTCAATGGACTTTGTTTTGGGATTACCTCGCACAAAGATGGGGAGAGATAGTGTTTTTGTGGTGGTCGATAGATTTTCTAAAATGGCACATTTTATACCTTGCCATAAGAGCGATGATGTTACAAATGTTGCTGATTTATTTTTCAGAGAGATTGTTCGACTACATGGAGTACCCAATACCATTGTTTCAGATCGAGATGCGAAGTTTTTGAGTCACTTTTGGCGCACATTATGGGCTAAATTGGGTACCAAGCTGCTGTTTTCTACTACTTGTCACCCACAAACAGATGGACAAACTGAAGTTGTCAACCGCACGCTATCAACTATGTTGAGGGCTATCTTGAAGAAAAACTTGAAGGCATGGGAAGAATGTCTACCTCATGTAGAGTTTGCTTACAATAGATCGCTGCACTCTACCACAAAAATGAGCCCTTTTCAGGTAGTATATGGCTTTAATCCTCGTGCTCCTATTGATTTATTGTCTATCCCCATCTCTGAAAAAGTGAATTTAGATGCTAAGAAGCGTGCTGAATTTGTCCTTAAATTGCATGAAACAACTAAAAAAAACATAGAGCGCATGAATGCTAAGTATAAGATTGCTGGTAGTCAGGTTAGAAAGAGTTTAACTTTTGAACCTGGTGATTTAGTCTGGTTACATTTGCGCAAAGATAGATTTCCTGAGTTGCGAAAGTCTAAGTTGATGCCTAGAGCTGATGGTCCATTCAAGGTGTTAGCTAAGATTAATGATAATGCATATAAGCTTGATCTGCCTGCAGAATTCGGGGTTAGTCCCACATTTAATATTGCAGATTTGAAGCCATATTTGGGGGGAAAAGATGAACTTGAGTCGAGGACGACTCAAATGCAAGAAGGGAGGATGATGAGGACATCCCTTCTATAGATACAACTCATCCACAACAAGGACCACTTACTCGAGCTCGTGCTCGTCAACTTAATTACCAGGTGAATTCATTCTTTGGTTCATATATTACTGAGAATAGACCGCTACCTAATGCAAGTGATTTAATCGTGGTTAGGAACCTGGGAAAGGATGAAGGAAAGGGACATGGAGTCATGGATATGCAAGGACGGAATCATGGAGGTCACCATGTCACTTTGGGATCAAGTCAAGCAAGAATCCGAGTTGGACACGTTCTGGAATCGGATTCGGACTGCTGCGTTGGTATCACATTCAAATGGGCATAACTTCTTCATACGGACTCTGTTTGGGGCGTTCTTGTACTTCATAGAAAGCTTATATATAGGAGCCGCTCCTGGTTGTTTCTCTATATATAGGAGCCGCCGCCGCCTGCTAGAACTTGGATTTCGTTGAGTTTAGGTTTAGCCTTTGCACAAACTTTTGTTCTTCAGTTGTGTCAGACGACCACCTGTCAAGACTACCTTCGGGATCCCACCTTTGATTTTCAATACCAACTTTGTTATTCGCAATATCAGATTGCCTTTCGTCTTATTCTTGCTAGTTCTTCGATTGCTTGCAGGGATTGAACTTCGTGTTCAGGTTGATCGTGCTTCCAGCAAGATCAATAACATCTCGGAGTTGGTTCAGCGATTGCTAAGGCGCAAGCGACGTTGTGCGCGTGTAGTCGGATCGCCAAGGTCACCTCCACCGAAAATCGATAGTTATCAATCTCATCGAAAGATCGGGCACCTCGCCTCCATCATACCTCCACAACATAAAAAGGAAAGTAGATTCCAAAGCATGCCAGCGAATCAAAATTGAAAATAAACAGATCTACCTAAGAAGCCCCACAGAGTAGATCCAATGTTCACCTCAGTAACATAAATAGGAAAGAAAATCAAAATTGTGCGAATAAATTTTGAGCAATAAAAGAGTAAATAAATCCTCATAAGTTTTTACCAACGAATTCACACAGACAGCAAATTTTTCCCAAATTGACTCCAAGAACCAAAAGAATTCATCCAAATCATAACCCTACTATAGATAGCTGTGTCATCATAAAACAAAATACTCCGTATATCATTTCCGGGGGACTTCGCGAGCAGCGAGCGCGTCCACGTCGGCGTCGCTCCCTCCGCACCCGACGCGTGCGCGCGCCCTCGCCTCCGCTCCGCCTGCCGCGTGTGTGCGCTCGATAGCAAGCCGCGGCTTCCTTCTCCCGTGGTTAGCGAGCCGCGGCTCCCTTGCGGTCGCGCCGTCGTTCCCCCCGCGCCAGTCTCCTGGTAAGATGCTGCGGCTCGCCCCTCGTGATATCCGCTCGCTCCACTCTCCCCGCCCGCCGCCTCCGCTTCCGTCGCGCCGCCGCAAGATCCAACCCCGCGCCGTCACCCTCGAAGCCACGGCCGCGTCGCCCTCTCGGCCTCCCTCCCGAGGTGCCCCTCACGATATCCGCTCGCTCCACTCTCCCCGCCCGCCGCCTCCGCTTCCGCCGCAAGATCCAAGCCCGCGCGGTCGCCCTCGAAGCCTCGGCCGCATCGCCCTCTCGGCCTCCCTCCCGAGGTGCTCTCTCCTGGCTATTCGCAAGATCCAACCCCGCACCGTTGCCCTCGAAGCCATCTCTATCTTGCTCCTTCTTGTGCTCTCAGTTGCTTCATCTCGCTTTTCCTTCATCCGCGTTTGCTTTCAGTTCTTGTGCTCTCCGTTGGTTCATCTCGCTCTTGCTCCGGCCGCGTTTGCTTTCGGTTTGTGGTGCACGTTTTGCTCTGTGTGAGTTCTAGGTCTGTGATGTACGCTCCCTCTGTGCAGCGTTCTTTCCTGTAAGCGATTAGTTCTGGATGTTGAATGTTTCTTACTAATTTGTTTCCCCTTTGTTTCTTCTCGGTTTTTTCTCTGTCCTCTGTGCAGCCTTGATTTAGTTTGCTCCGCTACTGCTCGCTGCGAGGTACTCTTTCGTTGCCGTTCTTTTTTGTAAGTGATTTGTTCGTATTAGTTCTGAATGTAGTCCCTTCTCCCTTTTTATTTACTTTTCAGAAGAATTTGTCTTTTTCCCCTTTGCTTCTCCTTCTGTAAATCAGATTTGAACTAGGTTTTGCATGATTCTAGAATATGCCTCTATTTGCTGCCGCCGCCGCTCTCTAAATTTATTGCTCAAACCACCAGGTGTGAACATGTCTACACGAAAAGGAATAAGATGAATGTTCTATTATCCTTGTCATAGATCTGTTATTCGATCTTGGCTATGTGTGTGTAACCGTACTTATCACCTAGCCTAAACCGTGATATATACTTAGATCTTCTCTAAATAAGCTCCCTTTTGCCTGAACGTTTCTCCTGCAGCATGTGCTATCATAATGTGGTATAAAGAAATATAGCTAGAATATCAATCGCACATGCATTTTCTCATGGCTAAACAAGCTCTAAATTGCTGGCATTCTTTTGTTGCAAAAAATGCTTATTTAAGTAAGTGTACATTCCATATGCTATTATTCCTTATGCATTTTTCTCATACCAAAACCTTTATACTAACCATCACTGTGCTATTTGTTAGCCCTTCCGACGTTGAATTCCAAACATTATCAGCCAACAATTTCCTTTTTACTAAAGCTCTCTTCTTGCTCTTAGGTGAAAGGCTGCAGCAGTTACAAGAACAAAAGCGAATAGTTATCTGCTTCACTATAGGTCATATGTAAACAAATGTTTCTTGTTACTCCCAAGTCCATATTTACAGTTGAAATATACTATACCATTTGTGCTGCAGAGAAGCAGTCATGTATTTTCTTATGGCAAGTCAATTGTTTGGATTGACTGGCTGGAACAGCTTTCAAGTAAACATCATCTTTGATGTTTGATTCTTGTAGTTTCTGTCGATATGTTCTGCCTTTGGGTGCATCCCGACAACCTATTAAGAAATGAAAAAAAATTTACCATTACAAATTACAATATACGAATACTTAACAATTTACATAAAATAGCTTGCGCGGTACGGCGCCGTGCACACGCTTCTACTAAAACTATTATAGCCGTTGGAATTCGGGCGCTCTCAGCGATGCCGTACATTTCCTTGTTGGTTCTCGCTTCGGCGCGTAGGTCCTTCGCTCCCGTGTCTGGTGCGTTCGCTCGGGCCGAGCTCCAGCCCGCTTCCGCCCGTCCGATCGTCCCAGAGGGAGATCCGGCCGTTCGCTCGCGCGCTCAAGCCCTAGATTCTCTCCCTGTCCCTCGCATCGCGAGCCCGCCCCTCCGCCCTCACCTCCGCCTCCCGCTCTCCTTCGCTGGTCGCGCGCGCGCGCACCACCGCTCAGTCGCCGCGCTTCACGTCCGGGCCACTCGCCCGACTTGGCTCGCCTTGCCTCCTCCCCTTCTCCCGTCGCTGGCCACGTGCCGTCCTAGAACAGATCGGCTATGGCGGGAGCCTTACGATGTCGCCCGAGCGGCGAAGACGGCGATCAATGCTGCAATGGAAGCGTAGCGATGCCATCTACGTATTGTGCCGCCTCGCCTCTATCGCGAGCCGCTACAGACCTTACAGTGCCGACGGCGCCACCAAGAAGGATGAGAAGGCCGTCAACGCCGAGATCGATACCATGAATAAAGTGTGCCTCTCGCTTTGCCCCCTTCTTGAAACAGCTTGGGGGGGGGGTTGCGATTCCTGTGGATTTCTTCGATCTTTGTCGCCGTCGATCTTTGGATGTGGAAGGGTTACTTTTCATTGCTGCTTCAGATTTGTTTGATTTTGTCGCATATTTATGTATTGTCTTGTTCTTTCTGGTCTTGCTACCTTGTTTTTCTAGGGTCGGAGAAAGATTTTGTCGGTCTTGTTGATTTCGATTCTAAGGCGTTTTTAACCGATTTGTTTATTGTTCTTTAGTGCCCTAGTTAAAAATTGTTCTTTTATTTCCAATCTTTTCTTGACGATTTTCAGAGTTCAAGGCTAGGAAAATTTGACCAATCAGCCTGATGTTTTAGATTTTTTCATGTTCTTTCATCAATTTCTTTCGCTCTCAGATCTTTTTGCTTGATCTATGTCTGTCATTTTTTTTTGGTGCAGACAACGTCGGGACGAACAAGCCGGTGTCCACCGCCTCATCCCTCAACACCAAGCGGCTCGATAAGGACACCGAGAACCTTGCCCGTGAGCAATCATCAATCCCTCACCATCTTATCAATTATAAGAAATTCTCCTATGATTACGCACTTGTTTATCCATTGTGAATGTTATGCTTCCGTACATAAATTTGGTTTGTTTTATTATAGCGGAGTTGAATATTTTTTTTTGCCAAAAGTTTGTTTCTTTATGAACTAGGTGCGGTTGTCTTGTTTGCTTCCTATGCTGAATGCCCCTCTTGTTTGTTCTCCATCCTGAATGCCCCTTTGTACGCTTGCAGAGTATTGTAAACCTGATACTAAAACAGAAGCCTCCATCCGTATCAGTGGCTTAGATATGCATTTTCCCTTCCTCAAATAGCTGTTTGGCAAATAGGTATTTACGCTGTTTGTTTGCCGTTTAGTATTCAATGTCTACCATGTTTCTGGCGAACGTTGTGTAGTAAGCATATATGTTTTAAACAATTATGTTGTTATTTGGTTGATCTCATGGATATGACTGACATAATAAAATTTTCTTTTGTACTATCTATTCCACTCCTAGCTTCTGATAATCTTGCTTCGGTTTGGGATGGCATTTCACAGCATCGCTGCGCATGGCTCCGGTGGCACGTCGACGACGTGGTTGCACATGGCTTTGTTTGCAGTGGCGCTCCGGACACGTCGGATTCCTTCTCCAATACGCCTCCGTTTTCCCAAAGGTCACTTGCCTTTTGTTTTTCGTTTCCCCCTTCTCTTTCCTCTTCACCGGGTGGGACAAGAACGACGGATTCCAGCTCTACATGAGCGACCCCTCGGGGAAATATGGTAGGTGGAAGGCCGCCGCCGTTGGGGCCAGCAGCCAGCCCCGCTCAATCCATGCTCAAGCAGGACTACCGACTACCGCAGTGACTGAGTGACATGACCTGTGAGGAGGCCATCGGCCTCGCTCTCAAGGTCCTGAGCAAACCATGGACTCAACCAGCCTGACTGCTGAGAAGCTGGACCTCGCTAGGTGTTCCTGCAGCCTGGCACCGCTGAGGTGCAGTACCGGAGGACGAGGCATCACCAATCTGCTTGCCTAACATAATGGCGCAGTCTGCAAAATTTCACCCTATCCAGGTAACAGAAGCACTGATCTCTATTATATTAGATTCTTCGTTGATTTCCCTTTTTGAAATAGGGTCAAGAGATGATACGTATGATGTTATTTCTGGAACCAGAGCAATTTGACAGTTTCAACGTTATGACAAATGAATTATATTACTTTTTTCGGCATAGCTCTATCCATAGATGCCTTCCCAGCATAATTTTGATATCACGAAAAGGCCTTCTAATTTTGTAACACCGAGTGTAAGGGCTCTGCACTGTACTGTCACTGAACAAAAAAAAGGCAAAAAATAACCGTTCTTCCTCCCCCGTCTAATCATTACTACTAACTCTTACCTGCCGAACTGATTAAGGCCTTATATTATCAACTAACATTTCTGCAAGCAATACTGATGTATCTCTTTATTAATAGCTCTACTGATTTGGAAATTCGAAGATTTGATTAGCTGCTTTGTAATTTTCATGTGCTGGCTACCAACCAGAACTATTATATAATATACTTTCTTTCTTTTTCCTGTTCTTCACAGCCAGCTTAAAATACTTTGTTTTCTCTAGCTCGTGGCATTGCCAAACTGCTCCCCTGTTGTCAACTTCTTAGACATGCCTTTCTTGGACTAACATAGTTTCCCATGCAGATTATAGAAGAAATTCATCAGCATAAACTCTGAAAAAAAATTGCGTAACTTCCGTATTGCACTTAATTACATTATGTAATCCATCTTTTGTTTTGTCCTTTGAAGATGATCTGAAAAGCACAGAAAATGTTATGGATTTCACGATCTATCTATCTGACAAAACTGCCTTTGATCACACCTAATCCTTCTCATACATTGCTATTTTTATCCATACAACCCCTTCCCAATCAGCTTCCCTTTCAAGCTTACATCTACAGGCGTTCGATACTATTTGTTTACTTTCTCCGTGGTTCTGTTATTTTGCTGTTGTATTCGACTGAATTAGGACATTTGGGTATTCTGGGTTAAAATCTGTTGGTGCTAAAGAATAAAATGTACTAAACAATCCTAACAGCAGAACTACATCTACAATTTTAGGTAGCATAGCAGAACCTGTGTCGATTGTTGACCAAGGTTGCTGCTAGGTCAAATTTAAACTTCGAGTTCAAAAGTGGTTTCTGGGTGGTTATTGGTTGTTCCTAGCTATTTAACCATTGGGAACAGGAAAAATCAAATATGTAAAACGGTTGTTTTTCTAAATCTTGTACTGATGAGGTTTAAAACCTTGGGTGTGCCAATCCTTGTACGGATGAGCTTTTCCCTTGACATTTCTTTCATTTGTTTTTGATGGTATGACTTGGATGAGCTTTGCCAGTGTTAGTTATGAATTGCTCACCAGATCTGGTGGGTAGCACAGTTTAGCAATACAGTACAATGCATAGTACTAGCTGTTAGTGATAGACTGATAGTTGCTGGTGGTGCCTTAGCCTCTCAGATGACATTATTGATTCTTTCCATTGATGTTTACTTTCTTGACCTTTGACATGAGACTATAGATGATTTGGGAGTTAATTAACATTTAGATTATACATTAGGCTATAAGAAAATATACTGAATCTGTGTTGAAATCATTTGATTTGGTAGCTTGTTTAAAGGTTTTTTTTTGCATGACAATGTATATAGGGTCTTCGCTCCCTGTCTCCATGAGAATGTATATACTGAATCTGTGTTGAAATCATTTGATTTGGTAGCTGAGTACATTTTAATGTCTTGTTCATGGATATGTTTTCTTTATCCTAAATTCCTAACTGCCATTGCTTGTAACTTGTAAGAAGGGGTAGCTAACCTGTATTTAAAGTTTGTTCATTTGACACTGGAATGTACATACTAAATACGTATCCTTTGTGCAAGTTCTGAATCATGAGAGCAGCAGAACTTATTGTGGTAGTTTGTATTGTAAATGGAAGTCTTCTAATGTTTTAGCTCACCATATTTGAAGTGTTAAGGCAAGTCTCTTCATCTATTTTTTTGGCCTAACATTTATACAGGATGACTTTGAATGTTGACATCTTCTGTTTTTGTTTTTGGCCTAACATTTATATAGTTTTTGTTTCTTCGCATTATCTAACTAAATATTCGTGACATGCTTGTATACCATTCCCGATGTCCTGCTCAAGCCCTATTGCGACATCCCCGACAATGCCCGCCTCAACGAGGGCGTCGTCGACGAGGACTCCGTCGCGCAAGACGGCTACATCCATTGCTTGTAACTTGTAAGTAGGGGTAGCTGACCTGTATTTAAAGTTTGTTCATTTGACACTGGAATGTACATACTAAATATGTATCCCTTTTGCAAGTTCTGAACCATTAGAGCTGCAGAACTTATTGCGGTAGTTTGTATTGTAAATGAAAGTCTTCTAATGTTTTAGCTCACCATATTTGAAGTGCTAAGGCAAGTGTCTTCATCAATTTTTTTGGCCTAACATTTATACAAGCTGACTTTGAATGTTGACATCTTCTGTTTTTGTTTTTGGCCTATCATTTATATAGTTTTTGTTTCCTCGCATTATCTTACTAAATATTCGTGACATGCTTGTATACCTTTCCTGATGTCCTGCTCAAGCCCTATTGCGACATCCCCAACAATGCCCACCTGAACGTGGGTGTTGTCGACGAGGACTCCGCCACGCAAGACGGCTACATCCATTGTGATGTGTGACCTGCATGAGGCATGTGTAGAAGGATTGGGTGGGGGGGGGGGCGCTTTTGCCCAATAATTGTTGTCCATATGATGATATTGTAAAAGTCTATTGACTAATGGTTTTTGGGGTTAAGGATCTCCTCCGATCCCTGCGTGTTATATATAAAGCTGAAACACCATATATGGAATCATACAACGCTGCAGAGGTTTTGGAAAGACCAGACTGGCTATTTCCATCTATTACAATCAAATCAATCTATTCTATCTATAGCCAGGTCTTTCCAAAACATCTCTGTGGCAGATTACAGCAGATTACATGCAGGCCGAAATCTGTAACAGACTATCTAACTGCTCAGATTTCGGCTGCTTAGATTTAGGTCTTATCTCTAGCTCTAAGCCAAGCCTTATCTCTAACATCCCCCTTCAATCACAACTTTATCAAGTTGAGATTGTTTCGAAAATCTTTAAGACGTTGAATAGGTAGAGCTTTTGTAAAACCATCTGCAATCTGATCTCCTGTTGAAATAAACCTGATATCAAGCAATTTTTGATTTACTCTTTGTCTGACAAAGTGTAATCAACCTCAATATGTTTAGTCCGGGCATGGAAGACTGGATTGGCAGATAAATAGGTGGCTCCAAGATTGTCGCACCATAGTCGAGCTGCAGGAGGACTAGAGATTCCCAATTCCTTGAGAAAGGTTTGAATCCACATTATTTCAGCTGTACAATTAGCCATTGCTTTATACTCAGCTTCTGTGCTAGATCTGGACACTGTAGGTTGTTTCTTTGCATTCCAAGACACAAGATTGGTTCCTAGAAAAACAGCAAAACCTCCTGTGGATTTTCTATCATCTAAACAACCAGCCCAATCTGCATCAGAAAATCCTGATACTAACATAGAAGAAGATTTAGTAATTCTCAATCCATATCCCATAGTATATTGCAAATACCTGAGTATTCTTTTAGCTGCTGTCCAATGTGCAGTTGTTGGTGCATGTAAATATTGACAGACCTTATTTACTGAGAAGGAAATATCTGGCCTTGTCAAAGTTAAGTATTGCAAAGCTCCAACTATGCTTCTGTATCTTGTGCTATCTTCAGGACTTAACTTTTCTCCTTCTAAGGACAGCTTTTCAACAGTAGACATAGTAGTGTTCATTGGCTTGCACCCTTGCATCTGGACTCGCTTCAACAGATCAGCACTGTATTTTGCTTGTGTTAGAAGAATTCCATTGTCTATCTTCTTCACTTCAATCCCAAGGAAATAATGTAAATCTCCCAAGTCTTTTAGTGGGAACTCACCCTGAAGATCTTTGAGAAGTACTTGAGTAGCTTTAGCTGATGAACTAGCAACAATTATATCATCTACATAGATGAGCATGAAAATGATCACATCACCTTTTTTATAAAAGAAAAGTGATGTATCAGCTCTTGAAGGCTGAAAACCAAGTTGTAGCAGCTTCTCACTAGTCTTGAGTACCAGGCTCTGGGAGCTTGCTTCAACCCATATAATGACTTGTCTAATTTGCACACATAATCTTTCACTTTCATATTCTCATATCCTGGCGGCTGCCTCATAAACACATCCTCCTCAAGAACACCATGAAGAAACGCATTCTTTACATCAAGTTGGCGAAGGTTCCAACCTTTTGAGATTGCAATAGATAAAACAAGTCTGATTGAAGCAGCTTTGACTACCAGACTAAAGGTGTCTTCATAATCAACTCCATACCTTTGTTTGAAGCCTTTGGCTACTAATCGAGCTTTATACCTGTCAATTGTCCCATCAGCTTTCCTTTTTACTTTATACACCCATTTACAATCAATTAGATTCATCCCTTTCTTAGGAGGTACAAGATGCCATGTCTTGTTCAAAAGTGCCATAACTTCATCCATTGCTTTCTTCCAATTTCCAGACTGCATAGCTTCTTCCAAGTTACATGGTTCACCATTCTCGGCAAGAAAACCATACTTGATCCTTCCATCAGTGTATTTTATTCGACCATCTGTAAAAATCAGTGGTTTCGTAATGCCTTGCTGAAGACGAGTAACAGGTCGAGATGAAGAAATCACTCCTTGTGCTGTTGCAGAGTTGTCAGAGAGTTCTTCAGGAGATTGCTCATGTGCAGGCAAGCTTTCAGAGGGTTGCGGCAAATCTTCTGGTGGAGGCTGAGAGTCAGATGATGCATGTGACGATGGAGGCACTTTAGCACGTCGACTGTACACCTGAATAATGGGTGGCTTGAGCACAGGTGCATCTTGCTGCGCAGAGTGCCGCTCCTTTCCTGGAGCCTCAGATTGCTGCTGCTGGCTCAGATTCTCAACCTGCTGCTGCACAACCTGCTGGACATTGTCTAAGACAGGAGCATCATTATCAGTTAAAACAGGAGCAGCATCATTATCAGGAGGAGCATCATCATATTGATCATTTGATTGTGCACCCCCGTGATCAATAGTGTCAAAGAGGGAAGGAAAAAGGAGCATCTCAGACCGAAGACGAGCACCAGCATTTGGATGGAGTTGTGCAAAAGGAAAGACCTCTTCATCAAATACTACATCACGAGATATATAGACACGACCAGTCTGAATGTCAAGACATTTGAAACCCTTGTGCAAATTGCTATAGCCTAAAAAGGCACACTGTTTTGAGCGAAATTGAAATTTGCGAGTATTATATGGACGCAGGTTAGGCCAACATGCACAGCCAAAAACACGAAGGGTTTCATAGTCAGGTTTGATCTTAAACAGCCGTTCTAAAGGAGTGGAAAATTGCAGAAGTTTGCTAGGAGTTCTATTAATCAGATATGTGGCTGTAGCAAAGGCCTCATCCTAGAATTTAAGTGGCATAGATGCATGAGCTAAAAGGGAAAGACCAACTTCAACGATATGCCGATGTTTTCTTTCAGCAGCACCATTTTGTTGGTGGGTATGAGGACAGGAAACTCTGTGAGATATGCCTATTTCCTTGAAGAAGGGATGGAGTTTTGCATATTCTCCGCCCCAATCAGTTTGTATGGAGATGATCTTTGTTGCAAACAGCCGTTCAACAAGCTGCTGAAACTCACGAAACCTTTGAAAAACTTCAGATTTGGAACGAAGCAAGTAAATCCATACAAATTTACTATAATCATCAATAAAGGTGACATAAAATTTATTTCTTCCTACAGATTCACAAGCTGGACCCCAAACATCTGAAAAGATTAGCTCTAGAGGTGAAGTGGAAATACTAGAGGACTTAGAAAAGGGTAACTGGTGGCTTTTTGCTTGTTGACAAGCATCACAAACAGCCCTTTTATTGGACTCTGGGGAACAAGGAAGACTGTTCAACCTAATGACTTGTTGCACTATTGGAGAAGCAGGATGACCAAGACGACTATGCCACCTTGAAGAGGATGGTTTTATTGCTCTAAAGACCTGCTTGTTGGAATCAGCTGAAGGTAGGAATGAGAGAGGATAAAGTCCCTTCTCACATTTGCCTCTGAGAAGAATTCTTTTCGTGATCTGGTCCTTAATCAAAAAGAAGGTAGGGTGAAATTCAAGAAATGCTTTATTATCAGAAGCAAGGCGATGGACTGAAACTAAGTTTTTCTTGGCACTAGGAACATGAAGAATGTTATTGAGATAAAGATTGCGTGAGGGGGTGCAAATAGTAGTATGACCAATGTGATGAATGTCCATACCTGTTCCATTTGCCGTATGGATTTGATCACCAGCAGTATACTTCTCCCGAACTGCTAGTTTATCAAGCTCACTTGTAATGTGATCTGTCGCACCGGTGTCAGTATACCAGTTTGTGTCAATACCATAAGAGTTCATAGCTGCAGATGCACTCTTCTCTTCAGGAGCATAGTTCTCATCAAAGCGATACCAGCAGACCGGAGCAGTATGCCCCTTTTTCTTGCAGAGTTGACAGATGGGACGAGTGTTTGCATCTGCTGTACCTCGAGTAGTATTGCTGGAAGCTGCACCACGGCCACGACTCCAATTGCTGCGGCCTCGGCCTCCATTGCGTCCTCCGCGCCCACGCAGGAAGCCATGATGTGATCCATTGTGTCCACGCATTGCAGAGTTGACAGAAGGTTGATATTGATTGCCCTGCAGAAGGTTCAATCTCTGTTCGAAGCTTAGAAGTTGAGAATAAAGCTCACCAACCGTAACTGGGTCCGATCTCCCAGTCACATTGGTCACAACAGAGTTGTACTCAATGTCAAGACCAGCAAGGATGTAGGACACTAGTTCTTCGTCATCAAGAGGTTTCCCAGCAGCTGCCATCTCGTCTCCAAGGGCCTTCATCTTCCCAATGTACTCAGCAACAGTCATGTGACTCTTCTTCGTTGTGGCTAGAGCAATGCGCGTGTTGACAGCCTGCGCACGCGTTTGAGCAGTGAACATCTGCTCAATAGCCTTCTAGACTTCTGAAGCCGTCTTCTTGGAGGCAACATGAGTTAGGATCTCTCGTGAGAGAGAGGAGAGAAGATAGCCCAGGACTTGCTGGTCCTTCTCAAGACATAGATCATATGCCGGATTGAAGATCTTGACCTCCTTCTCGCCATCTTTGGTGATGATTTCCTCTGCTGGTGCTGCTGCCGATCCATCAAGATAGCCGACAAGTCTTGCACCACGGATTGCTGGGAGAATCTGAGCTCTCCATAACGTGTAGTTGGACTTGGTGAGTTTCTCAGTCACGGGATGACCTAGAGGGACGGCGGCCATAAGAGTAGAGGAACCCGCCATTGAGGAGAGGCTCTGATACCATGTAAAAGTCTATTGACTAATGGTTTTTGGGGTTAAGGATCTCCTCCGATCCCTGCGTGTTATATATAAGGCTGAAACGCCATATATGGAATCATACAACGCTGCAGAGGTTTTGGAAAGACCAGACTGGCTATTTCCATCTATTACAATCAAATCAATCTATTCTATCTATAGCCAGGTCTTTCCAAAACATCTCTGCGGCAGATTACATGCAGGCCGAAATCTGTAACAGACTATCTAACTGCTCAGATTTCGGCTGCTTAGATTTAGGTCTTATCTCTAGCTCTAAGCCAAGCCTTATCTCTAACAGATATGACAGGTACTGAATCAAATTGCTCAACCAGTTCAAGGGTGAGGGCATCGACAAGATGTAATCTTGTCCACTCCTTTACGTCTCCTCCGCCTCCGCCTCTGCGTGCACGCGGCTGGTCGGCATGGTTGCGATGGTTTGCAACAAACAATCCCTATTTGTTTCTGTTATTGTGGTGCTGTTGCTGATGATGGTACTGTTATATGCTTCTCAACAATCCCTGTTTGTTTCTGTTATTGTGGTGGTGGTGATGATGACGTTGCTGTACTGCTGTTATATGCTTGTCCTGGGTATGGTGCTGTTAGATGCTTGTCCTGGGTATGGTCTAATTTTATCCTAATCTTTTTCGTGTTCAATTGATTTCTGTTGTTCCCCTGTATCAATTTGAGCTGCTTCATTCTGAGGAATGTTGGATCTGTAACTACATCCAGTTTGAGGACGAGGAACATCTACAAGATCTGATCTTGTCCTCTCCTCTGCGTCTCCCCTGCCTCTGCTGCCACCTTTACATTGTGAACACTTTGTTAACTTTCCTTTTCGGCATTGCAATATTGCATGACATTTATTGGACAGTCTTTTCTGATTGGGTTGTTCTCGATTACCAGAAACTTATTGCTTATGATCATCTGGAAGGTGATCCTGGTTTAGAAGGTGGTGAAAAATTCCCCACTATTTACTGACATCCTGAACATGGTCTGTGGTTCTGTTGACGACACCTCCTCGTCACACTTTTGCATAGATACTGACTTGAGTAACATATCTGTGTTGCAGTACTGTTCTCCAAGTTTTGAAAGTGCTTCTCAATGCTGTTGCTTCAAGTAGGTTTAGAGGTAACCTTGCTAAGCTTATTTTCTACATTTCTTAGACATTCCATTTATTAGGCAGGTTAGAAGCTAATGCGGTTGTTAATATGGCATCCCTGAGCTATCATGGCATGCTTTAGGCAAAGGCTAAGCTTGATCAGTTATGGGTTGGCCATACCTTTTCCAAAATTCTAGCCATTTAATAATGCTATGTTCTTAGCTTTGTTGATCTGACACGGTATGAGCTTACTTGTCGATAACTTTGTGTGCATATCACCGGAAGATGCATATCTGAGTTTGCACGCTTGTTTCTTGTCATACGTTTTCTTCGATTAATTAAGGTATCAAGAACTGTATTTATAAAAAGCCCATAAGCAAACGAGGCGGAAGTTATTAATCAATTTATTACCCATGCAAAGTCATTGAGGAGGTGTGAATATTGGTGCATGTAGCTAGCTTTCCAATTTTCCATGTAGAAGAACAATGTGGTTTGATGCTGTTTATTGGAATGCTGTACACGGAGAACCATTGCTTGGAGTGATTAGGGTATACTATAATATTGCTCTCAACAGGTACTTGCTATATTAATATTACAACATAATTTGCTATTATTTTGACTTTGGGACATGGCTGATAATTTACTTATATTTCCATAGCAAGAGCCCTGTGAACCAGCCTACCTCAAAGGCCATGTTAATCCAGATGATTAACGTTGTATTCAGGCGGATGGAATCAGATCAGGTAGAAATTTCCCCAAACTTCTATCAGCATTATGCAAACGGAAAATGGTTTGTTGAAGTAGTTTGTTGGTCTGCATCTTGCTTTTTCTCTCTCTCAGGTTTCTGTTTGCAAGCTCTGCAGTTAAAGATGCACCTTCGTCTAGCACAGAGGACTCAGAAAATGGTGAGATATCCACTGATAACCAAGATGAGGAAAAAACTACTCTGGGAGATGAGTGGTCCGTGAATCGGGCTTCAGAGGCATCCCCAACTAGTTAGTTGCTTATGCTTATGCATTTCTCCTGTCACCGCCTTTGCCTATTCTACTTCTACGAGTAGGAGATAGAAAACCTGTGTGCACTAGATAGACCTAGCATATTCCTTGGCAGAGATGAAAGTCAATTGCCCATTTACTTCATAGGTATCTGCGCTTCTGCAGCAGAGAAGAGATGGTCAAATGCATCTGTGTATTGCACTATTGCCTACTTATTTCTGGTTGCATTCAGCAAAGGCATTGCTGCTCACAAAGTTCATCTTTATATGTTTCTCCCTTTAGTTCATAGATGTTTTACTAGAGGTTCTTTTCTTGACCTAGAAACGGAGCGCCTGGGCGTTGAGGAGGCACGAGGCGAAAATACTCTAGGATTTTGGTAATGTCGTTTCACCTTCTATCCTTGTTTGATCAGCTAAGGTAACATTTTTTTAGAGGATGAGCTACAAGACCCCACTTCATGAACCTAAACTTTGATGTGGTGTGCTACATATGTATTTGCACAAATTAACATAGTGACGTCATCTGTGATCCTTTTCTAAGCACCAGCTTCATGATAGGTGTTTGCACAGGCTATATCCAACCATTGTAAGAAGAAATAGATTCCCCCTTTTCCAGTGCTCTACCAACAAATAGACCAGTGCTTAGCGAGGGTAGGCTATAAGAGCCATGTTTAATATGATATGCATATGTGTACGCTAAAGCGGTGTGCTTAA
The DNA here is from genome assembly GCA_036346265.1 of Melocanna baccifera. NCBI lineage: Eukaryota > Viridiplantae > Streptophyta > Magnoliopsida > Poales > Poaceae > Melocanna > Melocanna baccifera. The sequence continues at coordinate 9,612,742 of CM070709.1, forward strand.
TGCTACATGGTATTTACAGAGCTCATGCTGTGCTAGAGTAGGCGTACAAATAATTTCTTCCAGCATTCCTACGTATCGGGTGGTGGACTTGGATCAAGCAGGATTGGTGGTGAAGGTGCTGACCAGAAGCTTTTTGCTAGGTATATTCATTTTCTCATTTTTTAGCAGTGTTTCCTCATTCTGACCACTTGAAGAAAGTCAATTTTATTTTTCCTTAGAATGAGCTAAGAGCTGATATGGTTGCTCCAGCTAATTGATCACAAATGCTTTGTATGTTGCATAGTTTTCTTTGTTCGTTACAGCATTTCTCCCCCTCTATTTTATCTGATATGCCTTTTCTGCCGTGGTGATCTAAAGGGAATTTAACATTGTTTGGTGCACACTAAGGTATTGAAGTTTGATATTTCATTATTGCTGTATAAGGATAGTTACTTTGCTGTCTGTGTGTATAGTTGGTGCAGTAACATTTTGGGCCCTTTATGGTATTACTGATGTTCCTCTTATGTTGAATTATCTGGTTATAATCTTGCACTTTTATGTTTCTGGTTATCAAGGATCAACAGCATGCTGGGCGGCCCAGATGAGAAAAGCCAGGAGGGATGATCGTCATGTTGATCAGTAAGCCTTATCAAATGAATGAGATGCTTACATCTATCATGTTATCTTGGTGCTTATATTATGCTTTGTTGTCATATTACTTTCGTTGTAGACACTGGTATTTTTTTCATATAGGACTTTTAGTTCAAAGGACAAATCATGATGATGCCACACATTAATTTGAACAAGATAAATATGCTGCTATGTGCCTATGCGCACAGCATGTACATTACACCGGCTTAATATCTGCACGTCTTACTTTCAAAACGATTCACAGATTATGACACTCTCCTCATATATCTATCCACATACTACAATAGTAAACCTTAGATTAAGCGTATTTCTTAAATTCCCAAATAAAAATGCTCCGATAAACTCCCAAAACCTGAAAGAACAACATCAGTCAAGTTGAACTACAAATTGCAAATCGTTCTTTCCCTGAAAATAGTTTCCTTGCCATACAAAACATACGTTGAGCTCAGATCCTCAACCCGTCCATTTTTAAAAAATTATTAGCCATTCCCTTTTTAGGGGGCTTTCGGAATAGTGATGGCTTCTGGTTGAAATTTCACTGTAGCTGGCTTATTTTTTACTGTAGCTGAATTGACTTATAGGGCATAATAAAATTTTGAAAAATGTAAAAATAAAAGCGACATGTTAACATATCACGGATAATGCAAAGGAATACGGGAAAAAAAAAACAAAACACGAAAAAACAAAAAACAAAAAAAAGAGAAACAAACAAAAAAGCTACATGGAAAAAAACACCGAACAATTGCTGTCGCCGAACGCCACAGCCATAATGAGCGCTGCCTTAGCTTATTTACTCCCTGTTTTAGGATAGGGCATACTAAGAAAAATTGTTCTTGATTTCTGCATAACAAAGGTCCAGGGCATTCCTACTGTACTTTATCTATTCGAATATTAACAAAAAATATGTCCTTTATGTCTGTTGTGGACGCTTTTGTCGGCAAAACATACACTCGCCGCAACAAGAGCAGACCGGCGCCCCCAGCGCCAGTTTCCACAACATGCCACGCATAATTAGTTTCCTTTTTGGTTGGATTGTGTTAGTTTCCTTTTATGAGTTTGATTGTTTCCTTGTTAGTTGAGATATGCTTTGGTTGTTAAGATTCTCTCCTCATTATATAAGAAGGGGGAACCAGATAATAAAGGGAGGCAAGAAGTGAGTTCAAGAGATCGGAACCTCCTAGGGAGGACGATCGGGCTCATACCTTGCCAATGTTATAGGATTACCAGATTAATAAAGCCGATATTCTAGCCATAACATCTTTGGTATCAGCCTCACGATCCTGCGCCTAATCATGGGCGACTCCCTCACCTCCGCCGACTTCCGAGCCTCCATGGAGAAGATCTTCGCCGAATTCACGTCCATCAAGACGGAGATCACCACCATCAAGGGCGAACAGAGCCGTCTCTCGGTCGCGGTCAATCATCTGCAGACCAGCAAGATCGAGTCGGAGGGCTCTGACCGCGGCGGAACACAGCCGTCCTTCCCGTGCAGCCGCCGTTTCCCCCCCACCAGGCTGCCCACAAACTTCGCTTTCCCAGCTACGATGGCGCTACGGACCCGGTGGTCTGGCTTCACAAGGCGGAACAATTCTTCCGCCAGCAGCGCACACCGCCGGAGGAGAAGGTTTGGCTCGCCTTCTTCTACATGGAGGACGCCGCCCAGGATTGGTACTACCGCCTGGAGCAGAATCGCGGCGCGCCAACCTGGCCGGAGTTCGTCGAGAGGGTCCAACGCCGCTTCGGCCCTCCGATGCGCAGCAACGCCCTCGGCGCCCTCATGAAACTCCGCCGCACGGGCACCGTGGAGGAATATCAAGCCAAATTCTTGCCCCTGTTGGCCCGGTGCAAGAACATCACAGAGGAGCAACAGATCGACATCTTCACCGCTGGCCTCCGCAACCCCCTCCAAACCGATGTGGAGCTCCAGTGCCCGGCGACCCTCGACGACGCCATGGGTCTCGCGAGAACCTTCGAACGCCGCTTGGAGCTAAACGACGACGACGACGACGACATCGGCGCCAGCCGCGCGCCTCCACGACCCACACCGACGCCGCGCCCGACATCAACAACGGCACCGGCTGCGTCGCGAACACCGGCCCCGACCGTCAGGACGCCAATCCACACCCCGCCAGCCCCGACGAAGGGCACACCGCCGGCAGGCGCTCGTTTCAAGCGGCTCACCCCGCAGGAGATGGCCCAGCGACGGGCGGACGGCCTCTGCTTCAACTGCCCGGAAAAATTCACCAAGGACCATCACAAATCCTGCTCGCTGAAGGGCCTGTACTTGATGGAGTTGGCTGAGGATGTTCCGGTCGACGACGCGGTGGCAGATGATCCAACATCCGACGCCGAAGTGGAAATCTCCCTTCACGCCCTCACCGGCATTGCAACGGCGGACACTATGCATCTGCCGGTCACTATCGGCCCCGCGCAGCTGCGTGCCTTGGTGGACTCGGGTTCCACCCACTCTTTTGTGGCGTCCACCACAGCACGCCGCCTCGGCCTTGCGCCAGCACCACGTCCAGGACTCACGGTGGGCGTCGCCAACGGTGACCGCGTCCCGTCAGAAGGGGTCTGCAAGCAAGTGCCCGTGACCATCGGCACAGAACAGTTCTGCATCGACCTCTACGTCCTTCCCCTCGACGACTACGAACTGGTCCTAGGCTGCCGCTGGCTTAAAACGCTCGGCCCCATACTCTGGGATTTTGAGCGCCATTCGATGGCGTTCTGGCGCGGCGCTCACCACGTCAAGTGGCGCGGCCTGGATGCGCCAACCGCCCCCCAGCTCCACTCCATGGAACAGCAAGATTTGATGTCGCTTCTCCTGGCAGAATTCTTCGACCTTTTTGCGGAACCGACCGGCCTACCTCCACAACGACACCGGGACCACCGCATCACGCTGCTGCCCGGTACTCCCCCAGTCGCGGTGCGTCCCTACCGCTACCCGCAACTCCTAAAGGACGAGATCGAGAAGCAGTGCGCCGATATGCTGCGTCAAGGCATCATCCGGCCTAGAACGTCAGCGTTCTCCTCGCCCGTTCTCCTCGTACGGAAAAAAGACGCAAGCTGGCGTTTCTGCGTCGACTACCGCGCCCTCAATGCCAAAACCGTGCGCGACGTCTTCCCGATTCCGGTCGTCGATGAGCTCCTCGACGAGCTCCAGGGGGCCACCTTCTTCACCAAGCTGGATCTCCGCAGTGGGTATCATCAGGTCCGCATGCACCCGGCCGACATCGACAAGACAGCATTCCGTACACATCATGGGCACTTTGAGTTCGTCGTAATGTCCTTCGGCCTCTCCAATGCGCCCTCAACATTCCAGGCATTGATGAACGAGGTCCTTCGGCCCTTCCTCCGTCGCTCGGTACTCGTTTTCTTCGACGACATTTTGATTTACAGCTCATCTTGGTCGGAACACTTGCGACATGTGCGCGCCGTCTTCACCACCCTCCGTACTCACAAGCTGTTCCTCAAGCGCTCCAAGTGCACCTTCGCCGAGAGGTGCGTGGCGTATTTGGGTCACGTTATATCCATGGACGGGGTGGCAATGGACCCATCCAAGGTAGAGGCCGTCCAGCAGTGGCCTCAACCCCGGACTCTCAAGGCGCTGCGGGGTTTCCTCGGCCTAACGGGCTATTATCGCCGCTTCATCAGCAACTACGGCGCGATAGCCGCCCCGTTGACAGCGCTCCTGAAGAAGGACGCCTTCCGCTGGTCCTCGGCGGCCTCGGACGCCTTCTTGGCATTGAAGGTCGCCCTAACGTCCGGTCCTGCCTTACAGCTCCCTGACTTCTCCAAGGGGTTCACCGTCGACTGTGACGCCTCGGGCTCGGGATTCGGCGCTGTCCTCCACCAGGGCGTCGGCCCCATCGCCTTCTTCAGTAGGGCCATCGCGCCGCAACATGCCAAGTTGGCAGCCTATGAGCGCGAGCTAATCGGCCTGGTCAAGGCAGTGCGCCATTGGCGGCCCTATCTTTGGGGGCGCTCCTTCACCGTGCGCACGGACCACTTCGCCCTCAAGTACCTCCTCGACCAGCGGTTGTCCACAATTCCGCAGCATACATGGGTGAGCCGTCTCTTCGGGTACGACTTCACGGTGGAGTTCCGTCCGGGGCGCTTGAACACAGCTGCCGACGCCCTGTCTCGCCGGGACGAGGAGACTGCAGCCATGTCCACCCACGCCATCTCCCACCCGGACTTAGCTCTGTTCGAGGACTTTCGGCGGGAGGCCGAACACCTGCCTGAACTCCTGACCAAGCGCACCGAGATTGAACAAGGTGTTGCTGGCGCTTCATGGACCATTGTCGACGGCTTCGTCCTCCACCGCGGCCGCATATACGTGCCCAACTCCTCGGCACTCTGGCCGCAGATCCTTGCCACGGCCCACGGCACCGGGCACGAAGGTGTCCAGAAGACACTGCATCGCCTCAGGGCATCCTTCTACAACCCTCACGCCAATCGACTTGTTCGTGACTTTGTGCAGGGTTGTACGATCTGCCAGCAGCATAAAACTGAGCATCTCCACCCGGCTGGACTCCTCCAGCCACTGGAGGTCCCGAGTTCCGTATGGGCGGACATCGCCATGGATTTCGTGGAGGGGTTTCCCAAGGTAGGGGGTAAATCAGTGGTGCTTACAGTGGTGGACCGGTTTTCCAAATACGCTCACTTCATCGCCCTTGGACACCCCTACACGGCGACTTCGGTTGCGCGCGTCTTCTTCGACAACATAGTCCGGCTCCACGGCATACCCTGCTCCATCGTCAGCGACCGCGACCCTGTCTTCACCAGCACCTTCTGGACTGAACTGTTCGCTTTATCCGGAGTGACCCTCCGCCTCAGCTCCGCGTTCCACCCACAGACCGATGGTCAATCCGAGGTGACGAACAGGGTGCTCGGCGTCTACCTCCGGTGTCTCGCGGGCGACCGCCCACGCAGCTGGCTGCGTTGGCTACCCTGGGCCGAGTTCTGCTACAACACATCGTACCAAACGGCGTTACAAACAACTCCCTTTCACGTGGTCTATGGCTGCGCACCACCGACCATGGCGAGCTATCAACCAGGCGTCGCTCGCGTCGCCGCCCTGGACAAGCAACTCACCGACCGTGACGTCTTTCTGGCTGAGATTCGCGAGCGACTGCTCCATGCCCAGGACCACATGAAGCTGCACTATGACGCGGGTCATCGTGACATCCAGTTCGCAGCCGGTGACTGGGTGTGGCTTCGTCTGCACCATCGCGCCGCTGCCGGCATCACCAACAGGTCCAGCGGCAAGCTTTCACCACGCTACTATGGCCCCTACCAGGTCGTGGAGCGCGTAGGTCCGGTGGCCTATCGCCTCCAACTGCCAACGAAGGCAAAGATTCATGACGTCTTCCATGTGGCATTCCTCAAGCAGTTTGTAGGTACCCCCCCAACTGTACGGGTACCTCTCCCACCGCTATCACGAGGCCGTGTGGTACCAACTCCGGCATCCATTGTGCGCGCACGTCTCAACCGTGGCACTTGGGAGCTACTGGTTCGCTGGGTCGGTCGGCCCGCGGTGGAAGCTACTTGGGAGGCCCTCGACGTCTTCAAAGAGGAGCATCCCACGTTCCAGCTCGAGGACGAGCTGTTTCTCCAGGAGGGGGGTAATGTTGTGGACGCTTTTGTCGGCAAAACATACACTCGCCGCAACAAGAGCAGACCGGCGCCCTCAGCGCCAGTTTCCACAACATGCCACGCATAATTAGTTTCCTTTTTGGTTGGATTGTGTTAGTTTCCTTTTATGAGTTTGATTGTTTCCTTGTTAGTTGAGATATGCTTTGGTTGTTAAGATTCTCTCCTCATTATATAAGAAGGGGGAACCTCTAGCCATAACAATGTCCTAGCTGGCCAAAAAAAAATAGCCAATAGAGTACACCCCAGCAGATTTTCTTACCCACTTCTGTTACAGCAAATAAAGCATCCATATATGAAACCATAAGCAAAGCAAGGCCTCAACAGATCCCTCAATATGTAAGTGACATTCACGCGCAAAGTGATCAGGTTTTGGGACCAAGCCCACTTCTGTTACGGCTGGGTTTCTTCTTTATGAATATTGTGTTTATATTGAAGGCACCCAATGGGCAATATATGTAGAGAGTAGAAGGGGATATTACAATGGAATATGCTATATATGGATAAGGAAATCTAGGCATATAAGGAAACAATCAAAACAATCCTATTGTATCCCTTAACACCCCTTCAAATGCAAAGCATATGCAATAGCATTGTATTTGAAAAGAGTTGTCACTAAAATAGTAAAAATCCGAAGTTCGAGTCAACCAGCCTGACTGCTGAGAAGCTGGACCTCGCTGAGGTGTTCCTTCAGCCTGGCACCGCTGAGGTGCAGTACCAGAGGTGCAGTATCGGAGGACGAGGCACCACCAATCTGCTTGGCTAGCATAATGGCGCAGTCTGCAAAATTTCACCCTATCCAGGTAACAGAAGCACTGCTCTCTATTATATTAGATTCTTCGTTGATTTCCCTTTTTGAAATTGGGTCCAGAGATGATACGTATGATGTTATTTCTGGAACCAGAGCAATTTGACAGTTTCAACGTTATGACAAATGAATTATATTACTTTTCTTTGGCATAGCTCTATCCATATATGCCTTCTCCAGCATAATTTTGATATCACGAAAAGGCCTTCTAATTTTGTAACACCGAGTGTAAGGGCTCTGCACTGTACTGTCACTGAACAAAAAAAAAGGCAAAAAATAACCGTTCTTCCTCCCCCGTCTAATCATTACTACTAACTCTTACCTGCTGAACTGATTAAGGCCTTATATTATCAACTAACATTTCTGCAAGCAATACTGATGTATCTCTTTATTAATAGCTCTACTGATTTGGAAATTCGAAGATTTGATTAGCTTCTTTGTAATTTTCATGTGCTGGCCACCAACCAGAACTATTATATAATATACTTCCTTTCTTTTTCCTGTTCTTCACAGCCAGCTTAAAATACTTTGTTTTCTCTATCTCACACCATGGCATTGCCAAACTGGTCCCCTGTTTTCAACTTCTTAGACATGCCTTTCTTGGACTAGCATAGTTTCCCGTGCAGATTATAGAAGAAATTCATCAGCATAAACTTTGAAAAAAATTGCATAACTTCCGTATTGCACTTAATTGCATTATATAGTCCATCTTTTGTTTCTCCTTTGAAGATGATCTGAAAAGCACAGAAAATGTTATGGATTTCACGATCTATCTGTCTCACAAGACTGCCTTTGATCACACCTAATCCTTCTCATACAATTGCTATTTTTATCCATTACAGCCCCTTCCCAATCAGCTTCCCTTTCAAGCTTACATCGACAGGCGTTCGATACTATTTGTTTACTTTCTCCGTGGTTCTGTTATTTTGCTTTTGTATTTGACTGAATTAGGACATTTGGGTATTCTGGGTTAAAATCTGTTGGTGCTAAAGAATAAAATGTGCTAAACCATCCTAACAGCAGAACTACATCTACGATTTTAGGTAGCAGAGCAGAACCTGTGTCGATTGTTGACCAAGGTTGCTGCTAGGTCAAATTTAAACTTAAGAGTTCAAAAGTGGTTTCTGGGTGGTTATTGGTTGTTCCTAGCTATTTAACCATTGGGAACAGGAAAAATCAAATATGTAAAACGGTTGTTTTTCTAAATCTTGTACTGATGAGGTTTAAAACGTTGGGCGTGCCAATCCTTGTACTGATGAGCTTTTCCCTTGCCATTTCTTTCATTTGTTTTTGATGGTATGACTTGGATGAGCTTTGCCAGTGTTAGTTATGAATTGCTCACCAGATCTGGTGGGTAGCACAATTTAGCAATACAGTACAATGCATAGTACTAGCCGTTAGTGATAGACTGATAGTTGCTGGTGGTGCCTTAGCCTCTCAGATGACATTATTGATTCTTTCCATTGATGTTTACTTTCTTGACCTTTGACATGACACTGTAGATGATTTGGGAGTTAATTAACATTTAGATTATACATTAGGCCAGTGTTATGAAACATGAAAATGCCTGGCCTAGGAACATTGCATGCCATTTTTTGTCAATACCTGCCATAGTTTGGTTGTATAGGCTAGTGTAGTACAAAGCCCTACCAAATGCGGTAAGTTTTCTTTTCCCTTTGTCAGATCTGATAGTGCCTGTTCTTTTCATATCAAATCCTTCTTGGGTTGTTATTAGGGGAAATTTCCAGTGCTTTGCAAGTCCTGGTTGGTGAAATTCCATATGCATTCTTTCTCTGCTAGGGGATATTGCGAGGCGGGCGTGTTTGTTTCAGGTAATGGCAGTTTGTTGTGCAAACAAGTAAACAACCACAGTTTTTCGGTAGTTTTTGTGCTCGTGTAGTGATCGAGTTGAAGGGTTTGGTTCCTTGGGATAGATGGGGTCGTATTGCATGATCTTAATAGCTGCGAGTGCGAGGTTACTTCTATGTGACATTTTTGTGATCGTGCAGTAGTTGATTGGGTTCTGAGGGCCCTGTTTTTTTTAGGGTTTGATGATGTGGTAGGATGCAAACTTATAAGTAGTTGAATCAGGGTATATGTAAAAATGTCTTCAAGTACAAATACACGGTAGTATGTATCTATGTGGTGGATTTTTAGGGCCTAGGGGTAAAGGAATTTTGAGGCTATGCAACTGAGTGCACTGCACACACATGCAATTTTGCCTGTTGTAATTGTGTTGGGAGATTTGAGCTTCTGATGATAGCTTAAATTGGTTCATATCCAAGCAAGCTGAAGTGAAGTTGAATTTCATTGCTATATGTTATTTTGCTGCTGTATTCGACTGAATTAGGACATTTGGGTATTCTGGGTTAAAATCTGTTGGTGCTAAAGAATAAAATGTACTAAACCATCCTAACTTTCGAAGTACTGTTATTTCCATTGATTGGTTTAGGGCATTTTGGTTTGTAGAGGTGGACTTCTTAGTGCATAAATATACTGAACCCATAGCTGAACTTACATAGTCTCTGCAGTTCTTCACTATGCATGAGTTGGAAGATATGTGTGACTAGTTTTAAATCTATAGCTATAAGAAAATATACTGAATCTGTGTTGAAATCATTTGATTTGGTAGCTTGTTTAAAAGTTTTTTTTTGCATGAGAATGTATACAGGTTCTTCGCTCCCTGTCTCCATGAGAATGTATATACTGAATCTGTGTTGAAATCATTTGATTTGGTAGCTGAGTACTTTTTGATGTCTTGTTCATGGATATGTTTTCTTTATCCTAAATTCCTAACTGCCATTGCTTGTAACTTGTAAGAAGGGGTAGCTAACCTGTATTTAAAGTTTGTTCATTTGACACTGGAATGTACATACTAAATATGTATCCTTTTTGCAATTTCTGAACCATGAGAGCAGCAGAACTTATTGCGGTAGTTTGTGTTGTAAATGAAAGTCTTCTAATGTTTTAGCTCACCATATTTGAAGTGCTAAGGCAAGTCTCTTCATCAATATTTTTGGCCTAACATTTATACAAGATGACTTTGAATGTTGACATCTTCTGTTTTTGTTTTTGGCCTATCATTTATATAGTTTTTGTTTCCTCGCATTATCTAACTAAATATTCGTGACATGCTTGTATACCTTTCCCGATGTCCTGCTCAAGCCCTATTGCGACATCCCCAACAATGCCCGCATGAACGTGGGCGTCGTCGACGAGGACTCCGCTGCGCAAGACGGCTACATCCATTGCTTGTAACTTGTAAGTAGGGGTAGGTAACCTGTATTTAAAGTTTGTTCATTTGACACTAGATTGTACATACTAAATATGTATCCTTTTTGCAAGTTCTGAACCATTAGAGCTGCAGAACTTATTGCGGTAGTTTGTATTGTAAATGAAAGTCTTCTAATGTTTTAGCTCACCATATTTGAAGTGCTAAGGCAAGTGTCTTCATCAATTATTTTGGCCTAACATTTAGACAAGATGACTTCGAATGTTGACATATTCTGTTTTTGTTTTTGGCCTAACATTTATATAGTTTTTGTTTCCTCGCATTATCTAACTAAATATTCGTGACATGCTTGTATACCTTTCCCGATGTCCTGCTCGAGCCCTATTGCGACATCCCCGACAATGCCCACCTCAACGAGGGTGTCGTCGACGAGGACTACGCCGCGCAAGACGGCTATATCCATTGTGATGAGGGCATCGACGAGGTACTGAATCAAATCGCTCAACCAGTTCGAGGATGAGGGCATCGACAAGATGTGATCTTGTCCTCTCCTTTACGTCTCCTCCGCCTCCGCCTCTGTGTGCACGCGGCTGATCGGCTTGGTTGCGATGGTATGCAACAAGCAATCGCTATTTGTTTCTGTAATTGTGGTGCTGTTGCTGATGATGGTACTGTTATATGCTTCTCAACAATCCCTGTTCGTTTCTGTTATTGTGGTGGTGGTGATGATGATGCAATGATCTAAAAGGCGGTATTAGGCGGCCGCCTAGGCGGGCCTAGGCGCTGGGCGGAGCCCCGCCGCCGCGCCTTGGCCAAAATCGGTGAGCTAAGCGGCGAGCCCGCCTAAGCGGCCGTCGGCGGTCACAGGCGGCCATCGGCGGGGTCAAAGGCGGTGTCTAGGAAGGTGTTCTAGGGAGAGAGAGGCACTTGGAGATCAGCTCACGCGTTGTCGGCTGTCGTCGTCATCGGATCCACTGCCTCCGCCGTCGCCGCAGCCGGATCCGCCGTCGCCGCAACTGGATCCGTCGTCGCCGCAGCCGGATTTGCTGCCTCTGCCGTCGCCACCGCCGGATCCGCTGCCTTCACCGTCGCCGCAGCTGGATCCGCCGTCGATGCCGCCGGATCCACTGTCGATGCCGCCAGATCCAGTGGAGCAACGCCATCGGCAGGAGCAAAGCGGCTGGGGGAGCGGGGGAAGGGAGGTAGTGGGTGGTGGCGACAGAGGAGACGGCAGCGTCTCTTTGGAGAGCAAGGGTGGCGACGGCGGCATCTTATGGGGAGCAGGGGAGGAGGAGGCGGTGGCATTGGGGGAGAAGGGGAGGTGGTGCTTGGGAAGAAGGGGAGGCGGCGGCGACGACATTTGAGGAGAAGGGGAGCGGGGGAGAGAGCAAAGGTAAGGGGAGGGGAGGCGTGCGAGAGAGAAGCGCGGTGAGAACGGGGGGAGAGACAGGAGATAAGTGGCTGGCGAGGCGTGCGAGAGTGAGAGAAGTGGTGAGAAGTGAACGGGGGAGAGAGAGGAAGAGGTAAGGGGAGGTAAATGGGCTGGTGGGCCGGTTATATACATAAATAGCTCTAAAGATTAATTAGGTTAGGAAGAAAATAAAATAAAAATTAATAAATCTTAGTTTTAATTCCCCCGCCTAGGCCCTCTAGGCGCTAGGCCCCACCTCGCCGCCCGCCTAGCGCCTAGTGCCTTCTTGAATATTGTGATGGTGACGGTGCTGATAGATGCTTGTCCTGGGTGTGGTCTAATTTTATCCTAATCTTTTTCGTGTTCAATTGATTTCTGTTGTTCCCCTGTATCGATTTGAGCTGCTGCATTCTGGGGAATGTTGGATCTGTAACTACATCCAGTTTGAGGACGAGGAACATCTACAAGATCTGATCTTGTCCTCTCCTCTGCGTCTCCCCTGCCTCTGCTGCCACCTTTACATTGTGAACACTTTGTTAACTTTCCTTTTCAGCATTGCAATATTGCATGACATTTATTGGACAGTCTTTTCTGATTGGGTTGTTCTCGATTACCAGAAACTTATTGCTTATGATCATCTGGAAGGTGATCCTGGTTTAGAAGGTGGTGAAAAATTCCCCACTATTTACTGACATCCTGAACATGGTCTGTGGTTCTGTTGACGACACCTCCTCGTCACACTTTTGCATAGATACTGACTTGAGTAACATATCTGTGTTGCAGTACTGTTCTCCAAGTTTTGAAAGTGCTTCTCAATGCTGTTGCTTCAAGTAGGTTTAGAGGTAACCTTGCTAAGCTTATTTTCTACATTTCTTAGACATTCCATTTATTAGGCAGGTTAGAAGCTAATGCGGTTGTTAATATGGCATCCCTGAGCTATCATGGCATGCTTTAGGCAAAGGCTAAGCTTGATCAGTTATGGGTTGGCCATACCTTTTCCAAAATTCTAGCCATTTAATAATGCTATGTTCTTAGCTTTGTTGATCTGACACGGTATGAGCTTACTTGTCGATAACTTTGTGTGCATATCACCGGAAGATGCATATCTGAGTTTGCACGCTTGTTTCTTGTCATACGTTTTCTTCGATTAATTAAGGTATCAAGAACTGTATTTATAAAAAGCCCATAAGCAAACGAGGCGGAAGTTATTAATCAATTTATTACCCATGCAAAGTCATTGAGGAGGTGTGAATATTGGTGCATGTAGCTAGCTTTCCAATTTTCCATGTAGAAGAACAATGTGAGATGCCAAACAAAATTTTGGGTTTGATGCTGTTTATTGGAATGCTGTACACGGAGAACCATTGCTTGGAGTGATTAGGGTATACTATAATGTTGCTCTCAACAGGTACTTGCTATATTAATATTACCACATAATTTGCTATTATTTTGACTTTGGGACATGGCTGATAATTTACTTATATTTCCATAGCAAGAGCCCTGTGAACCAGCCTACCTCAAAGGCCGTGTTAGCCCAGATGATTAACATTGTATTCAGGCGGATGGAGTCAGATCAGGTAGAAATTTCCCCAGAACTTCTATTAGCATTATGCAAACGGAAAATGGTTTGTTGAAGTAGTTTGTTGGTCTGCATCTTGCTTTTTTGTGTCTGTCAGGTTTCTGTACCACTTGGAAGCTCTGCAGTTAAAGATGGACCTTTGTCTAGCACAAAGGACTCAGAAAATGGTGAGATATCCAATGGTAACCAAGATGAGGAAAAAACTACTCTGGGAGATGAGTGGTCCGTGAATCGGGCTTCAGAGGCATCCCCAGCATTTGTTGAAGAGCTTCCTCAATGATGCCATATTATTTGTGGAGTTAGTAACTTATTATTATACCCAGTTCATTTTGCTTATAGGCTATTGCTTCTACAAATTACTTTCTGATGCGTTAGCTCTAATAGTTTTTTTCCCTTGCACGTACAGGGAGACCATGCAACAGCATTGACCTCTTGGTGCTGATTTCGGCATTTACGTGAGACTATCTTCATAACTAGACCATTCAGGTTGGCAAATCACTTTGTTGTTTTTGTCTCATGTTGCACCTAAGATTCTCACAGGTTAACAACCTATCTCATAGTTCTCGCTCAGATTATATGAATGCATCGTGACCTTTTGCCTCTAGACACTAGAGTATAAATATGTATGCATTTCTACGTCTTTATGCTATCAATGGTCATGGGCCAGAATGTCTAGATCAGTTGTGTAGTGTATTTCGATTAAAGGTGCTCCTATGGTGCCCCAAAATTGAGAGTGGTGCTACTTCGATACTTTGGGTGCCTAGCGGAGAACATATTTACTGTCTTTTGTTCAGTGTTCAACGCTAAATTTTACCAATCATGCTTGAATGCTCAGACTGACGGTTGTTCTCAAATGCTGTTAATCTTCAAGAGTGCAGTGGATGGCCGTGGCAGAATGCTGTTTCTTGAAGCGAAATTGTCCGCTGGATATGTGGTGAGCTCTTTACATCTAAGTTCTCTCTATAGTACTAAAATTGGTGCATACTCTCAATCTCTTGTGCTTTCAGTCTCGCATGGGACTGCACGACGCAGCGTAGCGCGCTATCCCTATCTAGTGCTTCGCTAGTATAGCTGAAAGAATTCCGGCCTCCTCCGCTCCGTGCGCTTCCACGCCTGCTCTCCGCTCGGCGCGTGGTGCTTCCGTCCCTGTGCGTTTGGTGCATTCGCTCGAGTTTTGTCACATTCCATCCCTCCCCCTCAGCACCACCCACTGTCGCTGCAATCTCTTCCCTCACCACCACTACCTGTCACCGCCGCCGGTGAGGTCGCCGGCGTCCTTCCCACTACCATTTTTCTTCCTGGTCCCCTATAGCTCTCACCATATAATCGCCGCGTCCATTGTCTCCATGGTCATTGTTGACCTCACCGATGATGCTGCTTGCCCAAGGATGGTGGGTTTGGTCAGGATCTAGCTGAACCTGGTTGGATCTAGCTGGCATTGGGTTGAATTTGGTCAGATCTGGCTGGATTTGGACGGTTTCGAGTTGGATCTGTTCAGGTGTGGCCATAGCTCTCCACTAGCCTCTGCCCATGGTTGCTGCCTGCTCCAAGTGCTCAAGAAGGTGTGGCATGTCATGGAGTCCAAGCCCATCGTGGTACACACATCACATCCCCCTCTTGATTCTTCGTTTACTAGATTTGAATTCGTCTAGGGTTTGTGATTTGGGTGAGATCTAGATTCGACAAGTACCAAGGAGACGAGATGGGCTAGAATAAGAAGAGGAAAACCAGACATGAGAGGAAGAGGCCTTCCTAACATGGTGAGGGCTAGGATTTCAGCAAGTAAGATCAGATTCACTCCTTTTATATATATATCAGAGATTATTCTTTTGTGAGATAAATTGAATTGGTCTGAATGGGGATTTTGTTGAGTGCACCATTATAGAACATAATTAAACCATTTTTGAGTTCTTATTTGTACATTTTGGAATAGTTCGTCCATGTGCGATTAGTCTTTTCTGACCACATTAGCTTCGTAATGTACAAATGTTGCTTGTCCATGTACTATTAGCCCGTTCTGACAACATTAGCTTCGTAATGGACAAATGCTGCTTGCTATGAAGAAATTTATACTTCTCACAAAGTGCTATGTTTCTGCTATTGTAGCGCCAATTTGGATTTGTTATCCAAGTGCGATCGATGACGACCTGAAGCAAGCCTGCTGTCAATTTTAGTATTGTGGCCTTGCTAGTAGAAATCTCATCACTAATTATGTTTTTGCTCACTGCATTACTTACAAGCTTATGTTTATGCTGTCTTCTTCCATTCAGACCTTGCATAGCTGCGATCGCCCGATCAGTGCCAAGGGCCAGATCCAGCCATCCGCATCCGCATTGCAGGCCCCGTGCCCTACCTGTGCCGTCCTCCTCTCCCTGTTCTCTTTCGCCGCAAGCACCGATCCCCTTCACCTCCTTCCTCCTGCTCTCCTCCTTATTGATGAATAAACTATATCAAGAGAAAATATCTGCTGCATGGTCTAAGCAAATATAGATACATATGTTAAGGATAGTAATGTAATATGTTAAGGGTTGAAGTGTAATAGTCATGTGGGTGCTAGGGGTAGTCAAGGAATTAGGGTTTTACTCATGTACACTATATATTAGCCCCTTGAGCTCTTGCAATATGATGAACTTTTCAGCCCTAACTCCTCTCTTCACTAAATCTAACAACATATAGCCGGTCTACAATGCCATGCTAGCCATGTAGTAATGGCGAAGGCGACCCTCGATTCAGCTTCTTTCTGTGAAAGTGCATCGGCCACGACATTGAGACGCCTTGGTTTGAACTCAACAACAAAGTTAAATCCAAAAAGTTTGCTAACTCGTTGGTGCTGAAGGATAGTGGACAATCGATAGTCGAGGAGGAACATAAAGGCGTAATGATTGGTGTGAACTGTGAAGGGGCGCCCCAGAGGTACGACCGCCAATGCTGGATGGCATGTATGAGGCCAACTTATTCACGCTCATATGCCGACAACTTGGTATGCTGGGACGCAATTGGCCTACCGAAGAAGGCGATGGCACCTGCGCCTTAATGAAGCATGGCGCCGAACCTCGTTCCTAAGGCGTCTCACTCGACTAAGGACGCATCAAAATCGGGCAATTGGAGCACCGGGGCGGATGTGAGCGCCTCCTTGAGGGTTGAAAAGGTGACGACTGCCTCCTCTGACCATGCAAAACCTTCCTTGCGGAGAAGGCGAGCGAGTGGTGCTGTGATTGTGCCATACTCCTTGATAAAACGCCGGTAGTAACCGGCCAACCCCAGAAAGCCGCGAACTGCGTGCACCAAACGGGGGTGCGGCCAATCCACCATGCCGGCTACCTTGGTCGGGTCCATGGTGATGCCCTTGGCCCAGATGATATGTCCAAGGTAGAACACAGACGTCTCCCCAAAATGGCATTTGGATCCCTTCAGGAAAAGCTGGTGTTGGAGGAGGTGGAACACTGCGCGAACGTGCCTCAGATGATTTGCCCATGATGAACGGTAGATGAGAATATCATCAAAGAAGACCAGGACAAAACGGTGCAGCTACGATCACAACACTTCATTCATTTATGATACCCTAGCTGCCACCCGCGTTCTTTGCTGCCGCTGCCCGTGGGAGGAGCAATCTCCACTCCTGAGGGCGGCCACCCCATAGTAGTAGCCTTATTCTTGGCTGTAATCAGCAGAAGTAGCAACAACCACCTTTTCCGCTTGTGGCTCATCGTCGTCGGTGTCTTTTGCTCCAGCACCACCGCGACCTTGGCACTTGCCTTCGCCAGATCCAGCGAAATCCTACACTGATGTTGCGTTCCCAGCTCGATCCTGGCTGGATCTGGGCTAGATTCATGCGGTGGTGATGGGATCTGGCATATTGAGCTCGGATCCATCGCTGTAGACGATGTCCTCGTTGTCGAACTCCCAAGCCATCAGGTTCGGGCTCTGGTGTGCCATCAAGCTCGGCCCTCGTTGGATCTGCTCATCTGGTCCTTCAGCTCAACCCCGACGCCGGCGACCCGAGCTCCGGCTCGCCCCGATCTGCTCACGCCGCCTTGCCGCCCGAGCTCCTCATGGCCAGATCTGCTCCTCATCGCCGCCGCCCCATGCGCGCTCTCTGGCCATCGCTGCCTTGGGTCTCTTCTTCTCCGAGTTGCCACCAGCGTTGCCTTTCCTACCTAGGGCCGCTGCAGATCTACTGGAGGAGGTTACCGCCAAGGCAACCTCCGCTGGTCGATGTCCTCATGCCGTAACTCCCTCCTTTCTTTGAGCGTTGTCGCCATCCTTTTTCTTGGGGCGTCGCTGCATGCGAAACAACCAGCTGCTGCTCTGGCCTTTCTCTTTGTCCAACTGCGCTTGGACCACCGTTTCTCTTCCTTGGATTTGGTCGATGTCGCTTGGAGATGATTCATGTGTAGGGCATGCAGCAACAATCTCATCTTTCACGTCTGCTTGCTTGTTTTCTGCTTTCTGCAGTGAGCTAATGCTGTTGATGGTGGGCTAGCCTTGTGAGTTGCTTGAACTATTTGGGCTGAATGTGTGGTGCTCCTATGCTACTGCTATTTTGGTGCTGGTGCTTGCTATTCAAAGGAGGCAATGTGTTGCTACTGCCAATTCTGCTGCTAGAATCTTTAGCCCTTTTATATCCGTCCAAGTCTGTTGCATCCCTCTTCCAGTTTGTCGAAGCCATGCTAGTCTATCAAATTCATTGTCGATCAGCTGATTGCTTCTTCTATTTCAGGTTGCCATGGTCTGTCCAATCGGATCGCTTGTGGTCGCTCACATCATCGCCGTTGTTGATGCGACCTTTACTCTCTTGATTCGACACATCCCAATATTCCTGTTGGTACAATAACTCTTTTCCAAGACTTGATGTGCAGTGAACCATTTGAGCATGTGATGAGCCAAAGAACAGTTTGCGAAGGCTTCGAGGTACCACTTCGTCAAGGAGTTTGTTTGCTACCACATAGATTTTTGTTCAAGAGTTGCACACTTCGACAACATCTTCAAGCTCGGACTTCCTATGTTTTTTTAGTGTTGTCCCTTTTCAAACTCAATGCTATTGCATACGCGTTGATTTTGAAGGGGGGGTGTTAAGGGTAGTACTGTAATATATCAAGGGTAGAAGTGTAATAGTCATGTGGGTCCTAGGGGTAGTTAAGGAATTAAGGCTTTATTCATGTGCACTATATATTGGCCCCTTGGGCTCTTGCAATATGATGAACTATTCAGCACTAGCTCCTCTCTTCACTAAATCTAACAACATATAGCCGGTCTACAATGCCATGCTAGCCGTGTATTTATTTAGAGTTCTACCAGTTTTGCATTCGCAGATCAAGTTGGTTGCTTATGCTTATGCATTTCTCCTGTCACTGCCTTTGCCTGTTCTACTTCTATGAGTAGCAGATAGAAAACATGCGTGCACTAGATAGCCCTAGCATATTCCTTTGCAGAGATGAAAGTCAATTGCCCATTTACTTCATAGGTATCAGCGCTTCTGCAGCCGAGAAGAGATGGTCAAATGCATCTGTGTATTGCACTATTGCCTACTTATTTCTGGTTGCATTCAGCCAAGGCATTGCTGCTCACAGAGTTCATCTTTATATGTTTCTCCATTTTGTTTGCAAGCCTGTGGAAATTTTGAGAGCCTAAACTAACAGTTCATAGATGTTTTACTAGAGGTTCTTTTCTTGACCTAGAAACGGAGCGCCTGGGCGTTGAGGAGGCACGCGGCGAAAATACTCTAGGATTTTGGTAATGTCGTTTCACCTTCTATCCTTGTTTGATCAGCTAAGGTAACATTTTTTTGGAGGATGAACTACAAGACCCCACGTCATGAACCTAAACTTTGATGTGGTGTGCTACTATGTATTTGCACAAATTAACATAGTGACGTCATCTGTGATCCTTTTCTAAGCACCAGCTTCATGATAGGGTGTTTGCACAGGCTATATCCAACCATTGTAAGAAGAAATGGATTCCCTCTTTTACAGTGCTCTACCAACAAATAGACCTATTGAGTTTCATGTACCAACCAGTTCACCCAAAAGCTTAAGCTGATGAGTAAAGGTGAGCAATTCACTTATACTTCAACACTCCTCCTCACGTGTAGGCTCCCTCAGGCCTAAGACGTGGAATAGAAGTAGGCTGTAATTATTTTTTTTAATTGCGTCAGCCAGGTCTCGAACTCAGGATCTCTTGGCTCTATTGAGTTTCATGCACCAACCAGTTCACCCAAAAGCTTAAGCTGATGATGAAAGGTGGACAATTCACTTATACTTCAACACTCCTCCTCACATGTAGACTCCCTCAGGTCTAAGACGTGGAATAGAAGTGGGCTGCAATTATTATTTTTTAATTGCGCCAGCCAGGTCTCGAACTCAGGACCTCTTGGCTCTGATACCATATTGAGTTTCATGCACCAACCAGTTCATCCAAAAGCTTAAGTTGATGAGGAAAGGTGGACAATTCACTTATACTTCAACAAGACCAGTGCTTAGCGAGGGTAGGCTATAAGAGCCATGTTTAACATGATATGCATATGTGTACGCTAAAGCGGTGTGCTTAATGCTACAGGGTATTTACAGAGCTCATGCTGTGCTAGAGTAGGCGTACAAATAATTTCTTCCAGCATTCCTACGTATTGGGTGGTGGACTTGGATCAAGCAGGATTGGTGGTGAAGGTGCTGACCAGAAGCTTTTTGCTAGGTATATTCATTCTCTCATTTTTTTAGCAGTATTTCCTCATTCTGACCACTTGAAGAAAGTCAATTTTATTTATCCTTAGAATGAGCTAAGAGCTGATATGGTTGCTGCAGCTAATTGATCACAAATGCTTTGTATGTTGCATAGTTTTCTTTGTTCGTTACAGCATCTCCCCCTCTATTTTATCTGATATGCCTTTTCTGCCGTGGTGATCTAAAGGGAATTTAACATTGTTTGGTGCACACGAAGGTATTGAAGTTTGATATTTCATTATTGCTGTGTAAGGATATTTACTTTGCTGTCTGTGTGTGTAGTTGGTGCAGTAACATTTTGGGCCCTTTATGGTATTACTGATGTTCCTCTTATGTTGAATTTTCTGGTTATAATCTTGCACTTTTATTTCTGGTTATCAAGGATCAACAGCATGCTGGGCGGCCCAGATAGGAAATGCCTAGGAGGGATGATCGTCATGTTGATCAGTAAGCCTTATCAAATGAACGAGATGCTTACATCTATCATGTTACCTTGGTGCTCATATTATGCTTTGTTGTCATATTACTTTCGTTGCAGACACTGGTATTTTTTTTTTCATATAGGGCTTTAGTTCAAAGGACAAATCATGATGATGCCACACATCAATTTGAATAAGACAAATATGCTGCTATGCACCTATGCGCAAAGCATGTACATTACACCTGCTTAGTATCTGCACGTCTTACTTTCAAAACGATTCACAGATTATGATGATTAATAATTGATGCCTACTTAGAGCTATTTATTATTTTTTTGACACTCATATATTTATCCACATACTACAATAGTAAACCTTAGATTAAGCGTATTTCTTAAATTCCCAAATAAAAATGCTCCGATAAACTCCCTGTTGTAGGGGTGGCTCCCACCTAAACCTAGCTAGCCTGTTAGAAGTAATAAACCCGAGGTAAACATGTACAATGACATAGTTGGCCTTGGGAATGATACTCGGATGTAAGGGTACGATTGTAAAGATACTCTCTACGTGATATATATACGTGATGCAGGCCCTGGGGAGAACCCGAGACGGCATTGCTTACCTAACTCTTCACTACCATAAACCCTCTCTTTGTTTGGTCTGTAGCCACAACAGTTGGTGTCATCCGTGAGGACGACTGGAGCAAGCCTCATGATCTCAAGAAGGATGGTGCCGAAGAAAGCTTCATCATCGGCGGTGAAGAAGAAGGGAGGGGTCGCAGCGAGGTCCCGCGTTAACACCAGGGCTTTGGCACGCTCACCGCGCGACGATCGACCCCGCCACCGCCGATGCGACGATCGACTCCGCCACCGCCGATGCGACGATCGACCTCACCACCGCCGATGAGACGATTGACCCCGCCATCGTCGATGCGACCATCGACCCCACCACTACGAAGGTGACGGCCGACCCCGCCCCACGCGTGACGCCCCACCCAGCCGCTGGCGCGACAGTCACCCCTGACAGTATCGACCGGGTGCTACCAAGCGGTGGCGTCGGCGCCCGTTGAGGCGTGACCACCGACCCTACACCCGGTGCGGGAGCGCCAGGCGGTCCCGGTGGCGATACGGACCCCGTCATCGACGCTGGAGTCCACCGTGGCGACGTGACAAGCAACCCAAGGGCACAAGCAGTGGTTGCGGCTACCCCGGCAGCGCGACTGGGTGCGCCCATCGCCTCACCTATGCCGGCGGTGGAAAACGCCCTGCTGGCGGCCCTTGGCACGCTCCAGCAGGAGTTAGCTGACCTTCGCGGGGCCGTGCGCAGAATGCAAGAGGCTCGAAGTCAGCAGACCCCGCCGATGGTCGCGCCACAGCCCACGCCCGAATGGGTGGATAGCCGTGACGTCCCAACGTCCACCCGTGCCTCGCTACGACGCGTGGACCCGGAGTCCCTGCTATCGGCGGGCCTACAGCAGGCGGCATGACCGAGGATTTCAAATTCCCCAACGCTGTCACGTCATACAAGGGCGACACGGACCCTTAGCAGTTCGTGCGTATACGAGACCGCCATCGAAGCGGCAGGCGGAGACGACACCACGAAGGCGAAGGGGCTCCCCCTCGCGTTGCAGGGAGTGGCGCTCTCTTGGTTCTTCACCATAGAGCCGAACTCCATCTACATATGGGAGCAGATCCGCAACCGCCTCGACAACAACTTCCAAGGGAACTACACTGAGCGTGTTGATGCGGATCACCTCTTCACAATCAAGCAAAAGTCATCGGAAAGACTTCGCGAGTATTTTAAACGCTTCGCGAAGGTCTGTTGCCAGGTCAAAGATGTTAACGAGACAACCATCATTATTGCAGCGGTACAGGGTCTTCGCCCGGGGCCGCTAGCCGAGTACAACGCGCGAAAGCCCATCAAGACGGTGGCAAAGCTCTTCAATAAGATGGAAGAATACGCCAGAGCGGAAGAAGACGCGCGGAGGCGTCAAGGCAACGACGTCGACGCCAATCTGACAGAAGATGGCGACGGGCGAGGACTCGCTTAAGGAAAGCTCCTCGAAGGGCAAGCGCAGGCAGGAGCCATCGAAGGACGCCTCCCAGCACAAGGACTCAACAAGCGACAGGCCTAAGCGCGGTCAATAGAAGCCTCGGCGAGCTCGTCACGTCTTCGACATTGAGGGCGGCTCAGAAGACAGTGCCCCCGCTAGCCACGGGGCCAGGGCTCGACGTGGTCGGGGACGAGGCCGAGCTGGTGTGACGTGCACGGCCAAGGCAACCATGACACCCGCTCCTGCACCATCATTGCGGCACTTCGGCAAATCGTTGCCAGAGACAGGGATCTCGAGGTGTGACCACCCGTCGTGGCACACGTCCAGCAGCCCCTAGACGGCCCCCTACAAATTCGGGATTAGGAGCTGCAAACTCAGGAGAGCCTCTGGCGGACGCAAGCTCAGGTGCAGCAGCCTTAGGAGAGCCCCCTACAGATCCATGCCCTTGAGGGCGCCCAACGTAGGGTCATAAACGTCATTTCCGGAGGCTCCTCTCTGGAGTTCGCTTCGGAGTGGCAGCGCAAGGCCTACGTGCGGAGGCTACACCACGTGGCGGCATATCCGGCACATGCACTGCTGGACTGGGCGCAACATGAGGTCACCTTCACGCCCGTCGACGCTGAAGGCGTGGACTTCCCCTACCAAGATCCACTGGTCATCCAAGTCGTGATTGCCGGGTGCGACGTTAGGCGTGTCTTGGTCGACAGAGGAAGTTCCGCGAACGTTTTGTTCGTCAGGGCCTTCGACCAGATGGCGATCCCTCGAAGTCGCCTAGGCCCCGCAAAAATCCCGCTGCAGTGTTTTGGAGGTCAGCCTTTGATGGCGCTGGACCAAATATGCCTGCAGGTCTCCTTCAGCCGGGGCGACAACGTGACGAGCGGGGACGCCACCTTCGACGTCGTTGACATCCTGTACCCCTACAACGCTATTTTGGGGAGACAAACCCTCAATTCATTTGGGGTAGTCCCACACCATGGCTTCCTGTGCGTGAAGCTTCCGGGCCCGTGAGGTATCATCACCGTCTACAGCGATCAGCACATGGCCCAGCACATAGAGCATGGCACCCGAAGCCTGCACCCGGAAGTCCAGGGGGGCTCTTAGGCCAGGCGTGCCAATACAAGCGCTCCGGCAGCACAAGCACCAGAGGCTCCCTACGAGTCCAATGGTTAGTCCCTGACCTTTTGTACGCGCTCATCCGCGCAAACAGGAATTTAATAAAGTTCACCGTTTGCGAGACTAGTTGTGTTTCCCACATAAATGTGCGGAGGTCCGCCTCCGCACGCACTTTACGGAGTATAAATAAGACGCAGCATCGAGGTCCACCTCCGCACGCACTCTACTGAGTATAAACAAGACGCGGAGTTCCCCGCACGCGTCGGTGTCACTACCACGCGTACTCTCCGGAGTATAAAGATGTGGTCGATGTTTCCACGCACTTCACGGAGGCCCGCCTCCGCACACGCATATCACGGAGGCCCGCCTCCGCACACGCATTCCACAGAGGTCTGCCTCCGCACGCACTCTACGGAGTATAAATAAGACGTAGCGTCGAGATTCGCCTCCACACGCACTCTACGGAGTATAAATAAGACGTAGCGTCGAGGTCCGCCTCCGCACGCACTCTACGGAGTATAAATAAGACGTAGCGTAGAGGTCCGCCTTTGTACACACTCTACGGAGTATAAATAAAATGCAGCGGGGGACGTCTCCGTGCGCACTCTACGGAGTATAAATAAGACATAGCGTTGAGGTCCGCCTCCGCACGCACTCTACGGAGTATAAATAAGACGCGGATGTTGTCCCTGTGCACTCTACTGAGTATAAACAAGACACGATGTCCCGCGCGCGCGTTGGCGTACCCTCTAGAGCCTAAATTAAGTCGTGGTTGATAGTCCCACGTATTCTCCGGAGTACAAACAAAGACGCGGATGTTGTCCCTGCGCACTTTACTGAGTATAAACAAGACGCGGATGTCTCGCGCACGTGTTGGCGTACCCTCCGGAACCTAAACTAAGTCGTGGTTGACAGTCCCATGCATTCTCCGGAGTACAAACAAAGACGCAGATGTTGTCCCTGCGCACTCTACTGAGTATAAAAAAGACGCGGATGTCCCGCGCACGTGTTGCTTTTGTCGCCACGCGTACTCCCCGGTGTATAAATAAGACGTTGATATTCCCATGCACTCCCCGGAGTATAAATGGAGCAGGGCACAGGCACCAAAGGCTTCCCGCGCTTCCCGCAAACCGCGTGTGCCACATGGACGGAATCCGCGGGTGCAGGGGCGAGGCGCCTCATGTACAAACTTTTCAACATACACGGGTCCGGCACCTATTGCTGCCCTCCTCGGTTCGGAGACAGTCGAAGCTTCCTCCTGGCGCCATAGCCCGACAGCAGCGTCATGCAAAACGGGCTTGACGGTGACGCCGTGGAGGTTGGCTGGCCATGACACCGTGGAGGGGCGGCGCAAGAGCTCAATGGCCTGCGCTTCTGAAGAAGAGATGAAGACAAAAGCGCTCGTCGACGCCTGCCTCCGGAGCTGCTACACCCCCTATTGCAGTGCAAGCAAAAAGCCTTATCCGCCTCCCCTACAAGGAGCATCCCCGAGCTAGGGGAGAAGACTGGGGGGAGGTAAGGTGCCTACAAGCGACACCTCGCGCGAGGCGCAACCTCACTGGCGCGAAGTAGAAGTCTACTCCCAAAGTTAGGAGTCTCCTGCTGAAGTACAAGTGAATTGCCCACCACCCCCACCAGCCGCGGTTCTTCGACGAGCTGGCGAGGGGAAACCACACCGCGGCACCACATCCGCCTCGCATTGGCAGGATGTCCGACCCCGCGGTCGTCCAGGCGGCATCAGCAGCGCTCCGGAGCCCTCGGCGCTATTAGCACCGGCAAGCAAGCACTAGACGAAGCTGGGGCACGGTAGGGACGGTGAGTTCGATAGGGGAAGTTGCAGGGGCACGATGTCTGGGAAGGCGAGTGCCGCTTCACTTGGCCACTCCCCCTTTTAAAGAAACCTGGAAGCGACTCCCCGTCAATTGCGCCTCAAGCGTCCCATCGGTTGTGGCAAGTGCATGTGATACAACAGCGCCGCCCCACTTCAGCTATAGGGCTCCGCCAATTATGCTTCATCTGTTCCCCTGTCCTAGCGGGAACCCCTTAGCAATGGATAGGCGGCGCACCCACCGCCTCCCAGCTGTAAAGCGAGGTGCGCAGAGCTCCGCGAATCCCGCTCTGGTGTCCCATCAATACCCACAGTTGCGGAGAAACAGTTGCGCCCGTAAGGTCCCCCATCGACCGCCAGGGATAGGACATACGGAGCTCAGTTCCTATCATTCCCCAAGCCTACTTTATCCTTATCCTGCCTGGCAAACCACTTCGAAGGGTCGGGGACGGAGCGTTCGCGCGTCTACTCCGACTAGGCGTCAGCTTCGCTGCCACCACTTCGAAAGGTAGGGGACGGAGCGCCGCGCGCGTTTCGACCAGGCGTCGGCGCACGCCACCACTCGGCGGGTAGGGGACGGAGCGCTCGCGCGTCTACTCTGACTAGGCGTCAGCTCCGCCACCACTTCGAGGGGTAGGGGACGGAGCGCTCGCGCGTCTACTTCGCCTGGGCGCCAGCTTCGTGCCTACCTCGCAGTCTACTCCGACTAGGCGTCAGCCTCGCTGCCATCACTTTGAAGGGTAAGGGACGGAGCGTTCGCGCGTCTACCTCGACTAAGCGCCAATGCTACTCGTTCGGCTTTGCCTGGACGGCCTTCTGCGTCGAAGCCTCGCCCGTCGAGGGTCGATTCGCCTAGAAGTTCAGCGAGTCTTCGGCCCACCACCAGCGCCGCAAACGGCGCCGGGTTACGGCGTCGGAAATCAGCAGCCGGTCCCTATCGGGCAGCTGCTTGGAACAAAATGGCGCGATTGGTCAAAGCAAGGGAAGCAATTTTCGCTTCATTCGCAGAATAGGGTACGTAGGTTACAACACACACCAACACACAAGAACACCGGGGTCACACCTGCCTCGAGCCGTCGGCGCCATCATCGTCGCGCCGGGCAACTCCATCCAGCCATTCGCCAAGGTTTCCCTTGCCGTACATGGTCCGCCACAGCTCCACCTTCGCCGCGGCCTCCCCGATGTACTCCCAGAACCATTCGTGAAAAAAATCAAACGGCGGGCCGAAAAGCGCGCACTGCACTAGACATCACTCTGGCCCCAGCCGGCATTTCTAGTTGCGGGTCGCCCAATTCATCGACGTGATGGCAACCCCGATGCTGGAGAAGAGCACACGCCAGGCATGCGATCACGTAGGAGCAGTGATTGCCAAAGGACGTCGCGGTGGCTTGAGCGAGATTGGCCGCTTCCCCAATCCGTCGAAGTGTCCGCAAAAGCTCTTCGGGTCCGAATGAACGGGGTGGCACTTCGGCGACAAGGTTTTCAAGGGTGCCCTCCAGAGCCAGCATAGCCTCCCATGCCATCACCGAGGTGGCCCTTCTCTTCTTCTAGCATAGCAACCTACAGGAGCACGCCGTCCCGCAGCTCCACTACCGCCCGCCGAGCCGCCGCCACAAGCTCCTCGGCATATAAGATAGCCCTCACGCGTTCCGCTTCTAGGTGCCGCATGCGGTCGTCCTTAGAGGAATGCGCCTCCTCCAACGCGCTAAGAGCTCTTTCGACGACGCGCAATTGGTCCTCCAATGCCTCCTGTTCGTGGGCATGGGCCACCTGCGGCACCCGGCCAAGGGCGAGGGTCTACACGATAAAGCGATCAGTACACCTTCAAAGGGCCGTGTGCTGCTAAGGGTTAGATTCTACACGATAAAGCGATCAGTACACCTCCAAAGGGCCGTGTGCTGCTAAGGGTTAGATACTTACCCTCATTTTGAAGATCTCTAGCACTCCCATGCAGTCCCGACCCACAGGTTTGCAGTGCCTGGCGGTCTAGACCGGCGGTCGCGCTATCCGCCACCCTCTGCCACGCTACCAACACCTCCGGACGAGGGACGAAGTCCGCTAGCCTTCGCGCGGCATCCACAGTGACAGCTTCGGCGGCGTCGGATGTCCCTTCCAAACGAACGTCCTCGTGCTCCGAGGGACGCCCTACCAACGCCTAGCGGGATCACGCCAAGCAATGTGAGCTTACCCTCAGCCTCGTCAGGAGCCGCAAGCACATCAGCGTTCCCCGGCGACGCCAACCCGCCAGGGGGGGCCTTCGTGTCGGAACTTAGCTCCATCAGGCCCCCGCCCCCGGCAGCCGCAAACCCGGAGGGGACTGCGGGGACACCCAAGCAGGGATACTCGGTGTCCGAGTCGGAGTCCCACAGAGCCTCGACCTTGCTCGCTACAACGAACCCCCTCGCCGAGCGAAGGGGCGATACCGTGCGGGGCTGCTTCGCCTTCGGGGAGTAAGATGATGACCGCGCCTCGGTAACCGCCGCAGGAGGGGACTCCATCGTTGCAGGAACGGATTCCGCCCCAGCATCCTCCGCGGGTGACGGCTCCGCATCAACGCCGGCCGGTGGCGAAGAAGCTCCTCCCTACGCATCGCCCACGTGGCACTCTTCCTCCGAGTCGGTATGCTTCGTCGAGTCGGCGCCTACGCCCGCTGGTACTCCCTCGTGGAATCACGGAGAGGTGGGCTTGAGGCCGGAACAGCGCGCTCTGGCACTCTAATGCCCAAGGCTTTGCACACACGGTTCAACCGCCCCAGACCTGCCTCCACGGTTGTAGCTACGCGCAGGGTGTGTTCCCTGGCCGTATACAGTCCGAGAACGCGTCCACCGCGCGCTCCACGTCTTCCAGGACATCACCTACGAGTGGCAAGGGGCACGATATAAAACAACGGGCCCGATGGATAGCACACGAAAGCTAAGCTCCATCACAACTTACGCGGACCGGAGGGTCTCGGCAGTGAAGACACGGACGGGTGTAACACGCCACTCGGCAGCAAGTGGTGCCACGCCATACATGACGAACTCCTCAGCGATGTCGCGCATGTTGAAGCGGGCGGTGATCCCCACGAGCCTTCGTGCTATTAGCTGATCTTCAACATCTATCAGTGCACCAGGCGTGGTGTTAAACGTCACCGGAACACTCAAGGCCGCTACCGCTCGCCGCGCGGTGGTAGAACCACCGCCTCATCCAGTTCGGCTCCCACTCCGCCCGACCCGAGTCCGCGGGGAAAATCTTCTCGCACTACGAACGCAAGATAAGATCGACGCTGTCGAAGCTGGGCAACGTCCCGTCTCCCCGATCTTCCAACTCACACCGTGCGTCTTGAAGGTAAACAGTGATGCGGTCGGCCAGCACGCCTCGGTGTGCAATGCCCAGCTGTATACGGCAAGACGGGCTATCGTATTCAGCGTTATCTGCGCCAGTTTAAGCCCAAAAGTCCGCAGGATGTCCCCGACAAGTCGGGCAGCTGGAATGCGCAACCCGGCTTCGAAATAGGCGACGAACACGATCGCTTTCGACTTCTCGGGATGCGGTTCGGTCTCGTCGCCCGCGGGCAGTCGCATCTCCCGGCGGTTCGACAGCTTCCCTTCGCGCAGGAGGCCGCGAATCGTCTCTTCTGTCACCAGCGTGGAGCCCAGGCACGGGAACACGGACCTTCTACTCTCTCCGCCGACGCCGCCCACCATTTGTCCACCTGCGTGGAGTCGCGCCCCTCGAGTGTGTATTCCACCTCGAGCGGCGACGACCGCCGGATGACGGCGCTGTTGCCGTTCGGCTGAGCGCTCTCCGTCGTGGGCCATTGTCCTCCTAGAGCTACGCGGTGACGGAGGCAGCAAAAAAGGCAGGAGATTGGGGGTGTGCGGCCAGGAACTAGGCAGGGCGACAAAAATGCAGCTGTACCGCAAGGGGTATTTAAAACCCCTGCATCTCCCACGCCACCGGCAAGCGTAAACGGCCGGAGGCGAACCGCCCGCCTCCCCACGATCGAGACCGCGGTGGCACAACTGCCCACGTGTGCCAGGTCTAGTCAAACGACGCACACGCAAAAGGGCCTGAAAGCGCACGACGCGCCAATAGCGCTCCGCCACGCGTCTGCTCAGGAATCCGTGCAAAACAACTCCGGCTCCACCTTCGACGAGGTCTTCGCCTCCGTAGGGCAGCCCTGGGTCCGCCTTCGGCTTCAACACACGCACTCGCTACCGGAGCGCACGCCGTAAGACATCCCCGTTTCGTGGCCGGGCAACCCCGCACTCGCGCGCACCATATTTCCTCACTCTTAGCACGAAGACCCGTTTTCGCTTCCTAATGTGTCTAATGTCTTTCCGTGGATGCCAGGTCGCAGAAAGTGCTCGCGGAGCAGCTCAATCAGCGGGAATTTACGCCGAGCGACGCAAAGCCAGCCGAGGCGTCGTGGTCATAGCACGCACAGGGCGCGCTTGTCAGCTGGACTAATCGCGTCACGCCCGCCCAGCGGTGTCCCGATGCCATGCCCGAAGCATGGCATACCTTCGGCCCAGCAAGACTACTCCGCCACTACTCGGGGACGCTGTGAGGGATGGCTCCAACCCCGGGCGCCACCTCACCGGCCAACCTGACGCCGCGTACTCGGCACGACGCAGAGATCAACCGGTCGAGCCCTAAGTGCCCACTTTCCCCGCGAGTGCGCTGCCGCCGGTAGTCGCCATATATTGCGCTCGAAAATAGACCTCCTTCAGTTCATCAGCATATCGATACTCTTCTGCATGTTCATGAACTAAAGAAGGTATATTTCGAGATCAACATCATCTCAGCCACGCCCGGAATGGCATTACAGCCATCTTGGTACATATATATATAGCTGTCCCCTGCATAGGGAAACCCAACAGCCGCCCAGGGAGAAACGCTATTGGTAGAAGTCCAACCGACGCGGTCGCTCACCCATGGAGAAGCACAACTGGCAGAAGTCGAACTGACGCGGTCGCTCACGCACATGCGATGCCCCAACTCGCTGCACCTGCCGCTTCGCTTGCATCGACGAGGTCTTCGGCCCCTTGGGGCAACCGTGACTTCGCCCACGGCCCCCCAGCGCCGAGCTCGCCCCTGCATCGACGCACGACTTCGACATTGACTCTGCCTATGGCCCTCCGGCTCCGAGTTCGCGGAACCACGACGAGCCATGCGCCAAATCATCTCCGCCAAATGTCACCGTCATAGGCCGCAGGGATGGAGGGGGCCAAAGGGCTCGGCAACATGGCCTTGGGAATGATACTCGGATGTAAAGGTACGATTGTAAAGACACTCCCTACGTGATATATATACGTGATGCAGGCCCTGGGGAGAACCCGAGACGGCATTGCTCACCTAATTCTCCACTACCATACACCTTTTATCTCTGTTTGGTCTGTAGCCACAACACTCCCAAAACCTGAAAAAACAACATCAGTCAAGTTGAACTACAAATTGCAAATCGTTCTTTTCCTGAAAATAATTTCCTTGCCATACAAAATATACGTTGAGCTCAGATCCTCAACCCGTCCATTTTTTGAAAAAAATTATTAGCCATTCCTTTTTAGCTTGTTTACTCCCTGTTTTAGGATAGGGCATACTAAGAAAAATTGTTCCTGATTTCTGCATAACAAAGTTCCAGGACATTCCTGTTGTACTTTATCTATTCGAATATTAACAAAAAATGTCCTTTATGTCCTAGCTGCCAAAAAAAAACAGCCAATACGGTACACCTCAGCATATATAAGGAGTACAAAGAGATTACAAGGGAATATCACATATATCGATAAGGAAACTACGGTATATAAGAAAACAACTAAAACAATCCTATTATATCCCTTAACACCCCCTTCAATTGTAAAGCATATGTAATAGCGTTGCATTTAAAAAGAGTTGTCACTAAAATAGTAAAAATCTGAAGTCCTAGTCTTGATAATGTTGTCGTAGCGTGTAGCTCTTGAAAAAACTAACAAATCAAGCCGAAAAGGAATAGATAGAAGCATGACGGCGCAGATTGAAGTTTAAGACGGCGGTGGCGCAATGCACGTGGTGCAGGAGAAACGCAGTGGCCTTAGAATCTCGGGGCGGTGACTAGAGAAGTGACGGCGTCATAACGACTACTACGATCTGCACACGGCTCAGAGAGGAGCGGCGGTTGCTGCTATGCAAAAGAAAATTCATATGCTTTTTGACTAACAATAAATTTGTGGACTCGCATGGTTTGGACGAACTGAAAGATAAAAGACTACGGTTTCGAATGGACGTAACAGAAGACTTGAAGAAAAACAAAAGGAAAAAGAGGGCTTCAGAACCAAGCCGTATGTGACATTCGCGCGCAAAGTGATCAGGTTCATCACCCCTCTAATGCTTCACGGTCCCTTTGGTCAGATCAGATACGGGGTCGTCCGATCTTCTCGACGTAGGATAGGATTTTCACATGTAGCCTCTTGAATCGTAGCGATTCTCCGTTGTCAATGCAAGAACGAACGCTCCTTAATTCGTATGATCACGTGCGCCGGACTTCCACGACCACCAAGCGAAGCCCTATTGCAAGAAAACTCAATTTCTATTGGATTTTGATTTGGATCTAAAGAGCAAAAACATGCAATTGTGCACAAAACAATGATATCAACTATCAGTCATGCACGTCACGTGTTTTTCCTTTTCTCTAGTCATGCCTCCTCGTTTCCGTCCGCGTTTTCGTTCGCACGGAGTTCAGAGCACCCGACGCGTCCGTTTTTGAGGAAAATTTAACACCGGTTCGGAAGTTCACGAAACGCATGTCGGCACGCGATAGGGCGCGTATGAGGTCCATTGGCGGTGTTTGGAACGCGTTTTGCTCCGGTGCCGCGTTTTCGTTCGCACGGAGTTTGGAGCATCCGACTCGCCCGTTGTTGAGGAAAGTTTAACACCGGCTCGGAAGTTCACGAAACGCTTTCGGCACGCGTTAGGGCGCGTATGAGGTCCATTGGGGGTGTTCGGGACGCGTTTTGCTCCGGTGCCACGTTTTCGTTCGCACGGAATTTGGAGCACCCGACACACCCGTTTTTTGAGGAAATGTTAACACCGGCTCGGAAGTTCACGAAACGCTTGCTGGCACGCGTTAGGGCGCGTATAAGGTCCATTGTGGTTGTTCGGGATGCGTTTTCCTCCGGTGCCGCGTTTTCGTTCGCACGGAGTTCGGAGCACCCGACGTGCCCGTTTTTGAGGAAATGTTAACACCGGCTCGGAAATTCACGAAACGCATACCGATACGCGTTTGGGCGCGTACGTGGTCCATTGGGGGTGTTTGGGACGCGTTTTGCTCCGTTGTCACATTTTCGTTCGCACGGAGTTCGGAGCACCCGACGCCCCCGTTTTGGAGGATAGTTTGACATCAGCTCGGAAGTTCACGAAACGTATGCTGGCACGCGTTTGGTCGCGTATCAGGTCCATTGGGGGTGTTTGGGACGCGTTTTGCTCTGGTGCCGCGTTTTCGTTCGCACGGAGTTCAGAGCACCCGACGCGCCCGTTATGGAGGGAAGTTTAGCACCGGCTCAGAAGTTCGTGGAACGCATGCCGGCATGCGTTTGGGCGCGTATGAGGTCCATTGGGGGTGTTTGAGACGCGTTTTCCTCCGTGCGCGCTGCTCGCGACGGAGTTCGTGAGGCCGACGCGCCCGTTTTGTAGGAAAGTTTAACACTCGCTCGGAAGTTCACAAAACGTATGCCGGTACGCGTTAGGACGCGATGAGGTCTATTGGGGTGTTTGGGTCGCGTTTCGCTTCGGGGCCGCGTTTTCGTTCGCACGGAGTTCAGAGCACCCGACGCGCCCGTTTTGGAGGAAAGTTTAACACCGGCTCGGAAGTTCATGAAATGCATGCCGGCACGCGTTTGGCCGCGTATGAGGTCCATTGGGGGTGTTTGGACGCGTTTTTTTTTCCGATGTCGCGTTTTCGTTTGCACGGAGTTTAGAGCAACCGACACGCCCGTTTTGGAGGAAAATTTAACACCGCTCGGAAGTTCACGAAACGCATGGCGGTACGCGTTAAGGCGCGTATGAGGTCCATTGAGGTGTTTGGGATGCGTTTTGCTCCGGTGTCGCGTTTTCGTTAGTACGGAGTTCAGAGCGGCCGACGCGCCCGTTTTGGAGGAAAGTATGACACTGGCTGGGATGTTCACGAAACGCGTGTCGGCACGCGTTAGGGCGCGTATGTGTTCTATTGTGGGTGTTTGGGACGCGTTTTGCTCCGGTGCCGCGTTTTCGTTAGTACGGAGTTCAGAGCGGCCGACGCGCCCGTTTTGGAGGAAAGTATGACACTGGCTGGGATGTTCACGAAACGCGTGTCGGCACGCGTTAGGGCGCGTATGAGGTCTATTGTGGGTGTTTGGGACGCGTTTTGCTTCGGTGCCGCGTTTTCGTTCGCACGGAGTTCAGAGCACCTGACGTGCCCGTTTTGGCAGAAAGTTTAACACCGGCTCGGAAGTTCACGAAACGCTTGCCGGCGCGCGTTAGGGCGCGTATGAGGTCCATTGGGGGTGTTTGGGACGCGTTTGGCTCCGGTTACGCGTTTTCGTTTGCACGGAGTTCAAAGCACCCGACGCGCCAGTTTTGGAGAAAAGTTTAACACCGGCTCGGAAGTTAGGGCGCCGATGAGGTCCATTGGGGTGTTCGAACGAGTTCGAGCACCCGACGCCCCGCTTTGGGGAAAGTTAACACCGCTCGGAAGTTCACGAAACGCATGCCGCATACGCGTTGGGCGCGCGTGATGAGGTCCATTGGGGTGTTTGGGACGCGTTTTGCTCCGGTGACGCGTTTTCGTTCGCACGGAGTTCAGAGCACCCGACGCGCTAGTTTTGGAGAAAAGTTTAACACCGACTCGGAAGTTCACGAAACGCTTGCCGGCATGCGTTAGGGCGCGTATGAGGTCCATTGGAGGTGTTTGGGACGCGTTTTGATCCGGTGCTGCTTTTTCGTTCGCACGGAGTTCGGAGCACCCGACGCGCCTGTTTTTGAGGCAAGTTTAACACCGGCTTCCGTTCACGAAACGCTTGCTGGCACGCATTGGGGCGCGTATGAGGTCCATCGGGGGTGTTCGGGATGCGTTTTGCTCCGGTGCCGCGTATTCGTTCGCACGGAGATCGGAGCACCAGACGCGTCCGTTTTTGAGGCAAGTTTAACACCGGCTCGGAAGTTCACGAAACGCATGCCGGCACGCGTTAGGGCGCGTATGAGGGGGGTGTTCGGGACGCGTTTTGCTCTCATATGCGTCCAAACTCATAAGTCTCGGGTTTCGTGAACTTCGGAACCGGTGTTAAATTTTTCACAAAAACGGGCTCGTCGGTTGCTCTAAACTCCGTGCGAACGAAAACGTGGCACCGCATCGAAACACGTCCGAAACACCCCCAATGGTCCTCATATGCGTCCAAACTCATAAGGCATGGGTTTCGTGAACTTCCGAGCCGGTGTTAAATTTTCCTCAAAAACGGGCTCGCCTGGTGCTCAACTCGCGGCGAACGAAAACGCGGCACCGGATCGAAACGCATCCGAAACACCCCCAATGGTCCTCATATGCATCCAAACTTATGGGGCACGGGTTTCGTGAACTTCCGAGCCGGTTTTAAATTTTCCACAAAAACGGGCTCGTCGGGTGCTCAACTCAGGCGAACGAAAACGCGCACCGATCGAAACGCGTCCGAAACACCCCAATGGTCCTCATATGCGTCCAAACTCATAAGGCACGGTTTCGTGAACTTCCGAGCCGGTGTTAAATTTTCCACAAAAACGGGCTCGTCGGGTGCTCTGAACTCCGTGCGAACGAAAACGCGGCACCAGATCGAAACGCGTCCGAAACACCCCAATGGTCCTCATATGCGTCCAAACTCATAAGGCACGGGTTTCGTGAACTTCCGAGCCGGTGTTAAATTTTCCACAAAAACGGGCTTGTCGGGTTGTCGGGTGCTCTGAACTCCGTGCGAACGAAAACGCGGCACCGGATCGAAACGCATCCGAAACACCTCCAATGGTCCTCATATGCGTCCAAACTCATAAGGCACGGGTTTCGTGAACTTCCGAACCGGTGTTAAATTTGTCACAAAAATGGGCTCGTCGGGTGCTCTGAACTCCGTGCGAACGAAAACGCGGCACCGGATCGAAACGCGTCCGAAACACCCGCACTGGTCCTCATATGTGTCCAAACTCATAAGACACGGGTTTCGCACTTCGAGCGGTGTTAAATTTTCACAAAACGGGCTCGCGGGTGCTCAACTCCGCGGCGAACGAAACGCGCACCGATCAAAACGCGTCCAAACACCCCAATGGTCCTCATATGCGTCCAAACTCATAAGGCACGGTTTTCGTGAACTTCCGAGCCGGTGTTAAATTTTCCACAAAACGGCTCGTCGGGTGCTCTGAACTCCGTAAGAACGAAAACGCGGCACCGGATCGAAACGCGTCCGAAACACCTCCAATGGTCCTCATATGCGTCCAAACTCATAAGGCACGGGTTTCGTGAACTTCCGAGCCGGTGTTAAATTTTCCACAAAACGGGCTCGCGGGTGCTCAACTCCGCGCGAACAAAACGCTGCACCGATCGAAACGCGTCGAAACCCCAATGGTCCTCATATCGCCTAAACTCATAAGGCACGGGTTTCGGGAACTTCCGAGCCGGTGTTAAATTTTCCACAAAAACGGGCACGTCGGGTGCTCTGAACTCCGTAAGAACGAAAACGCGGCACCGGATCGAAACGCGTCCGAAACACCCCCAATGGTCCTCATATGCGTCCGAACTCATAAGGCACGGGTTTCGTGAACTTCCGAGCCGGTGTTAAATTTTCCACAAAAACGGGCTCGCGGGTGCTCAACTCCGTCTAACGAAAACACGCACCGGATCGAAGCGCGTCCAAACACCCCAATGGTCCTCATATACGCCCAAACTCATAAGGCACGGGTTTCGTGAAATTCGAGCCGTGTTAAATTTTTCACAAAACGGGCTCGCCGGGTGCTCAACTCCGTGGCGAACTAAAAGGCGCATCGATCAAACGC